>JAZKJV010001148.1:229505-710657 GCA_037367405.1 Ottelia alismoides | reverse complement strand
TTTGCGGCTTTCTCGATCAGCTTTTCTTTGCTAACCATCTTTGCAGGGCCTGCAGGATCAACCGGCTTCTTCGGAAGCCGAGCCAGTTGAAAGAGCAGAGGTCGGCTTCTTCTTCACGAGTCGACTGCAGAGGAGCAGAGTAGTTAGTACACTTTTGTTTATAAAGAGAGAGAGAAAGGGAGAGAGTTGTAATAGACAATAAACAAACCCCCCCATTTTCTTCGGGGTCTAATTCGCCGGATACCGTGTATCCGAGGATCAAGGCACCCACCGCGGCTTTTATCGTTCATCACTTTTCTGCGGTTTTTATAGATGCTTGTTTAGGTTTTTTTTACTCTATCTGCTTGTTCCGCGTAGCTAGTTCTAGGACTTGCAACCTAGGTGCTTGCTCTAGGGTATCTAAATAAAAAGAAAAAAATAGACGTTGTCTGAAAAAACCCATAAAAATCGCAAAACTAAAATCGGGACTGCTAAATCTATCTGACTAAAAAAACCGTAAATCGACTCAAGTGATTTGGGAGAGTAACCCCCGCACATTTCTCAGAGTGCGCGAGCGAGAGACGACACTTAATAAAAAACCCCCGAAATCTTTCAAAATACTACTTAGTTCATACACCGAATCACTGCTTTTCAGTGGGTATGCTCGGGTAGCCGGCAACGGTCCGCGTTTACTTAGCAGAGTGGGGGATTTAGAGGACATTGCGTAAGGCTCCGTCCTCAAGTAACGCAGTCCGGAATCGGTTCGTGTACTTGCCACCATACTGGCTGAGAGCAAGTGGTTCTTTGTAAGGACTCAGGACAGTATCGCGGGAGATACATCGGGCACCTATCAGCTCGTACAGCGCACGATAAATCGCAATAATTTGTTTGCTAATTACAACCCTAAAATCGAAAAGATAAAAGACCGAACTCTTACGGTCTTCATCAGGGTTGAGTTGGTGAAAACAGGGTTTGCTTTGTGTTTGCTTGCGGGGCGTGAGTTTCCGCGGCTTTCGCATTTCTCTCTCTCTTGAATCGTTCACGTGCTCTCCCGACTTTTCTCTTGACATCGAAGATGACGTCTCGACGACTTTTCAGCTCAGACTCTGTGAGCTTTCAACAGTCCACCGTCGAACGTATGTCTTTACAGGCTCGGGATGACTCTCTTTCTGAGCCGGTCCTATCAGATCTCGAGGCGAGTCAGACCCAGACTCCCTCACCTCCTGGACAGAAAATTGAGACAGACTCTCGTCTCAATAAATCATCTCCAGCTGAACTATCACTGAGTGCTTACGAGAGCTTTTCTTTTCCAGACAACTCGAAGCAAATGGCTCGCGGTAAAGCACCAGCAGCAGAAGAGAGGGCAGCAGCCGAGGAGCAAGATGACGGAAAATCAGAAGCTGCAGATATTACTATTGGGATTCTCGATACACTTCAGCAGATGAATCTACAAATTCGAGAACAATTCCGAGTTCAGACGGAATTATAAGGGCAAATAGCCGCGCTGCGAGCAGGGGCCGGGAACCAGTTACCACCTGCGGTTCCCGCGACTTTACGGGACGAGTATGACCCGGGCGCAAGAACGCTCCACCATTGGATTCGGCTACCGCCGAATCAAGGGCCATATGAACTCCGACCGTCCTTCATATCTTTGCTTTCCAAGTACTATGGGAATGCCGCAGAGGAGCCGTTCACGTTTTTACAACAGTTTGAGATGATCTGCAGAACGACTTGTTATCCAGGAGTAATGCAGGAAGCCGTACGCCTCAAAGCTTTCCCCTTTGCCTTAGCCTATAAGGCCCTTTATTGGCTAAGTCATTTGGGGAGAGAAATCTCCACATGGGACGACCTGAAGTCCACCTTCCTGCGTAAATATTTTCCTCTAGGAAGGACGAACATGATGAGGAGCCAGATCTCCAACTTTACACAACTGCCGCACGAATCATTCCATGAGGCATGGGATCGATTCAAGGACCTGACGGAGAGATGCCCGCATCATGAGATCCCGATGAAGGTGCTCGTACAGAATTACTTCGGAGGACTCCAGCCGGAAGTTCAGGGGCTAGTCAATGCCGCATGTGGCGGCAGTTACTTGAACAAGTATGCCGAGTCAGTCTGGGCCATCTTCGAAGGGATGGCCGAGAACTCAAGAGTTGTAGACTCTACTCGGGCATTTCAGAAAGCCCCACAGCCACCACATCACCGAGAACATCACAAGGTGGCAAACATCTCGGACTCTGAATCCAACACCAACATGGGCTTCATTAGCGAGAAATTGATGTTGGTAGATGTGATTCACAAGCAGGTCCAAGACCTACAGCCGCTGCGAGAGTTGGAGAAACTCTCATCTCTACCTCAGCAGCTGAGTGATCTATCGAAGAAGGTCGCTGAACTTCAGATCCAATACCAGCAGAGCCAGACTTCTTCGAATGCGCAACCAGCACGGAGGATTGCACCCGCTCCACCCACCCGTCAGATCCATTACATCCAGAGCGAGTCCGAGATTCCGCAGCTCGATTGGCATGAGGATCAGTCTCATGCCAATCCCGGCCAGATCACCAGTACCGCAGAGATGGAGGTGGAGCCGCAATCCACTTTCGAGATCAACGGGATTTGGTATACTCCGATGCAGCAGCCGAGTATACCGAACCAGCACCCGCAGCAGCCGTACGGTCATCCGCAGCATGGACGTCCGCAATTTCAGCACCGTCAGAGCTTCACGCAGCAGCAGTCTCATCCGAATGTCTACCATCAGAGACCGCAGCCTTCATATCAGTACCCTGCCCAGTTTTCACCGAATTATTCTTTTCAGCAGCCGCAACAGTCTTCCTCCACACCTCAGCGCTACTCCCAGCCTTCCACCTCTCAGCATTTCACGCCAAGGCAGGAGAGAGGAGCAAGCCAGGGCCACCACACCGAACCGGAGATGTCTTCACAGGCCCAGGCGCTCAACCAGATCATGGATATGCTGAGTACGCTCCAGATCGCGCACAAGACAGAGATGGAGCAGGTTAACCGTCGTCTGGACGAGTTAACCGTGCCGAAGACCACTCTCCTAGCCCAGCCTCAGATGAACCCGAATAACAAGAGGAGGCATCCAGACCAGGTAGATACTACAGGTAAGATCTCCTTTCCTGAATTTTTATCAAACTTTATTCGTCTCAGGAGCGGTAAATCACCGCAAACACCTGCTGAAGAAGAGGAGAGGACACCAGAGGAGCACGAGCATGATCCAAAAGCCGAGGAGGAGAAACCGCAAAACAATGAGGACCAGTATGCAGAATCGAGAGACGGGAGAAATGCCAACTCATCAGATATGGATACTGGCGACTCAGACGATGATATCACGCCAGATCAGGCAGAGAGCCCGGAAAAAAACATTTCTTCCCCTGTTTTAGAGAGTTTTGTAGATAATTTTGAGACTCTCGATGTAAATGCTGATTCTGAGTTGAATAAAACTTCTGATTTTCTGAATCCTGACTTTATTCCTTTTCCCGATGCTTTATTTGGAAAAGGAAAGAAAAAGATCAAAAATAATCCTGAATCTCCACAGATCGAAAAGTTACTCAAAGATCACATCTTTCTGAAGATCCCTCTCCATGATGCCTTAGATCAATTTCCTACGCTCAAGAATCAATTGAAAACAGATGCACCACACGTAGGAAAAAGAGATCCCGAACAGAAAAACATGTTCTGACTAAGGCTACATCTTGTGCGATACAGAATAAGCTACCGAAGAAGAAGAAAGACTCAGGTGCACATTATGTCAGACGCGAGATCGCAAAAGCCGAGTTCGACCACACTCTATTAGATAATGATTCCTCGATCAATCTGATACCCGCTTCCTTACTCGATAAGCTCGAGTTAGGTCCTCTTTACAAATCCCGCGCGATCCTTCAGTTTGCTGATAGATCTGTAAAGAGACCTAAGGGTATACTTAGGAACGTTATCGTAACCATGCAGGGTCTGTAATTTCCAGTGGACTTTACAGTCCTAGACATGAATTGCCCCTCACAGTTACACCTTACCCCAATCATTCTCGGGAGGCCTTTTCTGGAAACCGCAAAGGTCCTCTTCGATTATGATACAGGGAAGGTATCTTTTCGCACCGAGGGCGAAAAGGTACATATAGAGATGGCGAGAGAGTCGAATACCTTCAGTGATGCATCTTTGGATTTTCTGAGTTCTTTGGCCTCCTGTGATTACATGGATGAGGTTCGTCTTGATGACCTCGAAAGATATCAGGTAGAGACCCAAGAATGTTTGACAGAGGATGGGTCCGAGACCTCAGGAGGTAATTCTTCCAATGGGACCTTATATTTTAGTCTGGATGATGAGAACCAAAGGGATCAGACTTCCGACGAAATTAATGCATATCTTTTAGAATCAGAAACTCTACACAATTCCACTGTCTCAGATGATTCAGAATTTTATCTAGCTGACTTATTCTCTTCTGATCATTCTGAGGAGTCGAATGATGTCTTGAACATCTTCTGTAGTCCGACTCTAGAGCACATAGAGATGGTGGATAATCAGAATGTCGACAAATCCACAACCGGCACAGATCCCCAAACAATTACAGATGATGTTTCGGCAGATACAGATACTACCTTACCAGAACTTAAAACTTTGCCACCAAACATGAAATATGCCTTCCTTGCGGGTCCACATCAACGGTTTCTGGTCATTATCAGCTCAACTTTGACCGATGATCAAGAATCTCGTCTGATGGAGATTCTAGAAAGAAACCGCAAGGCCATTGGGTGGACTGTATCCGATCTCCGCGGGATTAATCCTGCTTTGTGTTCACATCATATCTATCTCGATCATGGCAGCAAACCCTCCAGAGAGTTTCAGCGTAGGCTGAATCCGGTTTTACGAGAAGTTGTGAAGAAAGAGATTACGAAATGGTGCGACGCAGGGTTCATTTATCCCATCTCCAACTCCGAATGGGTTAGCCCATTACATGTTGTCCCGAAGAAGTCGGGAATTCAGATGGTGAAAAACGAGAGTGGAGAGGAGATTCCAAAGAGAGTAACCACGTCGTGGCGAGTATGTGTTGATTACAGAAAGCTGAACACCGCGACGAAGAAGGACCACTTCCCTTTGCCTTTTATAGACCAAGTTATAGAACAGTTGGCAGGGAAGGGGTACTTCTGTTTTCTTGACGGTTACTCCGGATACAACCAAGTATCAATTGCTCCTGAAGACCAGGAGAAAACCACCTTTACATGTCCGTTCGGCACGTATGCCTTTAGACGGATGCCCTTTGGATTGTGCAACGCTCCTGCGACCTTTCAGAGGTGCATGCTTGCTATTTTTGCGGACATGGTCGGTGATTTTCTAGAGGTTTTTATGGATGATTTTTCGGTCTATGGTGAGTCCTTTGACGATTGTTTAGCGCACCTAGACCAGGTTCTGAAAAAGTGTTGTGAGGTAGATCTCGTTCTGTCCTGGGAAAAGAGCCATTTTATGGTTACTCACGGGATCGTGTTGGGGCACTGATGAATCTGTGATTCATCACATCAAAAGTCAAAAATAGAGCCTTGTTCCCGAGAAAATAGAGGCATATTTCCTTTTATCTTGCATAAATAACACTCATGCATGCATCCATAATTCATGCATTATAGCAGCTCATCTGCATTTAAATAAGAAGCCAAAAATCCCCTGTAAAAGACATCTTCATCAAAATAACTTCTTCTCTATACTATATATATATTCATTAATAAAACAGGGAGGAATCACCCTTGTAAAATAGCCCAAGTATCCTGAGAACCCCTGTACATTAAAACACACATAAAGCCCGCATACAAACCCCTACTTAGGTCTACTCACTCTTAGAATATTACATATCAAAAGACCTTCAAAATGAGACTAATTTCATTGAAATTGGAGCTTGTATGAGAAACTTGGGTTTTTGGGTCATGTTGTATACTACATATGTATATTTATGTATCTTTGTATTTATGTACCATATTTGACCTCACCTCCGTCTTTGGTCAACATGAAACTTGTAGATCTCATCAAGATCTACAACTTTCATGTTTTGAGTTTTTCCAAATTCGGCTTTCTCTTCTCTCTACACGCATTTCTTCCTCCAACCATTCACAGCAGGCCACGTGGCGCCCTCTGATTGCGCCACGCGGCCCACTGCCCTTTGTCTGATCCGCCTTCGCCCCCCACCGTTGGATCGCGCTTCCGATCCAACGGTCCCTCTGTGACCACGTGCGCTCACTCCCTCAGCCGTCCGATTATCTCCCACTTCTCATCACCACCATCCGATAGCGCAGCGCTCTCAGCCTTCCACGTGGCGTCATCTACGCCGCTCGACCACGCCTCCGATCCTCTCATCACAGCCGCCCATCTTCCAGCGAGTCTCGACCCTCAGATCGACTCCACCCTTTCATCTGGGCCATCCATTAGCGCCTCGCCCACAGTGCGCCACGCGTCACATCTTGAGCCCTTCGATCGCATTCTCAGCCCTTTCATCTGAGCCGTTAGCTCCCCAATAATCTCAGCCGACCGATCGATCGCCAAGGACTGATCAGGACCGCCCGCCCGCGCCTCGCCACACCGCGCCACGTGGCGCTCTCATGACCCCTCATCTGGGCATTCCAGATCTAATCCTAACCGATCGCTAAGCGTTGATCTCCACCGTTGGATCCCAAGATCCAACGGTGGAGACTTCGTCTCCTACCTCGGGTGCCCCCTCTCTCCCACGATCTCTGCCTTGCGAGAGGGGCACCCCCTTCCTATTCTCGGAAGCACTCCCTCCACCCTCGCCCCGCCACTCATCCCTCTCCCTCGCCAGCTCCCTCAAACACCACCATCTCCGCCACACTCGCCCCACGACAGCCACCAACTTCGCCACTCAACCACTCCAGCCGTCACCTTCATCCTATAAATACCCAGCCTCCGGCCACATTCAGCCCCATCCGCCACTCCAGAGAGATCCCTCGAGCTCCAAGCTACCTATTGGTGACAGCAATTGGTTGAGTTGTCGAGCGACGACAGCGATCCAACTCCGGCGAGATCCACGGCCGCCACCGCCGTGCCGCAGCCCCCTTCAAGCAGCTGCACGAGCTCGGGACCTTACCGATCCCTCGAGCGACGACCCTGGAACTCAAATCCGAGCTCCAATCCCCAGGTAACCTCCTTCATCTCCTCCGATCTTCGTCTTTATTTTCGTGTTCATCTTCTCCGATTTTATTCGCCACCCACGACCATCCTCACGCCTTCCAATCACCTCGCCGAGTTTCGCGTCGAAGCTCCGATCATCGCAGCACCCTCCGCACATTCCGACGACGCATACCACCTTCCTCCGACGAGCAGCTCCGCCATTTGGCCGGAGCTTACTCGCCAGACCATCGCACTCCACCGTAGGCCTCGCCGCTCACTCACCTCACCTCCACGAACACCTGCACGCCTCGGCTATACTTCTAACCTTTTGCAGGTACTCAATTCATCATTGGCCGGAGCCTCGTCGGAGCTCTCCTCGAGCTTCATCGACTCCGAGCTCCAGCCCTCCTCCAGGAATCCAGAGACCACCGGAGAGCTCGCCGTACACTCCCGCTTCTTCTGAGCTACGTGGGAGCTGAAGAAGCTCCTCACCGACGCCTGGTGACCGAGGCGGAGCAAACCCAGTTCCACCGGAGTTCCGCCTTCTCCTCCGCAGGTGGCAGAGGACCCGTTGAGACGACGCAGCAGCAACCGTTCGATCGTCTGATCGAACGGCCCTCGCCCCGCCACGCGTCCCTTCGCCGCACCCGTCTTCGACCGTTGATCACGCCTCGGATCGGACGCCTCACCAGCCGCCACGCGTCTTCATCAACATCCCTTGGATCATCTTGATCCAAGGGCCTTCAGGCCGCCACGTCGCCTTGTCCGAGCCTCGGCGTCCAAGCCTAGGCTCGGGTGAACCGAAGCAGCACCGAGGCTGGGCCGAACCTCCAGAAGGCCCGAGCCTCACTCCGAGCCTCAGACGCCCTCCGAACCTAGGTCGCCCCACGTGAGGAGCACGTGCGACCTGGGTTATTTGCATCAACGCCCCTGGAGCTTTCAGAAATTGCTAAGAGGTCCCTGTGAAGCAGACATCACGTGAGGAGCACGTGCTTCGTGGAAAAATTGCATAGAAGTCCTGCATATTATCGGTAATTGCATTTTAGTCCCTGTCAGCATAGTTAATTGTTGAAATTTTAATTTCCAGTATTGCATTTACACCCTTGTGTTTGCACGTGTCCATAGCATGCATTTTTCATCATTTTGAAATTCTAAAAATTGCAAGTTGTTGAGAATTTTGTCCTCTATCAGTTTGTACACGTGTCTGATTTTTGTTGGCTTAATTGAATTATCAATGAATTAATTGGTTCATTTGTGTCATATTTTGCCCAGTGATGCCTTTTGATTTTTAATTAAATATCAGTGCCTTCAAAAATCACCAAAAATTCACAGTAGCTTAAGGACACCATTTTCAACACTCCATAAAAATTTCATGTCATTTGCACGCATAACGAGGCCTCAATAAATAGTTTAGTGATTTTCTTTAATTAATTTTAATTAATTCATTTCACAATAAATTTAAGTTCTGTCAATTTTCCTAGGTCCCTGATCATTAGACCTTCCTAGGATAATTTTAGTTCTTGGAGAAATTGTGGTTTGATATTTATTAAAAATTAAACACTGAAAATCACTCTGTCTGTTTGTTTAATTCACAGAAAATTTATTTTGAGTCGAAAAATTCCAAAAAAATTAGTGTAGGTCATTTTCATCATAAATAACCATCTGGCCAATTTTCATTATTTTTGGACTTCGTTTGATACATCAAGTAAATTTAAAGTTAAATTGGCTGAGATTTGTCTGCATATGTCTGCGTAAGAAATAAAAAGACCAAAAAAATTGACCCTCGAACATCAACACTTGAAAATTGCTGTAATCCACCTAAGGAGACAGTTGCCTCCCTGAGATCGACCTTGGACTCCACCAAGTAAAAAAATATCACTGCTTAAAATTGACCAAAATCTGTCTTAAGTGGTTTTTGATCAACCTCTCGTATCCGACTGCAATGAACACTTAAAATTAATTTGGACCATTAATTTGACCGAATTAACTAAGGGTGCGGGAGCGCTCATCAAAATGGCGCCGTTGCCGGGGAGGCACGGCTTAGGTTAATTTGTAGCATATTTTTGAAGTGTTTGATTTCTAATCCCCGGGTAGTCTGACCCCCGGTTTTTCTTGTAATTATTTCTCTTATTTGTTTTATTTTTGCTCTATTTTTGTGTCACTCTCTGACCTCTATTTCATTTTTGTGCGAGGACCGCGAGGAGTCGGCGACGCTTCAAGGACTTAGCATTTAAAGTGTGCTGAGAGAAAGAGAGGCATTGTACTTTTTATTTTATTTTTCTCCTTTACATTATTTCCAGCGGTTCCCGTTTGGGATCTCGCGCGTGTAAATATAGTGGAAAACCGTGTCCCGTGTGCTGTGTGGGTGATTGGTAATTTAGCTTGCACTAGCGGCTCCTCGAGCTACTTTAGGACTTGTTTGTGCTCGTAATCAATAGGACCACACAACACACTTAATAGACGCACCTAGACCGCAGGACTTAGTTCAAAATAAACTGTTCTCCACGCTAATAGAACTGCCTGTCTAGGAGCGGCTTGCATCGCTTGCATTTGCATGTAGAATAAAGTTTTCAATTCTGTATAGCATCCTGCATCAACAAGCGAAGGGATCACTGTAAGTACTCTTTACTTAGCATACGCATCATTGATTTCAACTTGCATCGGCTTTTCTCGATTTCCCCTCTGATTTTCTCATTTAACTTAAAAAGGAAATTGGGACTGTACGATAGGCGTGCTTTGTGGTGATTAATTACAGTAATAACCTAACTTTAAAACCGGGACTGCTAACAGTATTGACCATAAAAAGGGAATAAAAGCTAAAAATTGTTTGCGGGAGACTAATCCCCGACCTTGTTTTCAGGCTGAGTGAGGGTACCTGAGTGTGTGTGAACACCCTAAGGTAGAGCCCAAATCCCCGTCTTCCATATCACGTTCCAACTGATCCTAGCAAATATCACGAGCCGAATATTTTCAGATTCTTTGACTAGTACCAAGTAGCCTCCGCCTGTCTCAGGTAGATAGGGGCGAAATTGCGGTACTTCGCGACAAGCTGCCAGTAACCCCCCGGGGCGAAGTTCCGGCCTTGTCAGCCTCCGCCTGCTTGCAGGTAGATAGGGGCGTGGTCACTGAGTCCATCGGCTTGGGATAGGAGCGAAGAAAGGAAGGAGCGGCGGTATCTTAGACGACAGGATAGACAGGGAAGACGCATCCGGCTCTGAGCCGACTTCCCTCTAGGCCGCGTAATCCTTGCTAGATTTGCTTGAAAATCACACTTAAAAACTACAAGACAAATTGGACTCAACTTTGAGTCCTTCACTGTGTTGAGTGTGAATCCAGGGTCTTGGATTGATCTTGTGCTTGCTTCAGGTAGGAGTAAAATCCTATCTTCTTCTTGCTTCACCAAGATGAGTGACTGGGGAGATCTCGACGCACCGTTGACTGATCTCTCTATGAGTCCCCCAAGTAACTCGTCTTTTCCGGTCCGAGCGCACCTTGGACCACCCAGGACTCATGACCCTCTTGAGTCCTGGTTCCCTCCTGCTCAGGGTGGTTACTCTCAAACCTACCCTTCTATCTCCTCTGAGATTACCAAGGAAGATCATTGCCTCGGTAATCCCATCCTTGATTCAACCTCTAACACCGACCTTATTTTCCAATCCCCAGAAGTAGAGGAAGAAATGCCACCAAAGATGCCGCCTGATGAGGACCAGATGAGACAGATTCTAAGACGCCTTGCTGAAGCTGAACAGAAAAATGCTGATCTCACTGCACGAATGGGGCGGATAATAGTAGCTGAAGGGATCGACCGACCAATGGTCGATACCTATAACCCGACGGAGAACGAAATCCAGAATTGGCTAGCACCTGCAGTTCCCGACCAGGCATTCGAGCTGAAGCCCCACTTCCTTAGCCTGCTGCCGAAGTTCAACGGAAACCTAAGCGAAGAGCCGTACACTTTCCTCCGTGACTTCGAACTAGTCTGCAATAATCTGAGCCATCCCAATGTTGGCCAAGATTATATCCGACTGAAAGCCACCCCGTTTGCCTTAGGAGATAAGGCTGCACATTGGCTGAAAAACCTAGGGGTGGTCTGTACTACCTGGATGCAGTTCAAGGACCTCTTCTTGAAGAAGTTCTACCCACTCAGTAGAACCAATCAGATGTGAACGAAGATTGCCAGCTTCGCCCAAGGACCCTGCGAACCGTTCCACGAGGCTTGGGACAGGTTCAATGACTTAGTACAGAAATGCCCATGCCACGGCATTTCTAAGGCAATCTTAGTCCAGACCTTGTTCTGCGGCCTAACCCCAGAGATGCAGGGGTTAGTCAGCGCCGCCTACGGAGGAAGCTATCTGAACAAGAACGAGCACGCCGTATGGAAAATCCTAGAGCAGATGGCAGAAACCGGCATGTCACAGGCCACAAGGGCCTATCAGTTGTCTCCCTCGATTCTATCCAATGAGACAACTAGAAGGACTGTTGCAGATCTGACAGAGGACCTCATCCCCAGCATGGGGATGATTGCAGACAAGCTTACCATGGTCGAACAGATCCACAAGAGAGTCGCGGAGATGGAGTCTCTTTCGAGCCTTCCCAAGAAGGTGGAGGAACTCTCTGAAAAGGTAGCCAAGATCAAGCTACCCACCCCTTCTGCACCACCTGTACCTGTACATCGAGTCCATCTTGTACAGGAACAGGCACCGGGGTCTCAGAGCAGCTGGGATCAGACTTACACCCAGCAGAACCATCATGCATCCCCACCAGTGGAGACAGAGTACGAGGAGCCTCCGCCCGTTTACGAGATCAACGGGCTCTGGTATAGCCGCGACTCACTAGTCCGGCAAATCGAGATGGGGAAGGACCAGTCACACCGCCCAACCCCAGTCTACCAGGAGACCAGGCCCGTCACAATCCCGCGATATCAGTCCAGGCCAGAACAAGGGTACCAGCCGCAGCAGCGCACCTATCAGCAGGGGCCAGCACCGCCCCATCAGCAGCAGTATCGGTACGGCCAACAGGGCCAGTTCAGGACCGCATCCACTCAGCAGCCAGCCCAGCCCACCGAGTTGGAGTCCCTCACCTTGGCGATCCAGACCCTGTCTGATAGGGTCCAGCAGATGCAAAACGACTACCTGGACATGAGAACCGACATCAATCGGGTCTCTCGTGCTCAGGACCAACAAATGGCGCCAAGGACTCCAATTCCCGCACAGGTTCAGGCCAACCCAAATAGCATACAGCAGGGCCAGAACCGACCCCGAGATCAGGTATACTATTCAGATAACTATTTATCTGAACATGAGATCCTTTCGTACGATAATGTTAATCATATGTCCCTCAGGAGCGGAAGGACCGTGACCATACCTGATCGGGCACGGGCACAACAGGAAGGAACCTCCGAAATTCGACCTGAGGAGAATTCGGAGGAGGAAGAGGAGGAGCACCACCGTCACCGCCAGCGGAAGAAGAGGACATCTGAGTCCTCGAAGCACCAGCCCCGCAGTCATCCCGAGTCCGACGACACCGATGAGCCCGTACCTCCATCTGAGGAGGACCAGCCAGAAGAAGCGGAAGAAGCATCACCGGTTTCGCCCAAGCATTTTCCCTTTCGTCAGAGTCAGAGTCAGAGTCTGTATAAAAGTCCGAGTCAGAGTCTTGTTCAGAACTCAGTTTCAGCAGCTAATGAAGATATCTCAGTTCCAGAACCTGAGTTAATAATCCCTTTCCCCCAAGCTCTCAAGGGTGGGAAGAAGAAAAACAAAAAAATCCAAAAAGATGACCCTGAGATGACTGAGTTTTGTAATAAACACATCAAGGTCACAATCCCCTTTGACAAGTTCGTGGAAATAACCCCTGCATTCCAAAAATATCTTAAGGTGAGATGCACACCTACTAGGGTTAGCAGGAAAACCAAAAGCCGTGTTGAGAAACACGTCCTATCAGTAGCCACGACTTGTGCAATAAAGAACTCGTTTCCTCGGAAACGAAGAGACATGGGTGCACACTATGTAGTGAGTCATGTTGATGACATCGCGTTTGCACGCACTCTCCTGGACAATGGTTCCTCGATCAATTTGATGCCCACAGCCCTCTATGAGCGGCTTAATCTCGGACCTCTTAGGAAATCTAGAGCTATTCTTCAGTTCGCGGACAAATCCACTAAGAGGTCCCAAGGAGAGTTAAGGAACATTGTGATCAAAGTCGAGGGGCAAGAATACATGGTGGACTTTACTGTCCTCGATATGGAAACCCCTCGTAATTGGAGAGATTCCCAGATCATTTTGGGTAGGCCCTTCCTCAGAACAGCGGGGGCCTTATTCGATTATAAGAATGGGAAAATTCAGTTCCAAACTCCAGGCGGAGATGAGGAATTAGAGATGAAGCAGACGAGATGGCAGAGACCAGACTCCGAATCCAGCACCGAGTACTCTTCTCTCGAAACAGACCGTGAACATGTAGACTTAGTTGGGCCATGGAGACAGAACCCAGCCAGCACCGATGTGTCCATCTCCTTTGAAGATGATCCAGTGCATGAGTCAGTCTGCGAGATCCTAAGGAACGAGTACAGCTCTGAACCTGCATCGCCCTACATCTTCGATGACATAGAGGCCCAAGTGGGCCTGTCAGTCCTTACATCCTTAGGACAATCGGAAGATGAGGATGACGAGTCGGACGAGGCGTTTGCCGATTGCATGGAGACCTTTGACGATCCGACTCCAGAGCCGAGCTTGGTGGCAGCCACTGCAGAACAGGATCCAGCCACTTCCAACACCGAACCAGATCGGATTGAGCCAGACTTCTTAGACGATCATACCGTCCCTGAGCTCAAGCCCTTACCCACAACCCTGAAATATGCCTTCCTTGCGGGCCAAGACAAGAAATTTCCGGTCATTATCAGTTCGCAATTGACCGAGGAGCAGGAATCTCGCTTGCTAGAGATCCTGGAGAAGAACCGCAAGGCAATAGGCTGGAGCATTTCCGATCTCCACGGGATAAATCCCGCTCTGTGTTCGCACCATATATATTTGGAGAACGAAGCCAAACCCTCTCGTGAATTCCAACGTCGATTGAATCCAAATCTACGAGAGGTTGTGAAGAAAGAGATAGAAAAATGGTGCGACGCGGGTTTTATTTACCCAATCTCCGATTCTAAGTGGGTGGCCCCAATCCATGTTGTCCCGAAAAAGTCGGGAATTCAGACGACCACCAATGAGGACGGAGAGGAAATCGTGACAAGAGTACCCACGTCGTGGCGCGTCTGTGTGGATTACAGATGCCTGAATGCCGCGACGAAAAAGGATCATTTCCCCCTACCGTTTATTGATCAGATTTTAGAAAGACTAGCGGGGAAAGAATTCTTTTGTTTTCTTGATGGGTTCTCGGGCTACAATCAAGTAGCCATAGCTCCAGAGGACCATGAAAAGACCACGTTCACATGCCCCTTTGGTACCTATGCTTTCAGGCGCATGCCTTTTGGGCTATGCAATGCTCCAGGTACTTTTCAAAGGTGCATGATTGCTGTATTCGCCGAAATGGTCGGCGAATTCCTGGAAGTCTTCATGGATGACTTCTCGGTCCACGGCGACTCTTTTGATTCCTGCCTTAGGAATCTGGACCGAGTCCTCAAAAGATGTTGTGAGGTCAATCTGGTGCTCTCCTGGGAGAAAAGTCACTTTATGGTGACGGAGGGCATAGTGTTGGGGCATGTCATCTCCAAGAGAGGAATGGAGGTTGACCCTGCCAAGGTGGACGTGATCAGACGACTCCAGCCACCAGCCAACGTACGGCAGTTGCGGTCGTTCCTCGGGCATGTCGGATTTTATCGGAGATTTATAAAGGATTTTTCTAAGATTGCCCGACCGCTAACTGAGCTTTTAGGCAAAGACGCGGAGTTTATTGTCGATCACAAGTGTCTTGAGGCCTTTAAGCGGTTACAAGGAATGATCATGGACGCACCCATCTTACAAGCCCCAGATTGGTCTCTTCCTTTCGAGATCATGACGGACGCCTCAGATTATGCTGTTGGGGCTGTATTGGGACAAAGAAGAGATGGCGTCCCGTTTGCAATTCACTACGCAAGCAAAGTGCTTGATTCTGCTCAGCGTAACTATACAGTTACCGAAAAGGAAATGCTTGCGGTAGTGTTTGCCTTGGACAAATTCAGATCTCATTTAATCGGATCCAAGGTAACTGTGTTCACAGACCACACGGCACTACGATATTTGATGGAGAAGAAGGACGCGAAGGCGCGTCTTCTTCGTTGGATTTTACTTCTCCAGGAGTTTGATTTGGACATCCGTGATAAACCTGGAAAGAAGAACGTAGTAGCCGATCATCTCTCTCGTCTCGAAGATCTTAATACTTCCGAGATTTCCCCGATTCGAGACTCCTTCCCTGACGAGTCGATTTTTGTTATCGACTCATTCCCATGGTATGCCAATATCGTGAACTATCTTGTCTCCAAGAAAGTTCCCAAGGATTGGCCCAAGAGCCAAATTGACCGACTAAGGTCGAACGCTAGACACTACCATTGGGAGGATCCGATCCTTTTCTTTGAAGGACCGGATTGTGTCTGGAGACGGTGTATTCCTCAGGAGGAATACCAGAGTGTCCTTTCTTTATGCCATAGCTTAGAGGCAGGAGGACACCACTCCGGGAAGAGGACCGCATGGAAGGTACTTCAATGTGGCTTTTACTGGCCGACTCTGTTTCGCGATGCCACCGCCTTCGCGAAGTCGTGCCCAGTTTGCCAGAGGATGGGAGGAACCGTTGGTTCCAAGGATGAGATGCCAATGCAGCCAGTCATCATTTGTGATGTCTTTGACGCCTGGGGCATCGATTTCATGGGCCCATTCCCTGTCAGCCACGGGTTTGAATACATCCTTCTTGCGGTTGACTATCTGTCCAGATGGGTGGAGGCTATCCCGACCCGAGCCGCAGACAGCAAGACTGTCTGTAAATTTATCAGAGAGCACATAATCTCTAGGTTCGGGATCCCCAAAATGATGATATCAGATGGGGGTAGCCACTTTGTGAATCGGGAGGTGAAGAAACTCCTGAAGGACTACGACATCGAACACCGTGTCGCTAGTCCTTACCACCCACAAACCAATGGTATGGCTGAGGTGTCGAATAGGGAGGTGAAAACCATATTGCAAAAGCTCGTCCGCCCAGACAGGAAGGACTGGTCTCAGATCTTGGATCAAGTCCTCTGGGCGTATAGGACGGCTTACAAGACTCCGTTAGGCACCTCCCCATTCCGAATGGTATTCGGAAAGCCGTGCCATTTGCCCGCAGAGTTGATGCACAAATCAGAATGGGCAATAAAGAAAGTCAACTGGAACACACACCTAGGCCAGAAACAAAGAGACATGGATCTGAATGAGCTTGTGGAAGTCAGAAACCGAGCATACGACAACAGTGTGGTGTACAAGGACAAGGTAAAGCGTTGGCACGATAGATATATCAGACGAAAGACCTTTGTTCCTGGACAGAAGGTATGGTTGTTCAATGCCAGGCTGAAGACTTTCCAAGGCAAACTAAAGTCTAAGTGGACGGGACCATTCGTTGTCCGAACGGTGCATGATAGTGGATGTGTCGAGATCTCAGATCTCGCAG
This sequence comes from Ottelia alismoides, assembly GCA_037367405.1. Classification (NCBI taxonomy): domain Eukaryota; kingdom Viridiplantae; phylum Streptophyta; class Magnoliopsida; order Alismatales; family Hydrocharitaceae; genus Ottelia; species Ottelia alismoides. The sequence goes on along the minus strand of JAZKJV010001148.1, from coordinate 693,941 downwards.
ATGACGCACCAACATTCCTAGTAAATGGGCAGCTGTTGAAGCACTTCGTCGAATCCAATGAACAGTTAGTCCATGTGGAGGAGATTGTATTCATATGCGAGACAGATACAACAGATACATCTCAAGCCGCGTATGAGACCTTGCAGCAATGAACTCCAGCCATCAGCAGCATCTTCAAAAGATTCAGACCGACTCAGCTGTATATATATCATTCTTCCTGTATATCCTATCCTTACCTTCACGATTCTAGTAACCCATCCCCACATCATCGAATCATTATCTCGGACTGTACTTAGGATGACCAGATCCTAAGTATAGGGGGAAGGGGTCACCCGAGTCGATTCACTGTACATTCTCCAGACCACATTGGTCCTTATACTCATTTCCTACCGATACTTAGGCTGACCTAAGCCTAAGTATAGGGGGGACCGATGCCCGCACTGATACTCCTCCATTTCTCCTCTTAACCTCGTCCGCCCCATTTCTGATCTTCTTCTACACTTAGGCTGCCAGAGCCTAAGTATAGGGGGGCGAGACGACTTCTATACTTTTGTTATTTTAGCTCTCCTACGCTTAGCCCGAGCTATGTCTTTTTAGTCGCTTTCGTGCTCTGAGGACATAGCACACGCTAAGTATAGGGGGGCATGTATATATTACATATATACTTTACCCATAGCTCGTACTTTCGCGTATTTTCGCGCATTTTTGTATATATTTTACAATAATTGTGGGTGGGTAACAATCGAAAAAAAAAAAAACTTTTTGTATACTTGTATAATATGTGTATAATACTTAAAATTCTTGTAAAACATACTTTTGTAAAATTTGTTGTAAAAAAATTGTTGTATACCAGAAAAATAAAACAAAAAGGCTTCTTATTTACTCTTGCACATCAGCTCTGCATAAAGAGTCTTGCATCTTCATAGCATGACATCTCATCTCATCTGCATATCTTTGCATATGCAAAGTGAAAAGCTAGTGGGTTCTGAACCAAGTCATGAGTAGATATTGAGGATGGACTTGATTTGACCTTAATCCACCTAATTTCAGAGGAACCTTATAGGGACTGGAGTTAAGATTTCTCAGGTCAAGTGACTTAATTACTTGGAGTCCACAAATCTATGTTCACATGTCATCTTAATTAGTCTAAGTAGAATATCTCGTGCATACGCAGGATTCTTTTAGATAATGACCTAACTTGGACAAGCACAATGCACATAGCTCTTCATTGATGAGGTGTTGAGGAAGTAGTTTCCTTTGGCTTGGGGTAGCATATGAGGGTAGTACTTCTAGGCGGAACCTCTCTTCTTCTTCTAGTGAAGGAAGTGCGTCTCAACTTGGTCTAGTGGTGATGAAGGCTAAGGACGGGATGCTGTGGGTTGCAATAATGCTTCAAAAGAGGGATAGTCTACTGGCTCAAGAGGAAAAACTCCTGATGTATATGCTGCACCTTGAATATAGTTCCAAAAAAAAGAAAAAAAAATCAGACAGGTCCAAGAAAAAGAATAATACCTGTCGGAATATGTATATTAGCAAGGAAAATGCAGCTGGATGACTTGGCTACACTGGTCAGGCATCCCGGGATAGGTGGCTACACTGGCCACCGTCCATTCTTTTCTCTACCCCCTCCTCTTGAGTTGGTCGCACTTGAACTTAGAAGGGAATACCCCGCTCCTCGAGGAAAGAGTTACTGGACCAGGTTATTGAGTTACCTTGTTAGAGGAGGCTGGTTCCGAGTCATTTCTGATATGGAGAGCTATATCTCACTTACACAGTACAAGTAAGAATCATAGTCATCAGAAATTTGCGTCTGAGGAATTATTCTGACCTGACTGTTAAGACGTCTTGAATAGAAGACTTGTGGAACTTGAAGTCTGTTAGGTCTTAAGTTCAGGTCCCAATAAGGTTCCGCCACACAATTAATCCAAAGGTCGAGTCAGGCTCCATTTTCAACTTTTGTTCATGACCTTGGCATGGAACCCAAAATCATTTCACTCTTGCATTTCATTTAGTTGCTCGGGGACGAGCAAGGTTTAAGTATAGGGGGTTGATGAATCTGTGATTCATCACATCAAAAGTCAAAAATAGAGCCTTGTTCCCGAGAAAATAGAGGCATATTTCCTTTTATCTTGCATAAATAACACTCATGCATGCATCCATAATTCATGCATTATAGCAGCTCATCTGCATTTAAATAAGAAGCCAAAAATCCCCTGTAAAAGACATCTTCATCAAAATAACTTCTTCTCTATACTATATATATATTCATTAATAAAACAGGGAGGAATCACCCTTGTAAAATAGGCCAAGTATCCTGAGAACCCCTGTACATTAAAACACACATAAAGCCCGCATACAAACCCCTACTTAGGTCTACTCACTCTTAGAATATTACATATCAAAAGACCTTCAAAATGAGACTAATTTCATTGAAATTGGAGCTTGTATGAGAAACTTGGGTTTTTGGGTCATGTTGTATACTACATATGTATATTTATGTATCTTTGTATTTATATACCATATTTGACCTCACCTCCGTCTTTGGTCAACATGAAACTTGTAGATCTCATCAAGATCTACAACTTTCATGTTTTGAGTTTTTCCAAATTCGGCTTCCTCTTCTCTCTACACGCATTTCTTCCTCCAACCATTCACAGCAGGCCACGTGGCGCCCTCTGATTGCGCCACGCGGCCCACTGCCCTTTGTCTGATCCGCCTTCGCCCCCCACCGTTGGATCGCGCTTCCGATCCAACGGTCCCTCTGTGACCACGTGCGCTCACTCCCTCAGCCGTCCGATTATCTCCCACTTCTCATCACCACCATCCGATAGCGCAGCGCTCTCAGCCTTCCACGTGGCGTCATCTACGCCGCTCGACCACGCCTCCGATCCTCTCATCACAGCCGCCCATCTTCCAGCGAGTCTCGACCCTCAGATCGACTCCACCCTTTCATCTGGGCCATCCATTAGCGCCTCGCCCACAGTGCGCCACGCGTCACATCTTGAGCCCTTCGATCGCATTCTCAGCCCTTTCATCTGAGCCGTTAGCTCCCCAATAATCTCAGCCGACCGATCGATCGCCAAGGACTGATCAGGACCGCCCGCCCGCGCCTCGCCACACCGCGCCACGTGGCGCTCTCATGACCCCTCATCTGGGCATTCCAGATCTAATCCTAACCGATCGCTAAGCGTTGATCTCCACCGTTGGATCCCAAGATCCAACGGTGGAGACTTCGTCTCCTACCTCGGGTGCCCCCTCTCTCCCACGATCTCTGCCTTGCGAGAGGGGCACCCCCTTCCTATTCTCGGAAGCACTCCCTCCACCCTCGCCCCGCCACTCATCCCTCTCCCTCGCCAGCTCCCTCAAACACCACCATCTCCGCCACACTCGCCCCACGACAGCCACCAACTTCGCCACTCAACCACTCCAGCCGTCACCTTCATCCTATAAATACCCAGCCTCCGGCCACATTCAGCCCCATCCGCCACTCCAGAGAGATCCCTCGAGCTCCAAGCTACCTATTGGTGACAGCAATTGGTTGAGTTGTCGAGCGACGACAGCGATCCAACTCCGGCGAGATCCACGGCCGCCACCGCCGTGCCGCAGCCCCCTTCAAGCAGCTGCACGAGCTCGGGACCTTACCGATCCCTCGAGCGACGACCCTGGAACTCAAATCCGAGCTCCAATCCCCAGGTAACCTCCTTCATCTCCTCCGATCTTCGTCTTTATTTTCGTGTTCATCTTCTCCGATTTTATTCGCCACCCACGACCATCCTCGCGCCTTCCAATCACCTCGCCGAGTTTCGCGTCGAAGCTCCGATCATCGCAGCACCCTCCGCACATTCCGACGACGCATACCACCTTCCTCCGACGAGCAGCTCCGCCATTTGGCCGGAGCTTACTCGCCAGACCATCGCACTCCACCGTAGGCCTCGCCGCTCACTCACCTCACCTCCACGAACACCTGCACGCCTCGGCTATACTTCTAACCTTTTGCAGGTACTCAATTCATCATTGGCCGGAGCCTCGTCGGAGCTCTCCTCGAGCTTCATCGACTCCGAGCTCCAGCCCTCCTCCAGGAATCCAGAGACCACCGGAGAGCTCGCCGTACACTCCCGCTTCTTCTGAGCTACGTGGGAGCTGAAGAAGCTCCTCACCGACGCCTGGTGACCGAGGCGGAGCAAACCCAGTTCCACCGGAGTTCCGCCTTCTCCTCCGCAGGTGGCGGAGGACCCGTTGAGACGACGCAGCAGCAACCGTTCGATCGTCTGATCGAACGGCCCTCGCCCCGCCACGCGTCCCTTCGCCGCACCCGTCTTCGACCGTTGATCACGCCTCGGATCGGACGCCTCACCAGCCGCCACGCGTCTTCATCAACATCCCTTGGATCATCTTGATCCAAGGGCCTTCAGGCCGCCACGTCGCCTTGTCCGAGCCTCGGCGTCCAAGCCTAGGCTCGGGTGAACCGAAGCAGCACCGAGGCTGGGCCGAACCTCCAAAAGGCCCGAGCCTCACTCCGAGCCTCAGACGCCCTCCGAACCTAGGTCGCCCCACGTGAGGAGCACGTGCGACCTGGGTTATTTGCATCAACGCCCCTGGAGCTTTCAGAAATTGCTAAGAGGTCCCTGTGAAGCAGACATCACGTGAGGAGCACGTGCTTCGTGGAAAAATTGCATTGAAGTCCTGCATATTATCGGTAATTGCATTTTAGTCCCTGTCAGCATAGTTAATTGTTGAAATTTTAATTTCCAGTATTGCATTTACACCCTTGTGTTTGCACGTGTCCATAGCATGCATTTTTCATCATTTTGAAATTCTAAAAATTGCAAGTTGTTGAGAATTTTGTCCTCTATCAGTTTGTACACGTGTCTGATTTTTGTTGGCTTAATTGAATTATCAATGAATTAATTGGTTCATTTGTGTCATATTTTGCCCAGTGATGCCTTTTGATTTTTAATTAAATATCAGTGCCTTCAAAAATCACCAAAAATTCACAGTAGCTTAAGGACACCATTTTCAACACTCCATAAAAATTTCATGTCATTTGCACGCATAACGAGGCCTCAATAAATAGTTTAGTGATTTTCTTTAATTAATTTTAATTAATTCATTTCACAATAAATTTAAGTTCTGTCAATTTTCCTAGGTCCCTGATCATTAGACCTTCCTAGGATAATTTTAGTTCTTGGAGAAATTGTGGTTTGATATTTATTAAAAATTAAACACTGAAAATCACTCTGTCTGTTTGTTTAATTCACAGAAAATTTATTTTGAGTCGAAAAATTCCAAAAAAATTAGTGTAGGTCATTTTCATCATAAATAACCATCTGGCCAATTTTCATTATTTTTGGACTTCGTTTGATACATCAAGTAAATTTAAAGTTAAATTGGCTGAGATTTGTCTGCATATGTCTGCGTAAGAAATAAAAAGACCAAAAAAATTGACCCTCGAACATCAACACTTGAAAATTGCTGTAATCCACCTAAGGAGACAGTTGCCTCCCTGAGATCGACCTTGGACTCCACCAAGTAAAAAAATATCACTGCTTAAAATTGACCAAAATCTGTCTTAAGTGGTTTTTGATCAACCTCTCGTATCCGACTGCAACGAACACTTAAAATTAATTTGGACCATTAATTTGACCGAATTAACTAAGGGTGCAGGAGCGCTCATCAGGCACGTCATCTCCCAACGAGGCATGGAGGTTGACCCTGCCAAGGTGGATGTCATAAAGAAACTCGAGCCACCATCCAACATCAAACAGTTACGGTCATTTCTGGGCATGTCGGCTTTTACCGACGATTTATCCAAGATTTCTCCAAATTGCCCGACCGTTAAATGAATTGTTAGGCAAAGACATCGAGTTCGTTTTAAATGACAAATGTCTTAGTGCCTTCCTCACATTGAAAGAGAAAATAATCAGTGCTCCTATCCTACAGCCACCTGATTGGTCTCTACCTTTCGAGATCATGACGGATGCATCAGATTTTGCGGTCGGGGCTGTATTAGGGCAGAGGAGGAATGGACTTCCCGTAGCTATTCACTATGCCAGCAAAACCTTAGATGATGCTCAGAGAAACTACACAGTGACAGAAAAGGAGATGTTGGCAGTAGTATTTGCACTAGACAAGTTTCGATCATATCTGCTTGGCTCGAAAATCACCGTATACACCGATCATTCAGCTATCAGATTTTTAATGGAAAAGAAGGACGCCAAGGCACGCCTTCTTAGATGGATTCTTTTACTTCAGGAATTCGATTTGGATATCAAGGATAAACCTGGAGTAAAGAATGTGGTAGCTGATCACCTCTCCCAATTACAGTCAGATCATCCTTCAGATGAATACACGCCAGAGATCGCAGAGAGATTTCCTGACGAGAGCATCTTTGCGGTTACAGAACTTCCGTGGTATGCAGACATAGTGAACTTTCTGGTCACACAGAAAAGTCCTCAGGGTTGGCCGAAGAACAGAGTTGAGAAACTAGTTTTCGAGGCACGATACTACCATTGGGAGGATCCGCTTCTTTTTTGTGAAGGACCGGATTGTGTTTACAGGCGATGTATTCCTCAGGAGGAATATAATAGTGTCCTCACTTTGTGTCATTCTCTAGAATCAGGAGGACATCATTCAGGGAAGAGGACAGCGCAGAAGGTACTACAGAGCGGATTATGGTGGCCGACTCCTACCGGAGATGCTTGCACATTCGTGAAGAGTTGTCCAGATTGTCAGAGAGCTGTAGGGACAGTCAGTGCCAGAGATGCAATGCCGATGCGACCCGTTATTATCTGCGAGATCTTTGACGCATGGGGCATAGATTTTATGGGGCCGTTCCCTTCTAGCAGCGGCTTTGAGTACATTCTTCTTGCTGTAGACTATGTTAGCAGATGGGTGGAGGCTATACCCGCACGAACCGCAGACAGTAAGAACGTTTGCAAGTTCCTAAGGGAACACATTATTTCGCGGTTCGGGATCCCTCGTATTCTTATCTCTGATGGGGGTAGCCATTTTATTAATAAGGAGGTAAAAAAGCTAGTGAAACAATACAGCATCGATCACAGAGTAGCTTCTCCTTGCCACCCGCAGACGAATGGCATGGCTGAAGTTTTAAATAGGGAGGTGAAATCAATTCTCCAGAAACTAGTACGACCGGATAGGAAGAACTGATCACTTCTTCTCGATCAAGTTCTTTGGGCATATCGTACTGCGTATAAGACTCCCTTAGGTACTTCACCATTCAGGCTAGTTTATGGAAAGCCGTGCCACTTGCCCGTAGAGATCATGCACAAATCTGAGTGGGCAATTCGAGAGATACTGATGAATGAAGAGAAAGCAGGAGCCAAGAGAAAGATAGATCTGAATGAGCTGGTAGAAATTCGAAATCAAGCATACGAGAACACACTCATCTATAAGGACAAAGTGAAGAAATGGCATGATAGACATATTCGACATAAGAGCTTTGTCCCTGGGCAGAAAGTCTGGTTGTTCAATGCAAGGTTAAGAATTTTTCCAGGCAAATTGAAAAGCAAGTGGGAAGGACCGTACGTAGTCAGAATGGTGCACGACAATGGCAGTATTGCGATATCAGATGTGTCACCTGGTGCAGAGCCGTTCGTGGTTAATGGGCAGATGCTGAAGCACTTCGTAGAGACTACTGATCATCTGGCCCGTACTGAAGTGATCTATTTTGTACAGGAATCATGATCTTTTTATTCTTTCACTTCTTCCCATACAAATTCTTTTGAGCCATTCTGGAGATTCACAACTCTTGTACATTCTTCGTAGACCACAATCGTCCCCGTTTTTGCTCGTCTTCTATGCTTAGGATACCAGATCCTAAGTATAGGGGGGAACGATTGCCCACTGATTTACGTTTTATTTTTTGTGCTGATTCTTTTGTATAGCCATTCTTTCTCACGAATCATTGGTCCCCAATTTTTGGCTACACTCTTTTCTATACTTAGGATGCCTTATCCTAAGTATAAGGGGGACCGAGTGATTTCGATGATTTCGTATTCCTTTCCTTTTGAACTTTCGTTATTTATCCTTTTTATTCAGTCATCCCGTTTTTGCTCTCCCGTGATACTTACGATGACCTGATCGTAAGTATAGGGGGGGTTGACTGACTTGTACTCGATATCCTTTTTCACCTGCTTTTACTTAGCACGAGTTATGTCCTCCTTTTTCTCTTTTGACGCTATGAGGACATATCACAAGCTAAGTATAGGGGGGTGCGTATATATTATATATATACTTTCGGCCATAACTCGTACTTTTATGTATTTTCTATATCTATAAAATCCATAAAAAGTGGGTACGGGTTAATTTAAAATCCACTCTTTTATTTATAAAATCCTTGTAAATAAGTAAAATATGATTAAAACTTGTGTTTAAAACTTGTAATTAAAATTTGTATTTAAAATTTGTACTTAAAATTTGTATAATACTTAGTTAAAATCCTATTTATTAAAACATGTGTAAAAACCATTCAATCCTTGTAAAATACTTTGTAGATAAAATTTGTAAAATACATTAGATACTTAACCTAAATAAAATATATCTTGTAAAATTCATGAATAAAATCTTGTTTAAAAAAATCATAAAAATCCATAAAAAATACAAAGTCCTAAAATTCAGAAAAATTACAAATTCTTAAAATCCATAAAAATGAGTAAAATCCAGAAAATATACTTCACAAAACATGGTTGCATTTGCATTCGCATTTTTCAGAATAAGTTTGATTTCTGGAACTAAGGACTGAGTCTAGTCTAAAGGATGGAGCTTGATTACGGCCTTTAACATTCATTGTAAGGAGCCTGATTAGGAACTGGAATTTAGACTCTTCAGGTCTACCGACTTAAAATCTTTGGGTTCCGTAAGACCATATTCGGAAAATCAAGTCATCTGAGCTTAAGTAGACCATTTGGAGTCATCCGTACAACTCTACACCAGTGAACCAATCTTGAACACATGCACTCTGCACTTAGCTCGACTTGCATGGAGTTCCGAAGGGCAGTACACCTTGGTAGTGCGTTTCTATCCTTATCTTTGCGGCATTGACGACTAAAGACGGGAGAGATTGGGGTTGCGATAGTTGCTTCGGATGAGGGAAGGATCTGCTGACACAATTTTTCTAAGACCTCAAAAAAGGGACGGACTAAAAAGATGCTATATCCGTCGAGGCACAAAAAGATGAATGCAGTGCAAGCAAATTACAAAGTCAAAGCAAAGCAGAAGCCACCAAATAAGACCACAATGGTCCAAGCTTCCACCAAAAATGACCACAATGGTCCAAGCTTCCACCAAAAATGCCTGCACATCTTAGTGGAGACTCAACTACACCGGTTGGGCTTCACAAGGAGATGCGTATCCACTGGTCGCACTCCACTTCTTTTCTCATTCTTCTAACTTCTCCCTATATTCGATTGTGGACATAGCAGAATTGAACTCAGAAGGGAATACCTCCCTCCCCGAGGAAAGAGTAGCGAGATGAGGAAGCCATAGGAGTGTATAGCCGGGATGGACGGTTTCTGCGGTTCTCTAAGCAGGAAGAGCTAAATCAATTCACACACTGTACAAGTTGACTTCAAGGATGATAGAGTTTGCAATATGAATGAATGAGTCTGAATTAGCCGATGAAGTGATCTTGAGTAAGGATTATGGAACTTGAGGACTGTTGAGGATAAAATCCTAATCCTAGTTAAGGTTTCGACAAAATGCTTGTTTTAGGCCCGATCGAGCTCTGTCCTTTGTCTGTTCTCATGAATTGGTTTAGGAAAACAAATTCATTCTAACTTTCTTTCTTTTTCACTTACTTTTTCAAAATAAGTGTTTGCTAAGGGACTAGCAAAGTTTAAGTATAGGGGGTTGATGAATCCATGATTCATTAACTTTTCTGTCGCATTTTGTCTTAAAACCCTTAACAAATACATGTTAATATCCATTAATTCTCATCTTTTAACAAAACACCATTCATGTGTAAATATTCACTTTTAACCACTAAAATCATGTAAATAAATAAAGAACCAGAAAAATGAAGGGAAATGAAGATTGAATATATGTATATATATACAATATGACTTAAATATAAATATAGCTGTAAGATATATTTATAACCTAACCCACGAGATCAAGTCAGTATGGATTGGTCGACAAACCAATAAGTAGGGGGAGATAAGGAAAGAAAACCAAAGAAAAATAATTTAACACACACAAATACACCCTTCATTATTTATAAAATAAACAAAACTTCAAAGAATTTTAATTATTACATATTAACATATTTTCACCAAACTCTTCTCCTAATTATTCCTAAAAATATATATAAAAATATAAAAATAAGTTAAAAATATTACCCTGTATATATGCCAAGAAACCCATCCTGCAAATTATCAAAATCTCAACTTCCGAACATCATAACTTCTTCATACAAACTCCAATTTCACTCTACTCACCTTTAAAGTTCATAAAATAATATTCTCTCATTAATAAAGGTGGTTTCATCGAATTCGGAGTCCATTTGCAAAAAGTCGGTTTTGGGACCAAAAGACAACAAGGTTTCTGGGCTATTTATTTTATGTAATACACATTATTTATCATTTTCTTAATTTTATAATTTTTAATTTATTTCATGGTCTTGTAGTTTCACTATAATTTATTTCATAATTTTTGGAGACTATTTATTATTTTAATAAAATCAAAAACCCTAAAATATAGGTATAAATGACCTATTTAGATACTAACTCTATTTATTAAAATATGTAAATTAATTTATAAAAATCTATAAAAATTCGTATAAACTTTATTTAATACTCTAATAATTAAGAAAATATAAAATTAATTTTTATTTTTTTATTTATTAAATTAAAAATCTAAAATCTATTTATAAATACATATTTATTAATAAAATATTTATATCTTAAATAATATTTATTATTTATTAAAAGTATGTATACCATAATTTAGAAAATTAATTTATTTAACTTTCTTGTATTTATACCTATTTAAAATAACGTAAATTACTAATTTAGATTTAATTTATAAGTTATTTAAACCTCTGGACAAACCAGGTGCTGACACTTGTCAGCACCTGGGTCGTCTTCCCCAAGAAGCAGTTCAACCAGACTGTGCGCTAACCGGCCATCTTCACCTAATTTTCCCGCGCAACCTATAACTACTCCAGCCAACCTAAGCCTTCCGATTTTTTCCTCCAACAACCCTCTCCATCGCCACCCTCCATCTCGACTTGGAGCCCAAGCCATTTCTCTTATAAATAGGCTCCAAGGTCGCCATTCACCATTAAATTTCCATCTACCCAGAGCCCAGCTCCAGGTTGTTCGACTCCCCACCTTCCAACCTTCGCTCCGGCCATATCGAGGCGGTGACAGCGCCAAGGAGGAGTTCGCGAGGAAGAAGGAACGTCGGAGAAGGTTCCAAGGAGGTCCGCCACCTTGCATCGCAGCCCAGCGCGCGTCCAGCTCCGGCCAAAGGTCGACCGTCGAGCTCGTTTTCCAGGTAATACACCTTGATATCACAGACCTTTTCATCCATTTTATTTCAATTTGATTCTCGATCCACGAGCCACGATTAGCGTGGCTAATCACGCATACAGATAGGTTAATCATCCATCTAAATCGCCCTATCGAAGGCACCTATTGATTCGATTCGTTTCTCATTCAAATCAAGTCGTAAACCATCGTCTTCTTCGCACTTCTGGGTCTCTAGCTGGAACTCTATATTTTTCATCATTTTTTTGGGACTTGAAATCTTACATTTGTTGGCCGATTCTATATGAATCGAGCATACCCGTGTACTCATTGCAGATTCAGGATTATCGCGAGGCATTTGCATCGACTTTGGAGCCCTCGTTCAACGCCGATCATCTTCTCCAAAGTCGGACCACAGCTCAGCTGAAGCTCCAGGAGGACTAATCCTCCATCTTCATCGAGACGCCACCGCCGCCCGGAGCTTCGCCGACCGCCACCCTACCGCGGGCGAGCTCGAGGGGTGGAGGAGCCACCCCTCTGGCCCCGCCGGAGCGCCAAAGTCGTCGAAGGCCGGCCGGGAAAATTCCGAGAAGAGAGGTCGTCCGCCAGCTGCTCAACTGCTCAAGAACACCCGAGCTACAGTACTGCGCCACGTGGCAGAAGCGTGGCCTTCAGATCCGCACCCAGACGTTCTAATCGTGGCCGTCTAAATCGAACCGGTGGAAAATTTGCGTAATAAGTCCAGCCGACTTTCAGAATTTCATCCCGCCTCCACAGTTTTGCATATTTGCATTTACGTCCCTCCGCGGGGACCTAAATGTAAATATTTGTTTACTTTCTCTTCAGAACAGTCCTTAAGGACCGAACTGCAAACATTTTAATTAGAATTTTCTTGCGCTTATGCCCCTGGGCTGTAGGGGTTGTTTCTTGTTCTTGTGATCTCGGATTTCGACGATTTTTTAAGGGTAGTTACATAACTACCCCAGCTACTTAGTGTAAAGTTTTCGCGGCTTTTTGACGAGTTTTCTACGAGTTTTGATTTTATCGAAAACTGCTTCGTTTTGCTTTTTTTCTTGTGTAGTTCGAGTTCACGGCTCGAACCCCGTTCACCCTATTATATAGTATCACCTACGTATTATCCGCCTATTATATAATAAATAAATCTCTTGAAAAATATTCCTTTTTGAAAATTAAATAAAAATTTGAAAATAATAAAATCAAATAAAAATAACAAAAAAAATAAAAATTAATAAAAAGAAGCGTTTTGACTTAGAGAAGAATTAAAATAAGATTACGAAGAGAAGAATCTAGGGAATTTATTCTGCCTCCTTGAGTTCGACCCAGGAACACTTGCCTGGTTAGATATTTATTTAACGGTTTTTCTTCGGAGAACCGTAATTGTTTGATAGGTTCAAGAACCGAAAATTTTGTTTCGCGGTTTTCGGCTACAACCGACAACTACTTTCTTCATCAAATAAAAAGAAAGTCGCGAAACTCGATTCTTTTAGCCTTATCAGTGAGCCCCCGGGTGAACAAATACCCGAAAATTGGGCCCGAAAGTTCAAGTGTCCAAGTCCTGTATTATTACAAATTAATAGTCACTCTCTCTCACAAAATAAAATGCAAGCTAACTACTACTCTCTCTCACTCCTCCTGCTCTCTCCTGCCGGCTTGGCTTAAGAAACGCCGGCTCCGCTTCACGTGGTTGCTTCGGATCCCCTAGGCAATCCGCCTCGCTCCGCGATCCCTCGCAAGAAGACAAGAAAAAGAGTGGTTAGAAAGCTCAACAATATAGATCAAAATCAAGAGAGACGAAAGAGCAAGCAATAGTGAAGACAACAAACACAATCAAGCAAAAATATGACTACTCACTGTTGCTCCCCGGCAACGATGCCATTTGATAAACACGAAATTTCGAGCGGTTGTATTGATTCATAAGGCGAATCAGCAGTCGGTGTGTTGACCACTACAAAATCCCGTATTCAATCAACAATTAACCCACACTATAGATCAAGCAATAAGAAATAAATGTGGAGTTAAAATTTATTTTTAACTCTGCACAAAAGATGTATAGCAAGCAAGTATGCAGAGAGTTCGAACACAGGGAGCAAACAGGGTAGATCAAACAAGTGCGTGCGTGAGTGAATGTGAAGTGTTGTCTACACTAATGCAAAGCAAACATTTTTGTGGGTTTTAGATTTTTGTATTTTTTAATTTTTAATTTTTAATTTTGTATTTTGATTTTCTTTATACTGATTTTGTATTTTTTTCTTTTTATATTTTATATTTTTATCTTTTCTTTTTCAATATAGGAATATATATACCTAATATAGGGCAAGAGAGGATAAGATATATATAAAAATAGGTAAAAATAGGCAAAAATCAGGGAATAAAATATTTTTGGTCTTTTTGAACTTTTCTACTGTTTTTGTGATTTTTGGATATTTTTAAAAATATTTTTGGTATTTTTAAATATTGAAATGAAGCAAACAGTGAATCAACAACCTGGCCGAAACTAGAATGGGATGGAAAAATATCACATGATCTCAAAATTTTCCCAAATCAGTTTTAAAACAAAGAGAATAAAGTATAGAACCTACAGGAACTGAGTTTGCAATTTTTGGGATTTTCTATAATTTTTAAGATCTTTTAGAAGTTTTATGAGTATTTTCGAATTTTTAAGATTTTTCTTTTGAAATTTTTAGTGGTTTTTGGATTGACACTAAAATATGATAAGACAAATAAAATATAATTTTTTTTGGAATTTTTCAAAACGTTTTTATAATTTTTATGGATTTTCTAATGCAAACAGTGAAATAAATGCATGTTTTTGATTTTTAATAAATATGAAAATGCAACAAAATTAAAATCTAAAAATATGGCGTGTAAGTAAAAGTCAACAAGAGCTTAGCATAATTTTTGAGGAATTTTTCGAGTTAAAATTGATGCCTTAATTAAATAGATCAAGCAAGCACAAATGTCACAGCCTGACAGGGGTGTAAGTGCAAATACACAAACGTACAAGGGCATACAAGCAATTTTCCACAAAATTTTACACTAATTATCAAAGTTATTGGAGTAAATACAAATTAGCAGACCCGCAGGGGTGTCAGCACAAAATACCCACCAGGGCGTGTGACTTGCACGCGCCTGGCAGGGACCTAAAAGTAATTCCAAAAACGTTCGGGGGGCTAATATGCAATATTTCCAAAAGTTTAACACTTGAGCTACAAGTTCTGGTACTGAAACAAAATAACTAAAGGGTCGAGGGCCTCCTTGCAAAATGCCCACACCTCACGTGAACATGTCACGTGAGGTGACGTGGCAGAGGACCTATGTGCAAATTTCTAAAATCTGAGGGCCTAGTTGCAAATTTTACAAAATATTTAAACTACTAATAAAAGTTTCAGGACTAAAATAAAATTACAAAAATAGGGGGGGGGGTGGCTCGGCAAAATACCCTCGCCGAGGAGATCGAACGACGCTGAGTTCTTCACTTGACACGTGGCGCCACCTCCTTTCACGATACCGCTTCGCGGATGTGCAGCCCTGATTAGAGTCTGAATGATGATCAAACGGTGCTGGGGCTACTCCATCCGACGATGGCTGTGCTTCACGAAGAACAGGCTTGATCCAACGGTTACGGAGGCAGCTGGACGAACAGGGAAGAACACCGTCGCAGCGAGGTTCCTCCGGCTCGATCCTCCTTCTCCGGCGATCTCTAAAGATCCAAAATGGTCATCTGGGTTCCTCTGGTCGTCCTCATGGTGCAGGGGGCGGCAAAAGTCTCCGGCGAAGCTCGGAGCGGCGGCACGAGGTCGACGGAGCAACTGGGCTCCAGGTACCTCGGCCGTCGTCAAAATCATCCCCCGGGATGCGCTGCGACTCCTGGACCTGCCAAAAATGTTAAGAAGGTCGAGAGCAAAGTGCCTCGACCTTCGGTTGGCTCTCAAAGACACGGTATGGCAATGTGGATCCTCGGCTGGAGTTGCGCTCCGGCGAGGTATTCGAATATGTGATTCTCTGGATGATTGAACGAGAAAATAGGATCTAGATGGACCTAGGACTACCAGGAATGTAACGAGGGTGAAAATGAAATGGATGAGCAGCCTCAATGGCTGGAGCCAGAGGGAAGGTACCTCTACGGGAAAGCTCGCCGGAGGTGTGGAACACGCCCAGATCCGTTGATGCTCCTCCGCCTTGAAGCCAAGAACTTGGAGCTGTCACCTCCAGGTACCTCGAGCACGACCAAGGGGGGAGGATCTGTGTGGAGTGCAGTTCAAAAATCGAATCAAAGTCCAGAGGGCATTTTTAAGTTATTTGACCCGATGCCTGAAGAGGTCCAAAGGCCGAGGTTCTTCGAGCAGATCTTTGACCCACGACCCAAGGATACACATGGGCGTGAATCGCCATTCAACGAGGAACAGAAGTCGTGTAGGATGATACACGAAAGAGTGAATGAGGGTTCCTCGAAAAAAATGAGAAAGTGGGTCAAAACCCACTTCTGTCAGAAGCTGCAAGGCTAGGACACCTAGTTGACCAGGGTCAACTAGGGTTTGCATCAGGTTGGTCCACGTGGACCAACTAGGAAAAACCCTGGAAAAAATATTTGTAAAATTATTTAAAAATAGAAATTGGCTGAATTAAATTATGATTATTAAATAAAAAATATTCGTTATTTTATGTAGTATTTTATTATGATTTTTAATTATTTTTAGGAGGTATAATTTTATAAGTTTCCTTTTATGCCCTCTATAGGTATAATGCCTATATATTTTAGTCTTTCATTTTTATTCTGTGTATTTTAATTTTATTATTTTTGTTTATTATTTTCTAAAATTATAAAATACTTTTATATACACAAATATATTTTTGTTTTATTTTTCTGATATGTTTTGTATATTTAATAAAATATAAGTAAGTATTGTATAGGTATGTATATAGGTATAATACATGTGTAGTTTATATACAAGTATTTTTATTTTGAGTTTTCTTTGCATTTTTATTCTGATTTGAATATACATAATTATTATAAGTAATATTTACAAGATTATAAAAATATAAAATTATAAAAATAATGAATAAATAATAATTTGAATATTTTAATCAGTACAAAAATACAATGTGGGTCCAAAACTCAACTTTCAAACCGTAGCTCCGCCAAATGCGAAACCACCGCCATTAAATATCTTATTTTCTTCTATATACAATTAAAGTGAGTTTGATGCATTTGGAGTTTTCAGTTGTGAGATACGGGTCTGGGAAGTTGGGATTCTGGATTTTTATTCAGACCATAACTTTTTATCTGTATATTATTTTTCAGTAAAATCAATTTTATATTTTTCTATATTTAATTATCTACAACTTTCATGTACAAAGTTTCTTTATTTGATGTATAAAAAGTGGAACCAAAAATAGGTCCTAAAATGAGTAAAGAATGGATAAAATGAACAGGTATTTGGCCCTTATCTCCCCCTACTTTATTCCTTGTCGACCTATTCATCAAGATGCCTAGGTCTCGGGGTTTTGGGTCATAAAATATTTACAATATTTTATTCTTTTTTTATTTTCTTTTATTTATTCTATAATTTTGGCTTTAACTACAGTATTTTATACACTAATGGGATGCACATGCATGAATGCTAAGATGCTATATTTAAGGCTATTTACAGGCATTTGTTAGGGTTTCTGGTGCCAAAATGATAGAATAAAGATGATGAAATGTGGATTCATCAGTGAGTCATCGCACGGACTTTAAAAATCCAGCCAGCTTACATACTAGACATCCATCCAGCCTCAGTAGCTTTACTTTTTAAGGTAGTTAGTAATCTTTTGTATATTTTCCTTTCAACCTGATGTACATGTAAATGGTTATAGTGGGATAATATATCATCTGAACTTTATTTTGTGAATGGAAAAGTGTTGAAATACTTTCTTTTGAGTATTTTTATTTGCAGTCTGTTTCTGAATGTTGATTGCTGAATAAATTATTGCTGAGTAACCCGATCTGGATATGGGAGGATCCGACGGCCCGGGAATCGGAGTTGTGACATATCTCATCCTTAAAGCTTAACGATTCACTGTCTTGAATCAAACATCAAGATCAACACTACATGTCACACGCTTAGCACTTGCAGAAGAACAAGCAAGTTTCAATTTTCTTATGATTTTTCTGTTGACCAACGGAAACTACAGATCCAAGTTCATCCTGCAAACTTGATGATCTAACACCTACAAGTTCTGGCATAAGATGTTAATTAAAATCATATATATATTTTACAATAATAATTCTTTTTCACAGATATAAGTAATAATAGTAATTTAAAGATTAGTGATAATAAGGATAGCCAACATATTATAATCACAATTTCTCTCAAATATAAGCACGACAATTATATCACAAATAGCATATGCGATAAATAATATAATTCACAAAATAATTGATATTGAGCTTGAGAATGCTGCCAAAAGAATCATGACCGCTATCAAGAAAATTGGATGCTTGCAAGAGATCAAACTCTGCTGATTAGATAAAGAAGCTGCAAGGTTGTCTTCAAATGAAATTCTCCATGAAATAATCAAACGGATTAAAGAAACGAAGAGAAAGAGAGAGAGAGAGTAATCGAGAAAACACTCGGGAAGAGCTTTGAAATGTTCTAAAGAAAACATGAGTCAATACTCAGATTATGTGCCTTCCAACAATGAGTATGGGGTCTCTATATAGGGCTCCAGAAAATATGCTGGAAACAAATTTAGCAACAAATTTGTGAATATTTACATAATGATCAATCCGTCAAAAGGCGGTCGATCATATTAGATAATCAATCAAGTCAAAAAGTACTACTTTCTATCTCTTACTCGGAGATAGAAACAAGGGCACGCTGGAAGGTAGTAGGAACAACTTGCCATTTTCAATAAGTAAAGATATAGTTTGGGCCAGCTTGCCTTGTTGGTTTGAAGTACCGGGAGTAGAAGAAAGTCATCACCCCTTGTCCCCTTCCTTGCCCATTTGAAATTCATGCTTGTCCTTTTTTGATTTAAGGCACTACCTATTTACTAGTGAGAGCGAGTGGGTGACCAAAGCTTATTGAGCTAAAGTAGAATCCTAGGAGTAATGTCTCTTTCCATGTTGGTTCCCCCCAGACCACCACTTAATCACTTTTGACCGTTAACCTCAATATCAATCTCTTATTATCTTTTTCACTGAATAAGGGCTTATACCTTCTTGTCCGAGAGTCCTTCCAGATGTCTTATCTTAGCTGTATTGAACTATGACTGAAATACCTAACTCTGTCATACCGACTATCTTATTAAGGTCGAGGCCTTTCAACTACTTGCTACTCTTGGTACTCTAGAGTATGGTCGAACAAGGATGACCGATCGTACAAAACACTACTGTTGATTAGTGATGATTGGTCAATGAAAAAAGGATTGCTGATTGAAGCTGATTTATTTGATATCTTGAGTTGGGAACTCTCTGTATATGCTTGTCGGATATTACAACTTTCCAAAAACATACAAGTAAATAATGAAACAATTTTTGAATAATGTTAAACAGATTTCTAAACTTTAAACTTTGAAGCATATGCCATTTAGAAGATTGTTTGAAATGTGTGTGTACGTGCATGCATCATCTTTATAACATCTGAGAAATAAGGAGCTAACACCTTCTCCATGATTTTATAATTTTTATGTTAAGTTGGCTCTAACAACAAGTCTTTTGCTCCAAGTATTAGACATGTATGCCCATAGTGGGATTTATGTCATAGAAATTATTGCATATTTATATTATTCCATTATCTGAATTAAAATATAAATTGAATTTGCATTACTAAAGTCCCTCAGTACAAATATGGGTATGTACCTAGGCCATCTTGGTATCATATAATTGTTGATCTAAAGATTAAATATATATAGAGACTTACGTAGGCTTGTGGATCTAAAGAGTTAGATCGATGACACAACTGGTATTGTAAAGTGATATTCAAGAAGGATCTCCAATATGTGAAAATATGGCAATCTTCTCTAGATATTAGTCTGACTGATACTCTTGATGCAGGTCCTCAGCATACGAATAGAGATTTAGAGGCATCAAATGAATCAAGTTAATCAATTAACTTGACGAGTTCAAGATATTAAAGATATGTATCATATACAACCACGAAGGACATACATCCTTTGACTGGAAGCAGATAAACATCTATATATTTGAGTGTACACATTTGTCAGGGCAATAGAGTGATGGCATGATAAGGTCTATGTATCAACGAGTAGGTGTGCATATAAGGGTACACGAGATGTATGATCTCTCAAAGGAATCGTTTAAATTCCTACTTACTGAACTGAAATATGAAAACTCACTCATGAGATATCGAGATCATAACAGACTCCATAGATGATCATCTTGTTTATGAAATAAGATAAGAATTTCAAAGTATTAATAGATGCTTTTGGAAGTCATATGATCGATGTTGTTGTTCAATGGTTGATTGAGTAATATATTGATAAACCCTTTAAGGAGACAACCAAATATACGATTAATCATTGGATTATTCGAAGTTTTCCAATATATAGGATGCATGAATATTTAGTATTCTTGAGGCTAATACAATCATAAAATATTGCATACTATGTGCTTCCATTTTGAGGGAGTGATGAAACTAGATCGATTTTAGTGACTTGTCTCAAATATAAAATGAATGAGAATTAATTAGATTCAACTTAATGCATATAATCAAGTTCTAGATCAGAAGAGTTGAAAACTGATATAAAAATGGATAGAGTCAATTGGAGAATTGGTTCGATATCGTACTTAAGGTGGTTTGAATCTTGATATTAGATGTAATATGAATACCATGTCATTCTACATGTTTTATACCTTCTTTATGATATTATCTTCAAGTATTCACAACTTAGGACATGAGTCTTGATTAGACTAGGAGTAGTACATTGAAATTTTACTAATCAAGACACAAGGAATTGTGAATTCATGTTATTGTTAATTGATGCATGAGAATATGGGAATATGATTCACACCATTGACATTTTATTAGTATGGATATAAACCTATGTAATTAAAATTAATATGGGCATGACTCATAATTATTATTATGAATTACATAAATATGATTCACATACTAATTAATTTTAATGTGTGATGGATTCACATTCTTCAATAAAATAATTTTAGATTACTAGTGAATTGGATTGATAAATTGATAGGATGGCTGGATATTTATCATAATATAATTGGTGGTAACTATGAAGAGAAAATTCTATAATTATCAAAGATCAAATTATATTATGAATTGTATTAAAAGGAAAAGAGACTTAACCCTTTACATTCTCGGGTAAATGAATTTCAAATAATCAAAAGATTCCTTTTACATCAGACTAAAGGAAAATAATAATGTGGTCGATATTCTCGGGTAATCAATAACATCGAATATATGAATAGTAATGGTTAGGTTCCTAATTAGTTTCCTTATGACTACACGCGAGTATTGAACAATTCAAACTTACTAATGAATTGATAATCGATATTGAGGTATCTTGTAATATGTGATCCTCTATGGTAGGTTCCTTATTAGTCATGTATTGTATATGTCTTGAGTACTGAAATACAAATGAGGATGCATATTTTGATTTGACCTTGGTATGCTAAAATAAATACAACCATAGGTAGGTTATAATATGATATGTCAATGTAATTAAGTTTCATATGGAAACAAAGCCCTAGCACGATGATAAAAATATTGAGGCCTATACACGACATATAAGAATGATGATGAAAACCATATTACAAATGATTGTTTGTGTGCATTATGATTCGAGAAATTTGTTGAAGCACCAATTTTTTGGTAATAATAATAATTTGAAGGTATTAAAAATGAGATAATTATTTTATCTTTATGACTAATGTTTATTAGAGAGTCTCCAAGTGGATACAACAAGTTATATTGAGTGCTTAATCTATGAGTCTCCAAGCTAGCATTTGAAAATCAAGGAAAACTTGCTTTTAGTTCTTATCTAGTAAGTTCTTTTATACAACAAGGTATATTAAGTGCTAAAAACTCCACAAGTTCCTTTGTACATTGCACATGTATATGTTCATAAACTCTTTTGCCTAGTAAATCCCCTTCTATTACACTAGTACACTCCCACCTTCCCTTAGTACACATTATACCTTGGAGTTTGAATTCATCTGCTTTTGATCACTATATTTGTGATATCTTAAGTGCACTTCTACCCATGCATCAATACGACTTGATCGTTGGTCGTGAATACTTGAAGATGCATCAATATAACAATAGTTAAAGACTTTATTCAATCGTTTATGTGAATTCGATTGGATCATCATTTTCTTAGACTTTCCCTAAGCTTATAAAAGGACCCTTGTTATACCCCATTTCAATCCACACCAATGCGTGACACTTCTCTCCTTTTATCATACTTGAAAAATAGGAGACTAATAAAAACATTTTTGAAATATTATCGAACAAACTCTAATTGAATACGAACATGCTTAATTCGATTAGAAACTATATAATTGGATCCTCCTAATCCCATTATAGAAATAAGATCCGACTCCTAATATAAATAGGAGAATTCGAATACCCATTCAAACAGGACCCGCATCTCAATATAAATAGGACATGTTAGTGGATTCAAGCCATATCAACAAAGGAGAAATGGGATATGGGAGATGATCAACTATTTCAGGAATTAAAAAAGTCCAAGAAAATGGGAGAAATCCTTGATAACTAATCCTATTAAATAAACATGTTAAACAGTTCATAAGCTTCCATTATCTCAAGAGAATTAGGACTTTATCACAAGGTTAGCTATCCCAATGGAAAATAGTTTAATCAAAGTACATCATCCATCATGCCCAAGTAGATATATTAATCCTTTTTCATCCCTCAACCCAATTAAAAAAGAAGGATAAACATCACTTATTTCTTATACAACCTTCCTTTCTTATTGTTGCTCATCTAAATGCAGAATAATACATATATTTATTTCTTTTAGGGTAAATTGCAATTTAGGTCCCCATGTATAGGTCAGATCCCAGAATAGGTCCCCATCTTTAAATTGTAACGATTGGATCCTCGGTTCGTTACCCCATTCCCTTCTTCTCTCTTACCCGACAAGGGCATTTTCGTCATAAGCTCAAAAATTTCCGTTTCCTAAACGGTTCACGGACTTGAATCGTTACAATTTAAAGATGAAGACCCACTTTAAGATCTGCCATGGAGGCGCAAATCGTAATTTACCCTTTCTTTTATTTCAAACACTGTAAATGTGATTTTTCAAATAAAACAAATAATAAAAAATTAGGAAGCCGGCGCGCCCGAATAAAGTCTGGGCCCACAATGGTAGTTATCGGAGGGAGGAAATCAGGAAGGCCCAACTTGTCAGACAGCGACCTTTGTTTGTAACCGGAGCACAGGAGGAGGAAGAAAGACGGACGAAAAATATCCCGCCCGGAGCAAGAGGAGCCATCTTTGACCCAACAGATCCGTCCTCCCCTCTCCTTTCTCTCCCCGTTTCGTTCCGGAAACCCGGAAAAAAGCCGTGCACGCTAAACCGAAAACCACCGGATTTTCTCCACACCGGAGCCGTGTGACGCACAACAAGAAGAAGAAGAAGGGGAGGCTCCATCAAGAGCAGGAGAAAGGGACGCGTGGATGGAAGCCCTGACGTCTTCTTCCGTCCTCGTTCCCGATCTCAGATGCGGCGGTCGCGAGATGCCGCGTGCGGTGCGGTTCCCTTCTCCCCGGATTCACCCTCCTTCCTCCGTCCTCGCCTACGGTCGCAGGAGGCCTGCTTCGCAGTGGCTGTGCTCCGGGAGATACGGCCATGGTGGGGAGACAGAGAGGAGAGACGGGGCGGGCGAGTTGGATGGGGGCATCCCCTGCAGCCCGGAGAGCTCGTCAAGCGCCTCCTCTAGAAGTTACGATCTGAGGCGTCAACTCAAGCAGACCGTGGAATCCATTGGATACGATGGTACGTCTTCTTTTCTCTCGTTTCGTCTACACGATCTCGATTATATGCCCTACTTCTATCGTTTTATCTAATATACAAAACCGGTGATGTCTAAATGGAGAGGAAAGTAGGGGAAATAGCCATTCCACGTTTGTACTACGGTGAATGTAACATCTAATTTTTTATGTTTTATTATAATAGTTGTTAGTTTGGCTGTTTATGAATTTTTTTATTTAGAACAATATTAAATGTCTCAATCAATTTCTGTGGATACTAGTCAGTAGTCACTATTTTGCATTATCTGAAATTAGTATTTAGTTGCTATTAAGTTACTATGAACATGATTCCATGGAATTTGTTTAGGATACGTATGCCAAACATATCTCATGTGTATAAGGTTAAAATTGGACGGATTTTTAGGACACTTTGATTATTGGTTGATTATCCCTCTATTCGAGATCAAGTTTGTCCAAGAGCATTGTTAGAAGAATGTAAGTGTGGCATGCGTTTTTTTTGTTTGATTTCTCTATTTAAAAAGCCAACGATTGTGTGGATTAGCACATTTTATGGTCCTTACTTGTTCGAAGGGGCTTCCCTAGTGCTTGGATTGTCTACAAGAAGAGGTGTGGCATGCCACTACTACTTTGTAATTTATTCTAGTTATTGGTCGTCTAGAGGGTGATTTCTTTCAAATGCAATGCATGTCAGGCATGGTTGTCCTCTTGTGCTTCTTTTTATGGTGATTACTAGTATGTTGGCCATCATTACGGATCCGTAGTGCTAGTTAAAAGCTTGGTGATATTTCCTATTCTCCACAATGCGGATGATACCAATCTTTTCATGTACAAAGGCTTGAGTAGGTTCTATGGTATTTGATATTTTGGAAGCCTTTTTGTTTTTCTATAAAGGGTTTTTTACCTCACGAACCATAGAAACATTGTAAATTACCTTCTCGACCTTGTAAATATCGTTATTACCCCCATAAACCCTACCATCATTTTCACTTTTACTCGAGTCAATAACATGTGTTAGTATTGATTTAATCTAACTAGAAATGCTATAGAGGCACGAGGGAGGGGGTCGGAGCTTCGAGCAGTGTAGGGGAGGCTATGTGGAGGACGAGAGGTGCGGGGCATTGTGCCTGGAGCTCGAGGCGACATGGAGGGGGCATGGCATAAGATAGGAGGCAGGGGTGAGGAAGTTGGATGTTGGAGCTCGGAGCATCGCGGGGATGCTGAGTGGAAGCCGGGAGGTGCGGGGGAGGGGATTGGAGCTCGGGGCAACGCAGGGGAGGCGGGGCAGAGTTCGAGAGGCACAGGGATGGGGTTGGAGCTTAGGGCAGTGCAGGGGAGGTTGAGTGTAGGCCTGGAGGCACGAGGAGGGGGATAGAGCTCGGGGCGACACGAGGAATGATCGGGGTGGTTCGGAGGAGGGGGTTGGAACTTTGGGCAATGACGGGGAGGCGTGGCGGAGGCTCAGGGCAGCACGGAAGAGGGGGTTGGCGCTCAAGGCAGCATGGGGGAGGCATGGTAGAGGCTTGGGAGGTGGGTAGATATGGTGTTGGGTAGGGAAATGGAGGTGAGGAGGGTGATTGGGGAGAAAGGAAGGAGGACACTCATTGTAATTTTGATAAATAAAATGAGTATATGTAAAAGAAATTAACGGAATCCAGTTTGTTATAAAAGCTAAATGGATGAGAGTTAACCACATGGTTTGTGGAGTAAGAGTTAGTAAGTTTACATAGTCTAGAAGATAATAATGATATTTACAAAGTTGAATAGGAATTTGCAAAGTGTATAGGGTTCGTGGAGTAAAAATACCATCTATAAATCATTCCAAGTCAGTGTTCATTCCTTTTTATTGAGGATATGAATGTTTGAGTGCTTTCTGAATTATCTGCACAAGAAACTTGACCTCGCCTACCTAAGTCTCCCCTTGACTTCTGGTCATCTGAGATTGATTGATTATGTCCATGTGGTGAGGAAGGAACAAAAGCTAGCTAGCTGGAAGGTTTCTTGCCTTTCTCGTATGACACCTTAACTTCAGTATTGTCGGCAATCTTGATCTTCTTTATCTTGACCGGGGTTCTTACTGTTGTATTCACAATTGAATGGAGGCTGTAATGAGAAAGTTATTTTGTCGAGTTTCGGAGGGGACTCACGTGGTTTACGTCTGTTGGATTGAAATTCAATAATTTAGCTAATGGATGATCGAGGTCTGTATGTATCACAGCTTCAGGTAATGAACAAGGACTCCTGACAAAATGGGTTAATAGCTTTTGGGGGATCGGTATGATCATCTCTGCACTCCGGTGAGACGCAATTTTGATGTTTCTCATGGACTTTGTGTTGATTGCTGGTAGTGATTTCTCCTAGTCTCTTCGGGAAGGGTATCCTCTTAGTAATTCTTGATGTTTCTTATTGTTTCCACCCTGTTTTGGGTAAATGAGACTTCGCTTAGGTTCTGGTCAGATGATCGGTAGTGAGGGAGCTATTTGTGATAGTTTTATGCGGCCATTTGCTATCGCTGCCAATTGTAATCAAATCGTGGATGAGGCTTGGACTTATGGCAGTTGGTATTCTTTTTTGCTATCAGAGGTTGGAGGAGTTGAATATGTCAAAGGGACTGAGTACTGCTGCCGGCTGATTGGTGGGGTCTGCTTTTTGTTGAAAAAAACATATAGGGCCTTTTCTCCTAGCACTATTTTTGATTTTGGGGATCTTCAAAGGCATTACAAGTTGATCCGGTGCTTGAAGGCGCCCATCAGAGTTAAAATTTTTCTTTGGCTGGTTAGACATGAGAGGATCATTAGGAAGGAACATATCGCTATGGTATTTGGTGATGCAGATGTTGGATGCTCATGCAATAGCAGTTCGGAAGATATTGAGCTCATGGTTTTTGCTTGTGGCTGGGCTGTGAACATCCGGCATGAGGCATCAATTGAACGGGTTTACTTTTCTTCTGCGCAAGGTTTTTGGGCAGCATTACACTCCGCTCCATTCAGGCTTTGTTGGAGAGTAAGTCAAGCATATTGCGGTGTTTTGGGCTCTCTGGCTTGTCCGCAATAGATGTTATTTTTCATCAGGAAATTTTATGTAAAAAATTCTCTCATGCCAAGGCTCTTCTAGATTCTTGTATTTTGTAATTTTGGAATTATTATTTGTTAACATGGGATTAACACCATGATGGGTGTTCGGCATTTTTTTCCTCGAAAAAAATCCTGCTATCATAAAATTCCAAAATTTGCACTTGTAACCGATCATTCTCTCCACAGCCACTTCCTACATCAACTCCAATTATATCTACAACAACAACAATAAAGCTTTTTTCCACAATAAAGTAGGGTCGGCTACAAGGATTTTTGTCTCCCTTTAGATCCATTTTGGGTCATTCTCGGGCTTACACAACAACAACAAGAAAAGTCTTTTCCACTTTAAGTAGGGTCGGCTACATGGATTTTTTTGCCTCCATTCAGATCTATCTTAGGTCATTCTCGGACTTAGATCCAAAAAGCTGAGATCCCTTCGTATAGTCTCATTCCAACACTTCTTGGGCCTTCCGCATCCTCTTTTAGCCGGCTCAACATTTCAAAACTCACATCTCCTCACTGGTGCTAGGGCTGTTCAAAAATTCCGGGTCAAACGGGTACCCGACCCAACCCGATTGATTCGACCCTAAATTAGTGGGTACCCGTGAAAGATTTTTGGGTCGGGTACCCATGAGAAATGACCCGCACAACCCGGTGGAAAAATCCAATGCAATCCCGGGTACCCGGTTGGAAATAACCCATCACGGGTCCGGCTCTTGCCTCCTACCTTACCTATGGTTTTGACTTTTCACGGCTAGGGCTTCGTGACTTCGCCGCCGCCAACGCCTTCATCCTGTCGATTCCCCTCCGCTTCCAAGTCCGCTTCTTCCTCTCCATTAGCATGCCGCCACCAACACCTCATTCACGCTAGTCTTACCTTTCCCTCCAACATCGCCTGCAACACCACTTCATGTCCGCGTCGTCACCGCCATAGCTTGAACTTGACGCTGCTCCTCACTGCAACTGCTTTCGATCAGGAACAAAGCTCACACCCTTTTCCCAACTTACCGAGGGTAACGCTTGTTGTCTTCAACCTAGTTTTCTTGTTATGTTTTTACAACTGCGGATTGGTGGTGTTTGTTCTTCTTGAAACTCGTTGGCTGCTGAGAACTTAAAGAGATGGTTTGCCTCAGGATTTCGAAATTGTATCACTTCTCGTGGAATTTATATCGTGGGGATGAGAGTGTGTGTCTTGAATAACATTTCTTTATAATGTGCATTGACCGAAGGTGTTTGTTTTCTTGACATCATTCTTCCTCAAACCTCCTCTGGTTCTATCAGACGAGCTTCATTTTCTTGAGAACGCAGAACTGAATAACAACGCAAAACTGCATGACGTATGATGTGATGCATCTGTGCTTGTTTGACTTTGTTCCAGGGATAGTCTAATGGCTTCACTTGTATTGGACTATTCAAGAGAAACAGAAAATAAGAGTGCACAAATAGGAAAGGCACCATGTCTTGAGCACATGCTTATGATTCCTCTGCATGAAGCTTCCTGGACTACAGTTTATGGAATCAGAGATTGACATTGGAGCTTTATTTTAGTTTCCAGTTTGTGGATTGGCATTGGAGCCCTATTTTAGTTTCTAGAATGCTGCAACTAGTGGCCTACATTCTTACCTTATTAACTAAAAGGCTTCTATAAGTTACATTATTTGTTGCAGCAATCCAGGGGTACCCGCGGGTACCCGTTATCCATTCAAATTATCCGGGTACCCGTTAGAATCGGGTACCCGTTTGAACGGGTCGGGTCGACCCGTTGACCCAACTATAATGGGTCGGGTCGGGTCAAGATAGATCGGGGCGGGTATCCGCCCCATGAACACCCCTAACTGGTGCATCAGATGATCTCCTTTGCAAATGGCCAAACTACCTTAAGCGATTTTCTCGCATCTTATCCTCGATCGGAGCTACACTACTTTCATTCTGATGACAACATTCCGAATCCGATCTTTACATGTGTATCCACACACCCACCTTAGCATTTTCATTTATGCTACTGCCATTCTCTGCACATGTCTATGGTTCACAGTTCAACATTCAGATCCATAGAAAATAGCATGTCATGCTCATGCTTAAATCCAAAATAAATTATACTTGAGAAATAAAAAATCTCTAGCTTCGTTCTTGTTGCAGTTGGGTGCCCTTGCAAATGTGACTAGAGGAGATCATTTTCTATTGATGAGAGTAATAATAGCTATCCAGCATATGTACTTAGAGGCAGGGATCGCCATATCGCGATATATCGTCGATATATCGGCGATATATCGGTATCGGCAGGTCACCGATATATCGCCGATATGGACGATATCGGATATCGACAGGAGAAAATGCCTTGGTGGATACCGGGTTTCGACGATATGCGTCGATGTATCGCCGATATATCGGCGATATATCGGTATCGACATTGTATCGAAACGATATCGATACCGATATTTCCTTCCTTGCTTAGAGGAGACAGCAACGTCTTGGAATTTTGATGTCATGAACTCAGTAATTGACTATGTCAAAATGTTATTGTTATAAAATATGAAGCGGAAGCAAAACATGGAAAAAGAATAAACATCACAAAAGAACAGCGGGATTAACGTGGAACCCTACTCCGTGAGGAGCGGGATGAAACCACGGGAGAAGCCCCTGAATTGGGCGTGTTTCTCTATTGCTTTTCTCAATGAGTACAGGAGGTCTGGGGCTCCTTATATAGCCTTCCCAGAGCCTCCAAGTCCCACCATTGGGCGGTATGGGACTAAACACAAGATGGGGTAAATGGATCTTCT
Organism: Ottelia alismoides; assembly: GCA_037367405.1. Taxonomy (NCBI): domain Eukaryota; kingdom Viridiplantae; phylum Streptophyta; class Magnoliopsida; order Alismatales; family Hydrocharitaceae; genus Ottelia; species Ottelia alismoides. The sequence goes on along the minus strand of JAZKJV010001148.1, from coordinate 664,599 downwards.
CCAGGATCCATTTACCCTGCTACAACACAATAGGTGCACTACTAAATACTCCAACACTCCCCCTCAAGCTGGAGCATGCAATGCTCAGCTTGGACAAACAAACAGAAAGAAACTCAACTCACGTTACAGGACACTACGGACAATATCAACCCAACGCGCACATGCTGCAGTCGAGGACGTTGCTTCTCATGCCGTGCAGGTGAGGAGGACGAACGGGCTGGAGTGTGAGTCAACTGAAGACTCGAAATCTGACCATCGAGTCTGAAACTGCACCTGAAGTCTCCTCGTCGGAGAACTGGGTCTCTCCCATCTGGCTCAGAGAATGGTGCACTGCTCTGGTGTACCTATGATACCACATGAAAAACCCTTGCCCTCAAGGGAATGGTCCTCTGCTCTGGAGTCCCTATGGCTCACATGAAAACTCTGGCCTGACAACTAGAAGAATGATGGGGACCGCGAAACAAAAGATGGCAACTTATGCTCATCTGACAATGACCGCACACTCGTGCGTGTCTGAAACTGGAGACTCGGAAACAATGATCGTCGAGTCTGAACAACTGTAGAGTCTGATCAACTGGCTGGTCTAGAGACTGACATCTGAATCTGGAATCTGGATCATGAACAGACCTGTGACTCTACATATACTCCCCCTTTCTCCCATACTTGTCGGAAAATATGGATGTCGACCAAGTTGGGAGAAGACAACAACGATGGGGACAAAAACAAATCACTTAGCCGATCAAAACTTGTCGGCTTCTCAAAACATTCATCATTTTTTTAATAAGTCGTTTGACTTTTTTTTTATCGACTTTTACACATTTTTTTTTAAAATTTGCGTACGACTTTTTTTTTGTACGCGGCTTTTTTTTCTTTCTTTTTTTTTCTCTTTTTTTTTCCAGACAAACTTTGCGTACGGCTTTTTTTTTCGGTACGCGCCTTCTTTTTCTTTTCAAATCATATTTTTTTTTGCTTTGCGTACGGCTTTTTCCTTTTACGCGCCTTTTTTTTTCTTTTTTTTTTCGAAACACCTCTCTCTTTTTTTTCTATAGCAGCCTTTTTTTTAATAACAGAGGTCATCAGGCCTCTCTGAATACTTAGGGCACACCCTCTATTTAGGGTTCACAAACCCCGCCATCCACGATATGTTTGGAGAAAAGGGCGGCGCCAACGGATTCGCAGCCAAGAGACGCGCGTGCGGTGGATGGAGGGAGCTCGCAGCCAAGAGGCTTCCGTTGCGCGTGGAGAGGCGCCAGTGCAGGTCTGCGTTGGGGTGACATCTTTGCGCGCGAGGGAGAGGAAGCGCAACACCGCCTGAGCGTGGCTGGGAGCGGCTGGAGGCGCAAGGAGTGCGGCTGGAAGAGGAGGGAGCGCCTTGTGCGCGCGATGTGCCTGGTGCGCCTGGAGCGCGGGGTTCGGAGCCCGCGAGGAGGTTTGGAGCATCTAGCGCCATCTGATGTGGGCGGAGAATGGGAGGGTGCTCCGCCTTGGAGGAGCGAGGACTGGATCCTGCGCCACTAGAGGAGATGGGAGATCGCGCAAGGAGCCACCTACGAGCAGCAGACCTCCTCCGTGCGCCCGATCACGAGCTCCTCTCCGCCAAATCTTCGAACAGGAGTTCGGGCATCGCCTGCGCGTCGAGCCTGGCTGTGGGAGTGGAAAGGGGCTCTCATATCTGGAGCCTTGAGGATTCGCGCCGCCAGGAATGATGCGGAGCCCTAGATTCACGAGGGGGCTGCCGCCATGGTTCACGAAGAACCCAACGCCACCGCGTAGAGATGATGAGTGCCGCAGTCAAGGGCGCCTGAAGTTGATGGCACCTCCAATCAATCCGTGAATTAGATTTAGGGTTTCGTGGGAAACCCTAGATCTGTTGCGCCTGCAATTTTTCTTGAAATTTTTGCCGTCACAAAATTAGGGTTCAGAGACCCTGGATCATAAACAGTCTTCCAAATATGAAAAAAATAATGAACAGCATCTCCGCCTTGAATCTGATACATGTATCTCGAACAAAATATAGAATTTCAAGAACAAATCCACGAGAATCGAACCCGCTCTGATACCATGTTATAAAATATGAAGCGGAAGCAAAACATGGAAAAAGAATAAACATCACAAAAGAACAGCGGGATTAACGTGGAACCCTACTCCGTGAGGAGCGGGATGAAACCACGGGAGAAGCCCCTGAATTGGGCGTGTTTCTCTATTGCTTTTCTCAATGAGTACAGGAGGTCTGGGGCTCCTTATATAGCCTTCCCAGAGCCTCCAAGTCCCACCATTGGGCGGTATGGGACTAAACACAAGATGGGGTAAATGGATCTTCTCCAGGATCCATTTACCCTGCTACAACACAATAGGTGCACTACCAAATACTCCAACAGTTATCTATTATATTCATATGTATCTTCACTTTTTACAGTTAAAAACATCAGCCTGTACACAATAGCAAGTAATCTCCCTAGTCCCTATTGACCACCTTTTAGCTCTAATATTTCCAGAAATGAGTATTCATATAATAAACAGGGTATGATCGACGTGTGATTGCACAAGATCAATGCTGTCTAATCGAAATTGGTGGTCCTTGAGATGATTGTGGACAGAAGTCCCCAGTACGTGGATTGTAGCCATTTTTTCTTCATGTCTGCCAGACTGGTTGGCCTGGATATCTGTCGCAAACTAGAGGGAGCTGTTTTGGGCACACTCCAAAGCAGTTCCAGTTTGACTTTCTTCAGTTGGATTGTGGAATTCCCTTTTTTGTGCAGGGTAAATTAATTCATCAAAATTATCAATTTGATTAATTCTTTAGCAAACAAGTACCAGAATAAGAGGGAGAAAGAAGTCTCTTTTCTCTCCTGCTACCCATCTTCTCTATGAACTATATCTGTAACAACTTCGTCTTGTTTTATTCACCATTTTTATTATTTAATTGTTTTTCAGTGGTGGATTCTAATCCTTGGGAGAGAATATCCAAAACCCGTCTATGTGCTTACTCAAAAGGGAAAACCAGTTGTGTACAATGAAAACACGAACAAATAGGAGGTTAGATCTTCAATTTCTTAATTTTCAATAAAGTGAGAGTTTTGCAAGCAATTTTTTTATTCCTTGTCTACTTTTGCAGCGAAGTTGAAAGGGAGCTTGGGATGTTGTTTTCAAAGCAAACATCTGGTACTGGAAAAAGGTCCAAAAAAACAAGCAATGCAACTAGATTTAACATGTTTGTGGAAGACATCAGAGATGGGATACTTGTAAGTATTTTTGATGTATTTTCTGTTATGTAGGTTTCTTGCTGGAGCTCAATGTTGAACCCTATCTGATGGTAGTCAGGATTAGTAATCAGGAATAGTCCTCGAATCCTATCGATGTCAGGAATAGTCCTCGAATCCTATCGATGTTGAATGCCATGAGTTAATTACTTCTCTGACAACTTTGCTTGTAGTAGTCAGGATTGACAAGGGGAGGTATAATCTCCAAAATGGGGACGCCTCAGCAAAAAAGTCCCCCAAACGGGGACGCTTGGAAATAATTCTCACAATGGACATATATTGATAAACCATTTGCTGCTTCATGTTCCGTGCGTGGCAAATGGTTTGTTGTGCCACATGGATGATCAAAATCTGCTCCCGCGATGAAAATCTGTAATCCTGACCCCACTTCTGTCCGTCCATGTAGCACGACAAACCTTTTGCCGATATATCCCTATTCTGGGAAATATTTTCGTGCCGATGTCCTTGTATCTGGAGTTCTCTTGAGGAGGGTTGTACCTGGAATGGTTTGATTCTTCTCTGAAGCTGTTGCTTTTCTTTTTTGAAATGTTTAATCTAATTGAGGCCTAGCTTGTCTCTTTTGATTCCCATACAAACTTATTAGCAATTATTGATATGATTACTATTCTCAAGCATCAGAATTTTCGTCCTCGAAAAAGAATCATGCAAAAGAAAATTTTCATATCTTGCCCCATTTCTCCAGCAGTATGGGTGATTACATTTTTTAAGAAAAAATTTGCTCGTAGTATTTAATCCATCTGACCTAGCTATTTTCCACCTGTGGTACTTTTCTAAAATATGATAAATGCAGTATTAGAAAAAATATATAAATAATAATCTAGAATATGGTTTTAATACTAAAATCATGCAGCTCAAATATCATCTCTAAATGAGGGGGGTTATTAGAAGAAATCTTATGTATGAAACTGTATATCAAGGTCCGTAAGTAAAATGCGAGTAAGTTATCGGTGGTGGTTGTCTTGGTTGAGTTATTCTAAAGGCAATGTTCTGTTCAGGTGTTTGAAGATGAGCATGAAGCTGTTAGGTATTGTGACCTGCTTCTAGGAGGTCGGGGCTGTGAGGGCATTGCCGAGGTTGAAGCATCGTCGGTAGGATTACGATGCTTGCCTCTTGCTTAGATTTATGTCAATGGGATCTTGAATGCTGTTTGCCTTTCATATTCAGGTCTTTGACATCTGCCATAAAATGAGAGCGCTCGCTGTTCTTTTCTGTCGAGGGAGGACTCCGCCATTACCTGAAACTTTAGAACTCAATTTGAAGGCTCGGAATCGGTCGTTGGAGGATTAATAAGGTACCAAGATAATGCAAATATGATGGTATCTTGGTATGATCAGATTGATGCTCATTTTATTTCATCGCAGATAATCACCGGTCAAAGTGATAGATGTAACCATTACCACTAATGAGGCAGCTTTCCTTTGTATAGAAAATACTCTTGCTACAAGGAATGTTCATTCTTGTGACGGTTCTCTTGATATTGTTTGGGAGGCTGTACGGTCTCCACGTGTTACAGGGCGTGAATATTACATACGCGAAACTGTAATGCGTGATTGTCAGGGGTTAGAATGAAACAATCAGAATATATGCTGTGCTGTAGGACATTCTGTTGTACATTTGCTAATATGATGATGTAACGACCAGTGCATGATATTTGCTCTGCTCTTAGAAATGATATCCCTCCATGTTGACGATCTATTATTATACAACGGTTAACATGGACGATGGTTTTAGTGGTGTTCTACTCACGGAAATAATCACCATTCGCACTGATTGTAGAAGGCTGGCAGCTGATGGCTTTTGTCCGCTGCTGCTTCAACATCTGCTTACCAAAATTACCAAAATCTGCAAGCAAGCTTACATCAACTTCTTGCTTCATCCTCTCCGCCAATCTCGTCAGAACCTAGAGTTGAAAATGTCAGCATTTAATTAGGGTCTGAAACCTGGAGAATAGGAAAGCATCCAACTTTTACTCTAGTTCTAAGGTCACGTTTCTATTATTGTAAGACATGCATATTTGTATAACTCAACATGTTGAATAGTATTGCTTAAAAAGATTGAGACACATGACAAATTCTGGAAGCAATCTAGCAAAATGCTATTAGACTCTAACATAAATTTAGAGATTCATTCAATGCGAAACATTTGAATTCAATTCCATGGGGTAAGGGTTTCATGAAAGAACTTTATATTACGGTTAAAACATGGTTTTAGAGTGAACTTGATCCCATTATATAAACCCGTATCTGCATATGCACGATATCGATCAAAATAGCGGTGAACAAGAGTGAGAGATGTCTGTCTTACTGATTCAGCAACACTCCGAAGAACTTCATCCGGAAAAAGGGCAAGCATTGTTGGGAGGACTAAGCTTACGCTCATCTTCAAGTGCCCCCTTAATCGGCTTTCTCCTTGGCCTCTACTCCGGTCTGGGAACAACACTCCCTGTACGTTCAACTCAAAATGAGGCGGCATATAGACACTGTCTATGCCCTGAAGCTCCCATCTGGTCTGAAAGAAATACCATCCAGCATCATGTTAGAATATGCTGATCAACATCCAAGTGCAAATGCTGGTCGATATATGCATGCTTGACTTGACTGTCAGTGTTACTATCAGGAAGAGTTGAGCATATAAAAGTAATGAGAATAAAAATCCGAGTACTAGCTTTTGTATACTTACAGCTTGGAGCTCCAAAACTTTAGTGATCCCCAGGGGAACCCCAGGTGGGGATGTCCCACTCGATGGTGATGTGCACCGCAATCTCATATCGACAATTGGGCAGGCCGAAACCAGAAGGAAATGAATGGGAAGCATCCTTATTCTCCATTCCTCCTGTTATCAGACAAACATATTTGGACCGAGGGTTAGTACGAGGATTAACATGTTATGGCTGGTTAAGTCCTTAACTAGTCTAAACCAAGAGATAGCGATAGGGTTATCCCACTATTTTACAGGTTCTCCATCCCTTCTATTTTATTGCATCCCAATGATTTACTACTCATGATGAGATACAAAAGTGCTTATCTCATTATTTCTTGCAAAACCAACATAACCTCGCTACATGGGATCAAATTTTGCTGAAATTTGATCGAATTTCTGTCGAATTTTGATTTTGGTAGGTGACCGAAATTAAGTCGAAATAGCCTATATTGTCTGAAATTTGGGAACCCTAGTTAAAAAACACACCGAAATGGTCAAAATTTCACCAAAATTTCGTTTCGATCGGTCACTAAAATGGTGACAGAAATTGAAATTTGAGGCCTTGCCTCGCCAACAATTTTGTCTTGTTGTATTGCAATCATTTACTATACTTTGACGCAGGCACATGCAACCAATTTATTCCCTCCAATATGCCATTGCATTCCTCGTGTGTGATAAATAAAAAAATGAAGCAAGAAAATAGCTTATATATTCTGAAAATTCTCGATGAAAGAGCACCCTTCAATTTATGCTATGGTTTTCTTTGTCGATTAGATTTGCTGGACGGCTTCCTCGTTGAGGAAAGCACTTTCTTATTTTAATGGCGATCAAGAAGAAAATTGACACGATAAAAGAAAGAGAAGGAGACGAGCCTAACATCATTAAGCCTCTGGCTCCGACGCTGGTCAGGGAACAGAGCCCTAAACACACGCTGCCTATCCTCAAGATAGTCATCGAAAGAAGCCTGTCCCCTCGCAGCCATAACAACCGTTAGTCAGATCTAGATTTTTATATGTCACAGAATTCGATCAATTCCTGTAACGTAAACACAATTACATATATAATTACATGGAGGAAACGATTGCAACAGCACGTACGCAAGGAGGTTCCTCGAGGGGCAGATCGGCGGAAACACTGGCGGAATAAGTGACTGCGGAGGAAGGGAGCTTCCGCTGTGGAGGTCGGCGGACATGAGGTCCAGTACCGTCGCGATTTGAAGCGACGGCGACTCGGCTCGTTTTGAGAGCTTGCCTGCCGTTGTTCGTACAACGAGTCAAAGCAAAAGTGACGACAGATCTGGATCCAGTGCAACGACGATCTAGCTGGATTACGCGGGGAGAGGAGGACGAGGGAGATGCTGCGGCGAGGCGATCCATGGGCAAGAAGAGGAGGAGAGAAGGGGCGGCCGCGGCCTGCTCATCCAAAACTTGACCGATTTGTCGACGAGTGTTGCATCGGACTATTAGGCGTCCTTCGCTCCACCTTTTGTTTATTTGGATGCTTTTTCAAATCCGCACACCACGTCGACAGATCTCCGCCGTACATTCCCCACCGCGCTTATCTTCCTTTCGTTGCAGTGGCATACAGCAAAATGTCAAGCGTTTGACAAAGGTACGATATAGACTGCCCCTGGGAATTGGGTTCCCTTCGCCCCGTATCCAAACCACGCGGAAACGAGCCAGACTAAGAAATAACAAATTACTAGTGAGCATACCGGTGCTTCGCTGCAGGTATAAAAGTAAATTAAAAATATTTTTAAATACATATATAACACTCAACTGGAATAAAATACGAAATGATTTTTATTATATAAGCTAATTACGACCTTCAAAATTAAAAACATTATACTTTGATATTTTAATGAAATTGTAGTATTTATAAAATAAATCAATGACAATAACAGGAATACATTAACATTGGAAAATAAAACAACTTTATGGAACAATATAAAAAGAACAAGCAATAGAGCAATCATAACCAATAAACTCAAACAAACTGTAGATCTTTTCTTGTAAGTATGTATGTACGCTATCTATGAATATTACGACTGTGATAAAAAAATACAAGGTAAATATTGAAGTAGCTAAGAATTTCACAGATAAACAATAAGTTCGATAAGGAATAACCACTACAAAAAAGTTATCTTAAAAATTACAATACATAAAAAGTTGTATGTAATAAAAAATGGCATTGTCGCCTTATAACAATTGTTTTTACCAACCACATATATTATAAAAAGAACCTTCGAGTTTTGTTTGTGGATACTGTACAAAAATAATTTGTTGCATTTTTTCATTACTCCAATGGTGTCCATATTATAACAACATTTATCTGCAAAAGGTAGTTTAAAAGAAATCTAAGCAAAACACAAAAAATTGGTTAAAATAGAAATGTAGATGAACATGGACATTAACCAATCAAAAGTATGCAATCTCTGGTGCAATCCTAAATAAGAAAATTATAAAAAATAACGAACTTGAGCATTATACTTTTTTCAAAGATAACTATTACTATTTCTTAAGGGAAAAAACTACCATTGTCGAAGGTTTTCAACTTTAGGTAGTTCAAGATTAAAGTGAAATCTCGAAGCAACTGTTAAACAAATTATCATTATTCATATCATTTTTTCTTAAATTAGATCATATTCTTAAATAAAAATGTAAAAACATATTGCATGCATCAAAATAAAGCATACATACCCCTTGAATATTGTATATTCATAGCTGAAAAGATGACCATCAACGGTCCTTTTTTATGTAGAAATATGTCTTTAGGAAACTCTTGAGCTAAGGATCCCATATTGTAATCAAAAATTTCTTTTTGTTATCTATAATAAATAATTAAAAATTTAGTGGATAGAAATATTTAAATGTTTAAAAAACATAAGTAAAAAATATATTTCAAAAAATTGTTTGACCTGACATCTATAAATATCAAACTTTTTTTGGAATCCATGTTCTTGGTGATAAAAACTATCTGAGTTGCAAATACCATCTTTCTAGGTATATCTGCATAATACATAAAAACAATGAGAAATTCAAAATTAAACTAAGTAATAACAATAGTTTTTGCATGCCAATTAGTGGTCTTGGTCGTGCTTTGCCGCGGTGTACTGACATATCTACATTTAGTAATGAATTTTTAATTCATTATTTGATATATATCATAACTATATAGTAGACCAAGTTTTATAAAAAAGATACAATTAATATTCAATTCTCATTATTTCTTTTTAAAATAGTTGGTTGAATCTGAATATTGTCTCACTTTGGTATATAAACTACAACATAATATCCAATTTAATCGTATTTATCATACATCCTTGCTTGGAATAAATGAAGTCACATTTGCTATGGTCGAAATCATTAGAAAGGATATATTCCGTGTTGAAGCATGAGAAAGCACTATTTCCATTATCTTCAATGGAAAACTTGTGCATAATATAAAGTATATCGAGTGACCAAATAATGTATTATTGGACCAACAAAACATCGTAAGAATATGTCATATTCACTTCATAATCGTTATTGTTACGCTAAAAGTATTACTTTAATAATTTTAGCAGTGTTGTCTGGTGTAGCTTCTACCTTGAACTCTAACCTTCATGTCTTCTATGAAACTATTTTTGTTCTAATATTACAAAAATTGTATGTATAATGTTAAAAACACATGAAATCAAAGTTGACCAATATAATATTATGTCTACCCTTAGAATATTAGGCTGCATACTATTTCACATGAAACCTCATATATAATGCATAAATTATATTTAAATATACTTGTGTCTCTCAATGGAAAATCTAAATAAACTTGTACCTCCCAAGGGAAAAATCTAGAATATGATTAAATTTAGAATAAAATTGTCTTGTATTGTTCTAAATTTATAGTTTTTATCACCCTTTTAAGATTTTCTGCGAGTAGTTTGTCATCTTTCTAGTCATTATTATATGAAAGAATATTAATATCTTGATTTTTTTACAAATGTATCATATTGATAGTGAGCATCTAATTGTTATCAATGTAGGCAGATATTTTGATTATTGTACTAATGAAGAGGCCTCTACTGCACATAAAATTTTCTTTTGCCAAGAATCCTTACGACAAAGAGCTGATTATTGACTGCAAGAGGAATCCTTATTTTATATAGGAAAAATGATTGTAATAGTAACTTAATCAATGCATGCACAATATCGTAAATTTTTATTAATGATATTATGGTAAAATTATCATGAATTTGCATGCAAATGCACATGCGGCGGATATAGGTTTCCCTAGTCATATGTTTCAGCATTGCAATTTATTTCCATAACTATCTGCATGCAAGCTGAAGTTATTGTAGTTTTCCAAACTATTGATTCCTTTTTATGATCATAAAGACTTCAAAGTCAAAAACATGATTTGATATTATGGTAAAAGTACCATGAATTTGCATACAAATGAACATGCGACGGATATAGGTTTCCCTAATCATATGTTTCTTCACACGTTGCAACTAGTTGTTGCATTCTATATAGTCAGTAAATGCAAGCATTGCAATTTATTTCCATAACTATGATCTACATGCAAACTGAAATCATTGTTGTTTTCCAAACCATTGATTCATTTTTATGCTCATGAAGGCATCAATATTAAAAACATGATACTGAAGAAATTGTTGCTATGCCTAGGCTGCTTGTCGCGCATATTGCCATTATCCAATTTGATCGATCATTAAATGTGTCCTCATCATTTTCAGCTTCGAGCAATTATAAATAAAAAGGTTGTCCCGCCGCTGAAAAAGCAAATAAATTCACTGATCAGATTTAGTGGATATTTGTTGGACGATTTACAACCTCTGTTTGGTGCAGTTACTTTGTTAGGTATCGTTGGACTATTCAAGGAGGAAATTTTGTCCACTTTTTTGTCAACGTCTGATTTTGAGCAGACTAATGCAACAAATCAAGAGTGGGATGCATTTCTTTTAAAACATGTCTATGAGAACTTGATGACACGATTAAAATAACAACATATGGGAATCACAAAATATATTATCTGTAATGATATATCAATGTGTATAATATTCATTGTTAATTTTGAGTACCAAAACTTATTTTGCAACAAAAATTATCATCATAATATATTCAACATCGGACGGTATGGTGACAGATTTCACTAAAGTCACTATAAGCTCGTTTTATTGTAGTAAACGTAGACTTACAATGCATGTATTCAATTTGTAAGATATATATATATATATATTATTTTGCACATTTTTAATCGTCTTTACCATTTTATTTTAATACAAATTGATTTCAATAAAATATGTCTAATTCAATTGACTATAAATGCATTCGCGATGTTGAACTATTTTTATAAACATCCAAGAAATTGTTATAGTTATAGATTGCACTTTTAATACTTGCAAAAAATGTAATGAATACTCAAAAACTTCCAATGATAATAGAAAACACCACATACTTACCATTAAAAAGTAATGAATTTAATAATTCATAACATAATATAAAAGAAAAATTGAAAAAAAATGAAAGAAAAGTTGAGAAATGCGTATTTCCTATATTTTTCATTATTTGGTTTACTATTTAAAAAAATTTAACATATTTTTGAAATTTAATCTTCCTAATCAAATTTATCTAATTGAACATCATTTTATTAAATATATATTTCATTTTTTGTTTTCTTTTTTTATACATGATTGGAATATAAATTCTATTTAAGTCACTAATTATTAAAAATATAATATTACAATTTTAAATAAAATGTCGGGAGAATAACTTTTGTTTGAACCATAAAGATTTAATAGAAAGTTTAACATGGATTTAATCAATTAATAATGAATGATTGATGGAGGATAGTAATCAATCCCAAGTAAATATGCATGCCATCTTTGTTTAGGGTTATTTTATATTAATAGTGATTGATGGTGGATAATAATTAATCCCAAGTAAATATGCATGCCATCTCTATTTGGTGAAAATATATGCAGGTTATATATTTTATGTAAAAATAAAATCTTTATAATGGATGAGAGATGAGAATAAATACTATAATATAGGTGTAATATCAAAATTGTAACATATGTTGCTTTTATTTATTAATCTTCTAATATATATCAAATATAATTTCAATAAGTATATTCGATATGTATTTATACATATAGTACTATTTTATTAGTTTGATAATAAATGTCCATATTTTTATATTACATTAATCAAATATTAATAATTTTTTATCAAAATTTATGTAGATAATAAATAAAAATAAAGTTATGTACTCAATAATTATATGTCACTTTTTTTATGAACCGTCAAGAATACATATATTGCTTTTATCAAATCCTCTCCCCCTACTCGTTTATTATAGTTGAAGTTTTAAATCATTTTTATAAGATAGATCCTCGTGAAATAAATATTCTAACATTTCTTATGAAAATCGTTTTTATTAAATTCATTCCAAGTAAATATCATCTTTTTCTATATTTATTTGTTATTTGGTATAACTTTTATATAAGCTATTATTATCATATGTTTGTTACTTGGTATAACATTTATATAGCTACTATATATATATATATGTGTGTGTGTGTGTGTGTGTGTGTGTGTAGAGAGAGAGAGAGGTGTGTGTGTGTATGTGCGTGTAGAGAGGTTGAGGTTAGGTAGTGTTTGGAGAGAGAGGGAGGGAGAGAGAGAGTTACCAAGGAGGAAAGAGATAGAGGTGGGAATGCCACTTATTGAGAGTAGTTATTGAGACTTTTGGGGAGAGAGAACAAATGGATTTGTGATTTTCGAGAGAGAGAACGAATGGGGGGAGAAATAACTGAAATGCCCCAAGACAGAGCGTGTGAAAGGGGGAAAAAGCGCATAGAGAAAGACACATGGCGAGGATATACGGGTAGAATTCTGGGAGGGGGAGAATTGTGAGAGTAATCCACATGTCAGGTTGGGGGAGTGGGGTTAGAAAAACTCCGCTTTAGTATATTAGATATATTCTTCTTCAACGAAAGTAAACATTGGTAACGACATAAAATATTGGTAACATATAGCCATCAATATCTGTAAACGACACGCAACAATTATTCCTTTATGTTGGGAGCTCTCATGTATAGACTGGTATGATATCTCATAGCTGTTGGGACCGCTATGGTATCACATATGCATCGATACCAATTGCCGGGACCATTGTGGTGTTGACTGCTTTGATAACAATAGTTGGGATCCACATCACCTGTACTCTGATATCAATTGTTAGGACCGTTGTGGTTTCGCATCTGTACTGATACCAGTTGTTAGGACCGTTGTAGCATTGGCTCTACTCTGACACCATTTGTTAGGACCGTTGTGATATCACATCTGCACTTATACGAGTTGTTAGGATCGTTGTAGCATCATCTCTACTCTGACACCATTTGTTGGGACCGTTGTGGTATCACATCTACACCGATACCAATTGTTATGATCATTGTAGCATCGCCTCTACTTTGACACCGGTTGTTAGGACCGATGCCGTATCACATCTGCACCGATACCATTTGTTAGGATCATTATAGCATTGCCTCTACTCTGACTCCATTTGTTGGAACCACTATGGTACCACATCCGTATTGATACTAGTTAGGATCATTGTAGCATCACCGCTACTCTGATACGATTTGTTGGGGCACGAATCTGTACTACCTTTGATGGATATTGGTTGGTGGGGTTGAACCATAGGATACAGATATAAATACACAATCAAACGCCAACATAAATGCATGTGAAGAAGAAGACAACCATATATGATGGTGGTCGACCATCTCTTGTGACAACAATCATTAAAGAAGAACAAGTACAATTTTCTTCGTTCCCTCGATTTTTCCCTTTCTTCTCTCTCTTCCCCCCTTCTCTATAGGGTTTACATTATTGTGGTAGTACAGAGGCAATACCGCCCCCTATATGTTTATCTCAATTACAACAATCCCATTAGGACTACACATAGAATACAACTCAATTACTATTAGGATTAGGAGTCCAATCCCTTTAGGGTTCCCGATCATAATACAACTATAATCCTAACAATCTCTCCCTTGAATTGAATTCCATCATGATTTCCACATTGTCTTGATTCTATAGTGGGACATCCTCATCATCTGCATGTCTCCTTAGTAAGAAATCATCTCTCGTCGTGGCATTTATCTTTGAATCCCCTCGTTGTGCCACCTTATATGATCTGTCATCCGTCACTAGCAGAATTCTTGACTCCTCTGGTTGATTTCTCCAAGAGACCATCATATCATAGCTTATGAGGATTACACATCAGTTATATCACGTGTACTAAATAATATTGAACCTTACTATGATAGTTTGTGCCATGTCCATAATGTTAAACATGGCTCTAATACGTTGCATTGTGTCCCTACAGCAACATTCAATACAACAAAAGAGATCTATATTGACGATTTTTTTGTAAGGAGCGCAACGAATAAAATGTCACTAAATACTCTCGTGACAAATTCATGATTCGTCGTAAGAATCGTTGCTATATAAGCCGTTGTTAAATTTCTAACAACAATTACTAACTATTGTGAAATTTCAAATAGCAACGAATAAAAACAGTTGTTAAATCTAATTTTTTACAACGAATAAAACCATCTCCCAACGCTTATTTCCGTCACTAAATGGAACTTATTTTGAGTATTCTATGTATATCAATGTTTTTTCGTCGCTATTTGCAACCATGCAAACAAATAATTTGTCATAAAAATAAAGTAAATGATTTATTCGTCATTATATGAATAATTATAACCATTTATTTGTTGATTATAACTACATATATTGAATAATAATATACATGTGTCAACAATTTATTTCATTCCAAATTCCAATATCATTCATACTCCAAACAAAGACCACTAAAACTAAACATTGTTATGGAAGAATGAAAACATCAACACTATTGGAAATAGCATAGCTCGCAACATCATCAATGTCAATCATGAAATTCTAATATCTTCGAAATGTCAATCATGAAATTGTAATATCTTCGAAAAACTCAAATGCTCATTTGCTAGAATAGTTTGCAGACAGATCATTTGATAAATTAGGAACCTGTGACATTGAAAAGAAAAATAATTAGCATAAATCAAGCTTGATAGTATTTTCAAAATCACAAGTTTATGAGTATTAATATAAGGATATTATTGCACTAATAAAACTGTATTTGACAACTAAAAGAAAACTCTTACATGAAAATTAGGGGGCAAATCAGTACCATCTACCAAGAACGGTGGAAAATTATTCAATTCATCCTATAAAATTGTTAAAAAAACAGATAAATGATGAGGTTCTTTGAATATCAGATGTTTCTCTTGATAATTAGAATGAACAATTAGTAGCAGACATATATAATGTTCTTTGATAAATGATTTAACAGAGAACACAATATTTATAGAGAAAAAATACCATCACCACAATAATGTTCGATATGAAATAAGCATACAGATAAAATGCCTGGAAATAAAAGTACCTGGAAAGAACACACCGAGCAACAAAAGATGATATAACCGAGAAAAAGTACCTGGAAATGGAATATCTGCAATATTCGAAGAAATAAAATATTTGAGAACGTGATATTTGCTTTCCTGTTAGAAATTTTCAAACATGTATTGATGAATACCATTGTCACAATAAACATACAGACTTTCTTCAGCTTATAGTTCTCAAGTCTTATACAACAAACACACAACCCATAAAAGGAGGGGGTACTTACTCGTTCATGAGCAGCGCCTGTCCAAATCTTGAGTCTGTTTGGATGGAAAGGAACATGAGGGCATTTATAAAAATATATAACTACATAGTTTTTCATCAAAATTACTAAAAAGATGTAAATATGGACAATCATCGTATTTATTCCAAGTATGTTAAGAATCTACAGGAGGGAACCAATGTCAAATACCTCAAACTGTCATCCGATTAGTTGGAGTACCACGAAGATTGACCAGTACAGGAAAAATAGTCCATTTAACTGTGAAATAATTGCACATTATAATACTGTCAATTGGATTTCTACAGACATATATACTAAACAATTTACATAAACAATACATACATATATTATGGAATAAATGCTGACCAGTACATACAGAATAGTCCATCTTACTGTCAAATACCTCAAGGATTATCCACGTTTATTGTTAGATGCACATCTGACGTTAGAGAACAGTTCATGGATAGGAGAAAAAAGACATTGAGAACTTGACATCATTATACAATAAGAACCTGCGGATATAGAAATATATTCTTTCTTTATTTCCTTTTCCTGTCAAAAAAGGTAGGACTACCATGTCTATATATATATGGAAAAAATGGGGCTGCCCCCGCCTTATTTGGGCAAATTTTTTTATTTTTTTTGAAAAATAATACCATGTATATTCATCCCTATATCCCTCCTATATAGCATTCGAATTTCGTCAGAAACAGAGACTCCTACGGCCTCCATCCGGACAGTAATTTTTTAACGGTAACAGGATTTTTTTAAATCGATACCATCGAGATGGAGGCCGTAGGAGTCTCTGTTTCTGACGAAATTCGAATGGCATATAGGAGGGATATATGGGTGAATATACACGATTTTATTTTCAAAAAAAATTAAAAAAACGAAAATTGGGGCGGGGGCAGCCCCATTTTTTCCATATATATATAGGGTCATATGTGGCTGCCCCCTAGGGGCAGCCAACATGGCTGCCCCCGCTTTATTTGGGCAATTTTTTTTATTTTTTTTTGAAAAATAACACCATGTACATTCATCCCTATATCCCTCCTATATACCATTCGAATTTCGTCAGAAACAGAGACTCCTACGGCCTCCATCCGGACAGTAATTTTTTAACGGTAACAGGATTTTTTTAAATCGATATCATCGAGATGGAGGCCGTAGGAGTCTCTGTTTCTGACGAAATTCGAATGGCATATAGGAGGGTGATGAACGCGAAATTCGCCTCTTTAATAATGATGAATAATGCTGTACTACAGGAGGCGGATTCGGTTCAGCAAAAACCACGATCTTTGAATGTCGTGGACTATTTATACTTGGTAAGTGTACCAAGGTCGAACACATGGATACGGTAGCCTAATCTTAGTATTGAATTTTGATTC
Source organism: Ottelia alismoides (assembly GCA_037367405.1). Lineage (NCBI taxonomy): Eukaryota > Viridiplantae > Streptophyta > Magnoliopsida > Alismatales > Hydrocharitaceae > Ottelia > Ottelia alismoides. The sequence goes on along the minus strand of JAZKJV010001148.1, from coordinate 647,492 downwards.
ATGAAGTTCAGTGTGATTTAATCTCAATTTCAGATCCATATACAATTTACAAGGCAAAGCAAAGCGATGCTATGATATATGCATTTTTTATTTTGTTTTTATGCAAGTTAAAGTGATGCATGGGCAAATAATGCAAAGGAATATGCATGATGAATCAAATGCTACAATTATACCCTAAAATGAGAGCAACGTGATATAGAAAGAAATTAGGGCCCATTTGAACACATCATTAAAAATCGGTCATCAAATCCAGCAAGACAAGTAAGGCATGGTCCCATTTTTCACATACAAAAAATTACTTAACTTAAAACAGTGCCAAATGGAACAAATAGATATGCTAGAATGTAGAGGACAAAATAAGGATCAAAACGACACTAAAATCATGAGATTTGGACCTACGATACTCAAGTTATGCTAAAAACAGCGCAAGGGCATAATTTTAATAAAAATGCAATAAAATAAAGGGATAAATATTGCATTTAGGTCCTTGGAGGGACCTAAATGCAAATACCAAAAACCGGCCGGGGTCCTGTGCAATTTTCCCATATGCGCGGGGACCATTTTATAAATCTTCAAAACTTGGAGGGCCATCCTGTAAAATACCCCAGGCGCGCACGTGAGGCACGCGCCTGGAGGACCATCTCGTAATCATCAGATATTCCGGGGTCTTTTATGCAAAATACCCAGTACCTCACATGCGCTGCACGTGAGGGCCTGGATTGGGAGGGGACCTCAGCTTCGTGCCACGTGGCTTCCTCTAGAGGTTTGGAGCGACGCTCGGATGACCCGAGCCTGTAGGTCGGGGAAGAGGCTCGGGTCCACCACGTGGCTGGATCATAGCCGTCCGACCGGATGATCGGACGACACCTGCATCATCTTCTTCCGTCGTGAGCCACCGGAGGAGGTGGGGCTTCGGCGGTACGCAGATTGCTCATCCGGGCTCCAGAAGGTGGTCTGAAGGTCGGAGCAGAGAGTTGGAAGTCTGGCGGAGGTTACTGAGCCGATGCAGAGCTCCATAGATGTCTGGAGCATCCCGTTGGAGCTTGGTCATCGGGGGTGGAGCTGGAGATCGGCAGGGTGGTGTGGGCTCCGACTATTGAAGGGGCTTGACCTGCAGGCGTTAGATGCATATAGTAGCAGCATGAAGTGAATGTTTGTGAGGTGAGTGGACGGCCGTGAGGGCGTCGAGAGTGGTGGCCGGAGGTCTCTTCCCGGCGGAGGAGGGAAAGAGGGGGGGTCAGAGCGGGAGAGGCTCTGGAGAAAGGAAAGGGGGTCAGCGAGGGTTAATGGTGGTAGGCGATGCTCGGAGGGGGGTCGAGTCGAGGTGAGGATGACTGTAGACGGTGGATTAAATCGAAGAAAACCAAGAAAAAATAAAGATAAAAATCTCCTCGCCGGAGCGAGGAGTTGGTGGTTGAATCAGCCTGGGTTTGAGCTCCGATGAACTCAGGGGTCTTCGCACGACGGGTTCGGCCGATCCCCGGTGCTCGGCGGCTCACCAAAGGCTGCCGCAACGTGGTTGGAGGCCACGGATCGCACCTGGAGGCGCTGCCATGATCGCCTCGACAATTCCGCCCTCCGCTGTCACCGGAGGGCGGAGGAAGCTAGGGAGGACCTCCGTGAAATGGTGGATGAGGCTCACAGGTGGCGGAGGTGGCAATTTATAGAAGGCGGAGGTCGGAGGTTATGAGATGGAGGGGCGGATTCGACGGAGGTTTTTATGGCGATGGAGTAATGGCGAGGGGAAATGAAGAAGGCACGAGGATGGCGGGGGACTGGGCTGCGAGAGGGAGGCGTTACGAGAGGATGTGGGTGGCTGGGACGGCGGCTAAAAATGGAAGGGTGAGGAGGTTCGACGAGGCGTAACGCCTGGGCGAGGGGGTTACCTGAGGAAGAAGACGAGCTCCTAGTCGTTGGATCTTTTGATCCGACGGCTAGGATGGAAGCGCTGAGGAACGGTGGAGATCAGATCATAATATCTGATCGGTCGGCTGGAGGCGAGGCGCTAAAGAACGATCTGGATGAAGGGCGAGGGTCGATCTATCGGTGAGGGATAAAGGGGTGATGCGGAGCATGGAGGAGCGTTGGATGAACGCGGATCGAGCGGCTGAAATAGATGAGCGATGTGGGGGGCTATGGAGCATTGGATGATGGAGAGATCGGACGGCATAGGAATAGGCACTAGTGGGCGGTTGAGATCTGATCTGGAGATCAGATCCAACGGCTGTGAACGGGGCGGGTTTGGACGGTGGGGATGGAGGTGATCAGGGAAAATCAGATGGCCCAGCAAGGTGCCGGGTGGCGCGAGAAGAAGCGGGCCACGTGAGCAGCCCAGAGGGCGCCACGTGGCCCAATAAGAAAATTCAGAGGAAAATTACTAAGAAAAATACAAAAGAAATAGTTAGAGGCCGAATTTGGAAAAAGTCAAAACATGAAAGTTGTTCGTCTCGACGAGATCTACAATTTTCATGTTGGTCAAAAAGTCAAAAGAGGTCATCTGTACAAAAGCTATTTTTTTGGGGTATTCTCAAAGGGGTAAAAATACCCAGTTTGTGGTTTTGATTTGTTTTTGTATTTTTTTATCTTTTTAAGGGTCAGTGAATTATAGACAACTTATCTACCTAATTTTTAGGGGTTTTCGAGTGATAAAATAATTACAGAAAAATAAGGCAAACTAAATACAATAAATTAATGGTAATTATACACAATATAGTACATGATAAAATCAAATAATTAGAGGATATTTTTATTGGCTTGTTTAAGCAGGGATTTTAATAAGGAGTTTTTAGCATGATGAATACGAGATTCATCATACCCCTATACTTAAACCATGCTCGTCCTCGAGCATCTAAAGAATGAAGGAGTTGGATTAATTCCTGACAGTGTGTGAAAAATTCAAGGCTTGATCTTTCGAAGACCCTTGACCTAAGTGATCCTAAAATTCTGGGTTTATCCAAGCCTTAGTCAGAAGGAATCCAACTTCTCTGATCATCAGACTCTCTTTTTGTACATATAATATAAGGATATGACATTTAGTGTACTGCACTTCATGAGAGCCGAGTCGATGCATCACCCAAGGTTCCAGTCCGAAAGATCCTCCTCTAGACCTAATCCTCAATACTAGGGAATAAGTCTATTCTTGCTTCAGTCAACCGTCTCTATAGTTTGTCAGACTTGAAAGTGTATATGGACGGCCAGATGATGGAGGTAATGGGACCGTGTCTAATTTTCTCACCCTCACATTGGAACAAGGGGCCTCTCGAGTGCCTTTTACTCAACACATGTAAATTATTATTATTTTGTTGATCAATGTGTCCGTCAAGAGAGTTGGAGTCGTCTGCACTTGTTTTTCTGGGAATACACCGAGGTGTGTCTCTTTTGAGTATCTAAGATACCTTCGACACCCAGACTTGTAGCATTTACGATGCAGAGCTCTTTTTCGGTGTCAGCCCGACTCCTGGTCCTAATTAGCGCTTGGTCCAAGTAGACACTTCGAAAATGTTTGGGAGCGCTCGCGATTGGTGGAAGCTCATTTATAATTTGACTTTGATGATTGAGCTTTTTCTTTGACATTTCATTTCTTTTGTTGGCTAGTTCCACTGCTTTTACCAAGAGATTGGCGCACACTGATCAACAAATTCCTTTAAGTTTCATCACACCCTGGCACTTTTAGGTAAATATCAAAGAGATAGCATATGAATCTTGTTCACATACTGGCTAGGGTTTTTGCTGACACTCAGGTATTCTGAAGCCTTCGTTAACTTTGTCCCATCCTCGAATATCATTAGATCAGGTCTAAACTTAAATCTATGGTCCTAGTTCCTCAAGTGATATCTCATCTTAGCTCATCAATCATGCAGTTGTGGAAGTGGCTGTGCTGATCATATTTTCTTGAAGGTAGAGATGAAGAATGCAATATAGCACTCAAATCTTTCAAACCAGAGGAGTGTGGATATTTAAGTCATGAAAACCCTAATGACTACGACATGTTAACTCAGACTCTCAAGATCACAGAAATCCAGTGTCCTCAAAATCCTCAAGCCTTGAGTGACTGTGAATGTGTCAGGAATACACCAACTCCTTAGGGTAGTGAATTTTTGTGTGATTTTTATCTTTTGCAAATTTTTATGGGTTTTATTTATTTATATTTTTTTTGAAGAGACAATGACTGACCCAGGCTCAAATAAATAAAAGTATCCATTCTCAGCCAGTATGGGTGCAAGTGCGGGTCAAGACCCGTGATCCTTAAGGACGATGCCATATGCGGTGTCCTTTAAACCACCCACTCTGCTAAGGGAGACCGAGGTTCCCTCACTGAAAATGTCTACTAAGCCTGGTAGTCAGAGTCAAATTCCGAGAAACATTTTTAATTTTTTCAATTTTTTTCTTTTTTAAAAAAGGGTTATTTACAAAGATTAATCCCTCGATTTTAATTTTTACAGGTTTTTACTCAGTTCCCAAGGTTACCAAAACCCAACCCAAAAAATAAAATTTTAAAAAGTTTTAAAAACGCGAGCTAAGGCTAAAGTAAATATACAATAATATATGGTATACCCCCCTATACTTAAAATTTACTATGTCCTCATAGCACAAGTGCCGTGAAGCCAAGGCTCGGTTCAAGTACAGGGTGATATAGCGGAACTAAGGAGGAGGGTCCCCCTATACTTAGGCCAAAATCGGCCTAAGCACAAGAAGACCGAACGAGGGAGGGATGAATAGGCAGGTCCCCCCTATACTTAGGCTACAAATAGTCGAAGTAAGGTCTGTGTTTAGGGGGGATGTCTATGGTACAAGGGTGAGGGGGAGGGGTTCGTGAAGAATAGATATACACACACACAGAGAGAGAGAGAGATAGAGATAGAGAGAGAGAGAGAGTGAAATATACAGGGGGTTGGGGGCGAGTATGTGCATGTGCAGTGTAGGTGTGTGTGTGTGAGTGGGGGGGGGGGATTTTTTTTGAGTACAACATGCAAGACTGAAAATAAATATGCAGATGCAATGTTTTTTTACAAAATGCAATGCAATTTTGACTGCTATAATCTCCCAAATCCTTCACAGGTTCTTTTGCGGCCTCTTCAGCGGAAGTTCTTGACTTCACGCCTCCTTGAGGATCAAGCGCCCTCGATCACCATGGGCCCTGCCACAAAAGATAAACGTTAGAAAACCTGGAGACAATAAGTCAGTAATTAATATGCCAAGAAATGATGCATGAAATGAAGAACTGAAAATTTTTGAAATTAATAAAAAAATCAAATCCAAAAATTAAGCAAAGCCGTATCCCCGGCAACGGCGCCATTTGATGAACGCGAAATTCGCCACTTTGATAATGATGAATAATGCTGTAGTACAGGAGGCGGATTCGGTTCAGCAAAAACCACGATCTTTGAATGTCGTGGACTATTTATACTTGGTAAGTGTACTAAGGTCGAACACAGGGATACGGTAGCCTAATCTTAGTATTGAATTATGATTCATGAAGTTCAGTGTGATTTAATCTCAATTTCAGATCCATATGCAATTTACAAGGCAAAGCAAAGCGATGCTATAATATATGCATTTTTTATTTTGTTTTTATGCAAGTTAAAGTGATGCATGGGCAAATAATGCAAAGGAATATGCATGATGAATCAAATGCTACAATTATACCCTAAAATGAGAGCAACGTGATATAGAAAGAAATTAGGGCCCATTTGAACACATCATTAAAAATCGTCAAATCCAGCAAGACAAGTAAGGCATGGTCCCATTTTTCACATACAAAAAATTACTTAACTTAAAACAGTGTCAAATAGAACAAATAGATATGCTAGAATGTAGAGGACAAAATAAGGATCAAAACGACACTGAAATCATGAAATTTGGACCTACGATGCTCAAGTTATGCTAAAAACAGTGCAAGGGCATAATTTTAATAAAAATGCAATAAAATAAAGGGATAAATATTGCATTTAGGTCCTTGGAGGGACCTAAATGCAAATACCAAAAACCGGCCGGGGTCCTGTGCAATTTTCCCATATGCGCGGGGACCATTTTGTAAATCTTCAAAACTTGGAGGGCCATCCTGTAAAATACCCCAGGCGCGCACGTGAGGCACGCGCCTGGAGGACCATCTCGTAATCATCAGATATTCCAGGGTCTTTTATGCAAAATACCCAGTACCTCACGTGCGCTGCAAGTGAGGGGCCTGGCTTGGGAGGGGACCTCAACTTCGTGCCACGTGGCTTCCTCTAGAGGTTTGGAGCGACGCTCGGATGACCCGAGCCTGTAGGTCGGGGAAGAGGCTCGGGTCCACCACGTGGCTGGATCATAGCCGTCCGACCGGATGATCGGACGACACCTGCATCATCTTCTTCCGCCGCGAGCCACCGGAGGAGGTGGGGCTCCGGCGGTACGCAGATTGCTCCTCCGGTCTCCAGAAGGTGGTCTGAAGGTCGGAGCAGAGAGTTGGAAGTCTGGCGGAGGTTACTGAGCCTGTGCGGAGCTCCATAGATGTCTGGAGCATCCCGTTGGAGCTTGGTCATCGGGGGTGGAGCTGGAGATCGGCAGGGTGGTGTGGGCTCCGACTATTGAAGGGGCTTGACCTGCAGGCGTTAGATGCATATAGTAGCAGCGTGAAGTGAATGTTTGTGAGGTGAGTGGATGGCCGTGAGGGCGTCGAGAGTGGTGGCTGGAGGTCTCTTCCCGGCGGAGGAGGGAAAGAGGGGGGGGGGGGTCGGAGCGGGAGAGGCTCTGGAGAAAGGAAAGGGGGTCGGCGAGGGTTACTGGTGGTAGGCGATGCTCGGAGGGGGGTCGAGTCGAGGTGAGGATGACTGTAGACGGTGGATTAAATCGAAGAAAACCAAGGAAAAATAAAGATAAAAATCTCCTCGCCGGAGCGAGGTGTTGGTGGTTGAATCAGCCTGGGTTTGAGCTCCGATGAACTCAGGGGTCTTCGCACGACGGGTTCGCCCGATCCCCGGTGCTCGGCGGCTCACCAAAGGCCGCCGCAACGTGGTCGGAGGACACGAATCGCACCTGGAGGCGCTGCCATGATCGCCTCGACAATTCCGCCCTCCGTTGTCACCGGAGGGCGGAGGAAGCTAGGGAGGACCTCCGTGAAATGGTGGATGAGGCTCACAGGTGGCGGAGGTCGGAGGTTATGAGATGGAGGGGCGGATTCGACGAAGGTTTTTAAGGCGATGGAGTAATGGCGAGGGGAAATGAAGAAGGCACGAGGATGACGGGGGACTGGGCTGCGAGAGGGAGGCGTTACGAGAGGATGTGGGTGGCTGGGACGGCGGCTAAAAATGGAAGGGTGAGGAGGTTCGACGAGGCGTAACGCCTGGGCGAGGGGGTTACCTGAGGAAGAAGACGAGCTCCTAGTCGTTGGATCTTTTGATCCGACGGCTAGGATGGAAGCGCTGAGGAACGGTGGAGATCAGATCATAATATCTGATCGGTCGGCTGGAGGCGAGGCGCTAAAGAACGGTCTGGATGAAGGGCGAGGGTCGATCTATCGGTGAGGGATAAAGGGGTGACGCGGAGCATGAAGGAGCGTTGGATGAACGCGGATCGAGCGGCTGAAATAGATGAGCGACGTGGGGGGCTATGGAGCATTGGATGATGGAGAGATCGGACGGCATAGGAATAGGCACCAGTGGGCGGTTGAGATCTGATCTGGAGATCAGATCCAACGGCTGTGAACGGGGCGGGTTTGGACGGTGGGGATGGAGGTGATCAGGGAAAATCCGATGGCCCAGCAAGGTGCCGGGTGGCGCGAGAAGAAGCGGGCCACGTGGGCGGCCCAGAGGGCGCCACGTGGCCCAATAAGAAAATTCAGAGGAAAATTACTAAGAAAATTACAAAAGAAATAGTTAGAGGCCGAATTTGGAAAAAGTCAAAACATGAAAGTTGTTTGTCTCGATGAGATCTACAATTTTCATGTTGGTCAAAAAGTCAAAAGAGGTCATCTGTACAAAAGCTATTTTTTTGGGGTATTCTCAAAGGGGTAAAAATACCCAGTTTGTGGTTTTGATTTGTTTTTGTATTTTTTTTATCTTTTTAAGGGTCAGTGAATTATAGACAACTTATCTACCTAATTTTTAGGGGTTTTCGAGTGATAAAATAATTACAAAAAAATAAGGCAAACTAAACACAATAAATTAATGGTAATTATACACAATATAGTACATGATAAAATCAAATAATTAGAGGATATTTTTATTGGCTTGTTTAAGCAGGGATTTTAATAAGGAGTTTTTAGCATGATGAATACGAGATTCATCAGAGGGATGTATGGATGAATATACATGATTTTATTTTTCAAAAAAAAAAATAAAAAAGAGGCTGAAAAATGGGGCGGGGGCAGCCCCATTTTTTCCATATATATATATATATATATATATATGAGGTAAATGGGGCTGCCCCCAGGGAGTAGCCAACTTGGCTACTCCCACCCCTATTTTCCCATCATTTTTTTATTTTTTTGGAAAATAAAAATTTGTATATTCATCGTTATATCCCTCTCACATTTTATTAAAATTTCGTCAGAAACAGAGACTCCTACGCCCTCCATCCAAACATGGTCGATTTAAAAAATCCTGCGACCGTTAAAAAAATGACGTCTGGATGGAGGGCTTAGGAGTCTCTATTTCTGATGAAATTTTAATAGAATGTGAGAGGGATATAATGATGAATATACAAATTTTTATTTTCCAAAAAAATAAAAAAATGAGGGGAAAATAGGGGTGGGAGTAGCCAAGTTGGCTACTCCCTGGGGGCAGCCCCATTTTACCCTATATATGTATATATATATATATATATATATAGGGAGCTGGGAGCCTACACCCGGGCTTCTTTTTCATTATTTTTGGATATTTGAAGGAAACCTTAGGGGGGATTTGCATAATATATTGAGAGGAATACATGTTTCAAGTTTCATGTAAAACAAACATTCTAAACATGTTCATCTAGAAGGGATCAATTTCAAAAATTCTGAAACCGTTAAAATTTGGTAGTCTTGATGGAGGTAGTAGAAGTTCCGAATTAATGTGAATTTGGAATGACAACATGGTGATATATGGCGATCTAATTACATCAAGGTTTTATTTCAAAAAAATTTAAAAATAATAAAAAAAAGCTCGGGTGTAGGTAGTTACCTACACCCCTGGGTGAAGGCTCCCTTTTCCCATATATAGGGAGCTGGGAGCCTACACCCATGGGTGTAGGAAACTACCTACACCCGGGTTTCTTTTTCATTATTTTTGGATCTTTTGAAGGAAACCTTTGGGGGGATTTGCATAATATATTGAGAGGAATACATGTTTCAAGTTTCATGCAAAACAAACATTCTAAACATGTTCATCGAGAAGGGGTCAATTTCAAAAATTCTGAAATCGTTAAAATTTGGTAGTCTGGAGGTAGTAGATGTTCCGAATTAATGTGAATTTGGAATGACAACATGGTGATATATGGTGATCTAATTACATCAAGGTTTTATTTCAAAAAAATTTAAAAATAATGGAAAAGAAGCTCGGTGTAGGTAGTTACCTACACCCCTGGGTGTAGGCTCCCTTTTCCCATATATAGGGAGTTGGGAGCCTACACCCGGGGGTGTAGGTAACTACCTACACCCGGGTTTCTTTTTCATTATTTTTTGATCTTTTGAAGGAAACCTTAGGGGGGATTTGCATAATACATTGAGAGGAATACATGTTTCAAGTTTCATGCAAAACAAACATTCTAAACATGTTCATCTAGAAGGGGTCAATTTCAAAAATTCTGAAACCGTTAAAATTCTTAGTCTTGATGGAGGTAGTAGAAGTTCCGAATTAATGTGAATTTGGAATGACAACATGGTGATATATGTAAATCTAATTACATCAAGGTTTTTTTAAAAAAATTTAAAAATAATGAAAAAGAAGCTCGGGTGTAGGCTCCCTTTTCCCATATATAGGGAGCTGGGAGACTACACGCGGGGGTGTAGGTAACTACCTACACCCGAGCTTCTTTTTCATTATTTTTGGATCTTTTGAAGGAAACCTTAGGTGGGATTTGCATAATATATAAAGAGGAATACATGTTTCAAGTTTCATGCAAAACAAACATTCTAAACATGTTCATCTAGAAGGGGTCAATTTCAAAAATTCTGAACTTGTTAAAATTTGGTAGTCTTGATGGAGGTAGTAGAAGTTCCGAATTAATGTGAATTTGGAATGACAACATGGTGATATATGGTGATCTAATTACATCAAGGTTTTATTTCAAAAAAATTTAAAAATAATGAAAAAGAAGCTCAGCCCTGGGTGTATGCTCCCTTTTTCCATATATAGGGAGCTGGGAGCCTACACCCGGGGGTGTAGGTAAAACTACCTACACTTGGGCTTCTTTTTCATTTTTTTGGATCTTTTGAAGGAAACCTTAGGGAGGATTTGCATAATATATTGAGAGGAATACATGTTTCAAGTTTCATGCAAAACAAACATTCTAAACATGTTCATCGAGAAGGGGTCAATTTCAAAAATTCTGAAACCGTTAAAATTTGGTAGTCTTGGTGGAGGTAGTAGAAGTTCTGAATTAATGTGAATTCGGATTGACAACATGGTGATATATGGCGATCTAATTACATCAAGGTTTTATTTCAAAAAATTTTAAAAATAATGAAAAAGATGCTCGGGTGTAGATAGTTACCTACACCCCAGGGTGTAGGCTCCCTTTTCCCATATATAGGGAGCTGGGAGCCTACTCCCGGGGGTGTAGGTAACTACCTACACCCGGGTTTCTTTTTCATTATTTTTGGATCTTTTGAAGGAAAACTTTGGGGGGATTTGCATAATATATTGTGAGGAATACATGTTTCAAGTTTCATGCAAAACAAACATTCTAAACATGGTGATATATGGCGATCTAATTACATCAAGGTTTTATTTCAAAAAATTTTAAAAATAATGAAAAAGAAGCTCGGGTGTAGATAGTTACCTACATCCCTGGGTGTAGGCTCCCTTTTCCCATATATAGGGAGCTGGGAGCCTACTCCCAGGGGTGTAGGTAACTACCTACATCCGGGTTTCTTTTTCATTATTTTTGGATCTTTTGAAGGAAACCTTTGGGGGGATTAGCATAATATATTGAGAGGAATACATGTTTCAAATTTCATGCAAAACAAACATTCTAAACATGTTCATCGAGAAGGGGTCAATTTCAAAAATTCTGAAACCGTTAAAATTTGGTAGTCTGGAGGTAGTAGAAGTTCCGAATTAATGTGAATTTGGAATGACAACATGGTGATCTAATTACATCAAGGTTTTATTTTAAAAAAATTTAAAAATAATGAAAAAGAAGCTCGCGTGTAGGTAGTTACCTACACCCCTGGCTGTAGGCTCCCTTTTCCCATATATAGGGAGCTGGGAGCCTACACAAGGGGGCGTAGGTAACTACCAACACCCGAGTTTCTTTTTCATTATTTTTGGATCTTTTGAAGGAAACCTTAGGGGGGATTTGCATAATATATTGAGAGGAATATATGTTTCAAGTTTCATGCAAAACAAACATTCTAAACATGTTCATCTAGAACGGGTCAATTTCAAAAATTCCGAAACCGTTAAAATTCGTAATCTTGATGGAGGTAGTAGAAGTTCCGAATTAATGCGAATTTGGAATGACAACATGGTGATATATGGTGATCTAATTACATCAAGATTTTTAAAAAAAAAATAAAAATAATGAAAAAGAAGCTCGGGTGTAGGTAGTTACCTACACACCTGGGTGTAGGCTCCCTTTTCCCATATATAGGGAGCTGGGAGCCTACAGGCGGGGATGTAGGTAACTACCTACACCCGAGCTTCTTTTTCATTATTTTTGGATCTTTTGAAGGAAACCTTAGGTAGGATTTGCATAATATATTGAGAGGAATACATGTTTCAAGTTTCATGCAAAACAACCATCCTAAACGTGTTCATCTAGAAGGAGTCAATTTCAAAAATTCTGAAACCGTTAAAATTTGGTAGTCTTGATGGAGGTAGTAGAAGTTCTGAATTAATGTGAATTTGGAATGACAACATGGTGATATATGGTGATCTAATTACATCAAGGTTTTATTTCAAAAAAATTAAAAATAATGAAAAAGAAGCTCGAGTGTAGGTACACCCCTAGGTATAGGCTCCCTTTTCCCATATATAGGGAGCTGGGAGCCTACACCCGGGGCGTAGGTAATTACCTACACCCGGACTTCTTTTTCATTATTTTTGGATCTTTTGAAGGAAACCTAGGGGGGATTTGCATTATATATTGAGAGGAATACATGTTTCAAGTTTCATGCAAAACAAACATTCTAAACATGTTCATCTATAAGGGGTCAATTTCAAAAATTCTGAAACCATTAAAATTTGGTAGTCTTGATGGAGGTAGTAGAAGTTCCGAATTAATGTGAATTTGGAATATATACATATAGGGTAAAATGTGTATGCCACCTAGGGGGAGCTAACTTAGCTCCCCCCGCCCCTTTTTCACATATTTTCTTTATTTTTTTGAAATCCAAAACCGTGTAAATTCATTATTAAATCCATATAATATGTCATTCAAATTTCATGCGAAACAGAGACTCCTACGACCTCCATCCAAACGGGGTCGATTTAAAAAATCATGTTACCGTTAAAAAAATGACTGTCCGGATGGAGGCCGTAGGAGTCTCTGTTTCACACGAAATTTTTATGACATAATATAGGGATAGAGTGATGAATATTCACGGAAAAAAATTTCAAAAAAAAATAAAAAATTTGAAGAAAATGGGGCGGGGGTAGCTAAGTTAGCTACCCCTGGGGGCAGCCCCATTTTACTCATATATATATATATATATAGGGTAAAATGTGTATGCCCCGTAGGGGGAGCTAACTTAGCTCCCCCCGCCCCTTTTTGACATAATTTTTTTATTTTTTTTGAAATCTAAATCCGTGTAAATTCATTATTAAATCCCTATATTATGCTATTAAAATTTCGTGAGAAACAGAGACTCCTACGACCTCCATCCAAACGGGGTCGATTTAAAAAATCCTGTTACCGTTAAAAAATGACTGTCTAGATGGAGGCCGTAGGAGTCTCTATTTCGCACGAAATTTTAATGACATAATATAGGGATATAGTGATGAAATTCCACGGAAGAAAATTTCAAAAAAAAATAAAAAAACCGGGCGAAATGGGGCGGGGGGAGCCAAGTTAGCTCCCCCCAGGGGGCAGCCCCATTTATCCCATATATATATATATATATATATATATATATTAAAGCCACTCGTGGCTTTTTTCCAAGCAACTTGATTACGCATAACTAATCTTGAGAACTTGATATCATTATCTCAACTCGAACATGATTCCCTCACAAATTATCTTACTTAGGAAGGATATTTGTAAAGATGTAATGGAAGCAAAGCCTTCTAGTGTTCAAGAACAAGTTGGAAAAAGCGTACCTACAAAGATAAGAGGTTGTACATTGATGGCAGTTACTTGGTTGAGCTGATCAGCCCTAGGTTCAAAAACGTAATCGGTGTGCTTTTGTGTGGAAATCATATTAAATGCACATGTATATAGATTGCAGTAGTACTAGACATCGAGGACAACAAAGGGAAAGCTGGCAACAAAGACAAGGAGCTCTGTGGGGTTTGAAATGCTAAGATAGTTGAACATGATGACGTACGCAATGTACTAGTACTTGCACATGGTAGTGTTAGCAGCTTGGTAGAAGATCTTGAGGGCAGGTAGGGCAACCCAATGGCTTTCGGATCATTCATTAGATCCATTCCCAGGAGGGCACCTACAACAAAAGGTTCTTCCTTGTCTTGACTTTGTAGAGATTTTATGAACAAGACTCCTGCAATCACTTCCTTACCAAATAATATAGCAAAATTGAGGCATAACATGATTTACATTGTCAAAATGTTAGCACAATATGTTTTTCGTGTAGAGTGCATATCTACAATAGTATTTTTTTCTGGGAACGCTTTCCATTGCCAAAATTGTTCTTCCTCCTTTTTAATCTTGTGTCGCATAACAATAAAGAAACTATCATGTGACTGTCACACAAATAAAAATCTGACGACGTAGTAAATTCAATTTCCTATTGCAGCTTCATCGCTCTTTTGTTGGGCCACAAGATCCATTTAAAAATCCCATTTGCTCAGGTGGCAATGTAATCATGTTTATATTTCAAGGCATCATGAACATTTCTAAATATAAGAAAATAGTTCACATAAGGGGTGCATCAAACATTCAACAACCTTTCATGATCAATTCGATAGTATATCCACAAATATGCTGCAAATATAGAATGTGTTACCCAAGCAGGATTGTTCTTGGAGATGCGGACACGGTTATGGCATATACATATATACTGGTTAATACCGAGAAAATAGTAGCTATATGGTTTCAATGAAAATTTGCAGAGTTGATCAGATTAGCTTTTTTGAAAAAAAATTGAAGAGAACATAATGTCATATGCACAATAATAGATCGTGAACCTCTCTGTTCTAGATGCTTGTTTAGTCATTCAAGTCATTGCCATACTGTTTTGAAAGATGTTATGCCCTGTCTTTGCCCACCTCCACCCCATTTTACTTATGTATGTTACCTATAAATGATGATTAATATAATCAAGGAAAGACAAAGGTCAAGTCCCTCATTTCTATATGCCTATAAAAGAAGGAATCCTAACGCCGTCTAAGTTTCGAGTGTAGCATTAGAAAGGCACCAAAAATAAGATGGCATGAAAAAGGACTTAAACTAATTTTCATGATGTCATCATGATACCATAAACTGATATTTGATCATATAACATGACATCATTCAAAGAATATTAAAACAATAAAGGCCTAATTTACATTTTTCCTACAAACATAAAGTCAAAAGATAATGCAATTTTATTCAAATGGTAGGCCATTATTAAAGTTTTCTTTTATTCTATCTGAAGGATATGGTTAGATCCTCAAGTGCATCGCGGAAGCGTGAGCATTGTATCGAATACGACGAAGAACGACTAATCGCACTAGTTGTTCTATGCAGCAGAAATTAAAAAATTTTCATGTGACGAAACCACATGATCCAAGAACACTTATCGGATCGTTTCGTCTAAACCACAAACAAGTAATAGGATTGCCTCTTGAAGCGTGATTGTGATCAAGTCTCTAAACGAAGAAACCTCCTGTCTCAAGTCCGATCTGACGGAGGAGACGCTTGCGAGTGCAGGGATGAATCGCGTGCTTCTCGCAATCCATGTTGATGATCCAAGTGGCGGATCTCCTGATCTCGACACACGAGATCCGACGTCTTCTTCACGAGCGAGGCGCACCGAAGGAGACGGAGATCCACGAGTAAACGATTGGACAGCATAACAACGATACTGCGACGATGGAGAACCTCTCTAGAGCATCCATGGTGGACGGCCACATGAGAGAAGAAGAGAGAGTAGACGTGTAGAGAGAAAGAGAGAGAGAGAGAGAGAGAGAGAGAGAGAGAGAGAGAGATATGTTCTCTTGTGTGCAAAGAAGAGCAAAGGGGTACTTCTCCTTTTATAACATTTTGGGATCCATGGATCTCAATCCATGGGGACAACACAAATCCAATGGCTCTCATTGATTGTGTTTCTTTTAATGGCTAAGATTTGTATTGGTAAAAACCAACAACAATTACTTTAATTTAGATTAAATATATATTGATAAATCAATATAATTCAATAACCAAATTAAATCAAGATCTCTTGGAGATCATAGGAGAGAGAGTGCCTCCTTCCATGTTGGAAGGAGGGGACGGCCACACATTCCTAATAGGAATGGTGGCCGTCCACTCCATATATATGGAAGGTGGCTCTCATCTCTATATTGTAATCTCCAAGATTATGCAACAACTTTTGTTGCAAATTATTCTACAAAAATAATTCACAATTACTTTGTAGACATTGCAGTCTTGCCATTGAAAAAATGTGAATCATATTCACAACCCAAAATAAAATGTAAATTACATTTTCAACAATATCCAATGTGAATCCAATTCACATTAACATTTAACTAACAAATGTAAATTACAAATAACTCTCTCTTATATATTATAAATCACATTTATAATATATATGACTAATATGGATATTGCTATCCACATTAATCATATCCATGATAATTAAATCATATTTAATCATCTTGGATCTCTATTCTCTTGTTCTCAAAGAATATAAATCACACTCACAATATTCACATCTTTGATAATCAAATCACATTTAATTATCTAAGATAACTCTCTCTATAATATCAATCAAATTCATATTATTTATGATAATTAAATCTCATTTAATTATTTATTTTCTCGATGCTCGGATACATATATCAACAATAGAATTATCCATGAACTCCTTCAAGGATAATGCGCTTTCTCCGCGAATACTTGGAGATAAGGACAGGGCGATTGTATTGTTCCACGTATAGTGACTTGGATATTGAGATCATATATCAAATCCAGATCGCGGGCCTCCCATAAATGCTTGATTAAATCAAGACCGCAAATCTAATCTTCTCATTGCATCTGAATCACATTCAGATTAATGTCCAACATTTGGACTAAGATCATATTACTTCTCTACTGAGATGAGTCACTAAAATCCAGACCCGTTTCATCACTCCCTAGGAATGGAAGTGTCATGGTTATACAATCGTTTATGATCACATCACCCTCAGGTATTCCTAATACCTGTACATCCTGCATACTGGAAGACTCAGAATAAACTCGAAGTATTGGATCAACTTTATACTGTCTACTTCATGATTTTATTAGTAAGTTTCTCATTCGATCATTGGGAGTTGGTATCGATCATATACTTTCCAAAAGCATATATCATACCTAGGTCTTGATCATATACTTTTCATAAGCATATATCGATCATAAGAATAAACCCGAAGTATTGGATCAACTTTATACTGTCTACTTCATGGTTTTATCAGTAAGTTTCTCATTCGACCATTGGGAGTTGGTATCGATCATATACTTTCCAAAAGCATATATCATACCTAGGTCTTGATCATATACTTTCCATAAGCATATATCAAACCTACAAATTCAGTCAAGCTTCCAAAGCGAGTCGACCGTGCAAGGAATTTGATTCTTCCCAATATCTCATGAGTGAGCTCATGCCTTCCGGTTCAGTAAATGAACCTGTATGATCCCTTTGAGAGATCATATTACCCATATGCCCTTATATGCATACCAGCGCGCCGGTGTATAGACCTTGATTATGTCATCAACCTATTGGTCTGCCAAATGTACATACTCAGACATATAATAACACATCTGTCTCCGGTCAGAGGATGCGTGCCTGTATGTGAAAATATACGATATAGGACTTTGGTTATCTCGATCTCGTTAAGTTAACTCTTTGACCTAACTTATCTAACACCTCCGAAGATAGAAATGATATTCATATCTCCATAAAGTATTCTTTGAATTTATCTAGCAGGTACTTGCTACCTAGATTAGATCAAATTCATTTTATCTTCCTTCAAACTTTGGTTCTAAACCAAAAATAATGAAATCTTTGAATATTTCAAAGGTTTCTCAGGTGAAGAGAAGAAATCTCATATCATACATAATCATCAACATGTATCACATATCCATAATGTTTACTATGATATAGATGATCCGCATACATCAATATGTATGAGATCCTGAATACCTTGACATCTTACACCTTTCCCAAGGAAGGGTGTATTGGACATTTTTACTTTTGAATACAATATTCACAAGTATATAAGATTTGAACCTTTAGACAATCTAAAGTTTCATGTCTCACTAGTCCATTGATCTCATCAACAAACATAAGTCCAAAACTTGATGCCAGATCACTGTCAAATGATCTTCATCCTCCAATTGATCTTATAAAGATTTTAATTTTCAGTATTAGAAATCTTAATAATCCATTCATTAATATTCTAATTTTGTGGAGTCCACTAGATGTTGGATTACTATCTGAAATATATCCATCATAACTCTTTATGATAGTTCTATCTCAGAATTCATGTTTATTTCCAACATTTAGAAAAAAACAATGAGTGTATTCTTACATCTAGGTCATAGTGTCATTCTCTAATACTAAGGGCTCTCCCACTGAAATTAACAAGTCTATCAATCCAACAGAGATTGTTGCAATAGTTGCATCAATATCCATCTGGATAACTATAAACCTTAAAATCAAATTTTTCCAGTCTTTTAAAAACATATGCAACCCTTTGCAAGTGTTGTTAGAAGATTGAGATACAATTTTATCTCATTCAATAAGCAAGTCAATATCAATGATTTATGTAGATTATTCTGATGCTCTATCCGAGTCCTTCTTTAAGGATTCTAGATAGACTTGATAGTCATACTATCAACACATCAATTTATTGCAGTATTAGCATTCATCCACCTTTTTGGATGTCATATGGAAATCACAGAAGTACGGTCAATCTTGGGTCTGACCCATGCTTCTACTGCGCTCCCTTTATCAATAAGCAACCATTGCTGAAGACTAAGGATCTCTTATGTTAAATTCAAAAGAATTCAAAGTAAGAGTATTTCAACATTTATGCATGCTTCATTAAATTCATACAATATGAATATTATGAAGCTTCATGAATGACTAGAGTATAGACAGTAGAATGATGACACTCATCATGTCTACATCCCTCTAGACTCTTAAAACATTGATTCAGATAGGTATTCAAACATTTTGAATACGTCATTTCTTATAGAGCTACCATTCTGCATGATGCAGTGAATCTTATCATGATAAACGTCAAGAGCACATATGTATGCCAGAATATCTTCATTGATTTATAAGGATTATTTGGCAATTACGATCATCATCGACATGTCACTTCCAAAGTACATCCGATGAGAGATCAAGACTATAGAGACATACAAACCCTAGGGTTGTAGTCCTATTATCTATTTAATTATCATTCCTCATTATTATGAGGAAACTTGCACATTGCAATCACATACATTATGTGTCCAACTGCAAGTACAATATCTGGATCATGAGTCCAATCCATGATATTTTACTGGTTATCATTGAGTATAACATTGAGTGGGTTTAATGAAGTATTATATGAAATAAGAAATTTGCATAAGTGTATATTCATATTTTACTTTGATTTAGGAATTTTTATATCAAAGTTGTCTTGCCTTGTCAACACTGAAAGTTCATTCCCTTAATCACTTTCAATGTAAGATATATACTTACCATCATATCTCAGCAAGATCTGGGATCTCCTTCCTTATCTTTGTTACATCCCAATAATATGAGAATCTCCAACTCGGATAAAAAGAAGCGGGAACACATTCCGTCTTGCAAGTCCAACTTGTATTTCCCAATTCGGTCTTTAATACACGGACCACCACCCCTAAGGTGATGTTGACCCATCATTAATTGAACCAACCGTAAACAGGAATAGTACTCGCTATACACAATCCAATAGCACCCCAATGATATGAGGATCCGATATTGGGGTCACTACGTATACGGCCTTACTCTTTCGAGAAGCAAAGAGCCCGATCCAGATGTGCTTGCATACAGGAGCTGTCACTTCGGACAAGCGTCTCCTACATACAATCCCTGGCGACGAAACCCTTCGCCTTGACGGGAGACCATGGATGTCACTTATGTGATCCTCCATATCATATTCAAATTCTAATTAATCATTATGACTCATATTCATTATGATTAATTCCTCCAAGGAAAATAACATCTCTATTCACAATAGAGTGTTTTAATTTTAATTGGATTCCAATTAATCTAATCATATTAAATTAATGATCCAACAAACATTCTTTATTGTTACTTGAATCATGGTATTATCTCAAATACGTATTATTTCGAATTTTAATAATTAGAAATACATCATGATTTCTTAAGCATTATACTAACCCTACCCGTTGTCATGGCCAGTACTGACGAGAGTGGGACAGACCACATACGTTGCAACCCGCTACCCCAATGCTCTCCGACTAGACACCATATCCACCTCGGGAAAGGATAATGCAAAATAGATCATTTTGTACTTGAGATGATTATTGGTTCTTCGACCGAAATTATACCATATAATAATAATCAAAACAATTTTGACTAATATTATAATGAGATTTGCTAAACAAATCCCAAATCATATTCAAGCAACATGTTTGTTGGAATGTAGATCATGTTGATCATGTAACCAATTAGTGATCTAGATCACATCTAATCAAATATTGGTTAAGGCAATGTCATTTAAGGAAATAATTGTCATCAAATATTTCACAAATATTTATGCATAATTACTCCAGGAAATTAAACAATTTAATTTCACTTAACTGATTAAATGACAATCACTAGGTTCTTGATTAGGAAAGTATTTCCAGCAGTGATCCTTACTTACTAAAAATACCATATCTCAATCACTTTAAATCCAAATTAAGCAAAATAAGTTTCTAAAATTTTCTAATTTGATTTAGAACAGAACCTAAGTGATTTACACGCATTTAAAGGCAATTCAAATCCGCAATTAACATCTTAATTATGTTGAGATTCGCAGTCCCCGAAACTGTGGATACATGTTCACTAAAATGAGCATAACTTGAGCAAACGGAATCGAAAATCACGTAAACTCAGATCCCATGGTTTCCTTATTTAATGGGGAACAAAATCTAATTATTATTTTTGTGTTTAAACAATTTAAACAGTGTCGAAAATAATCTCAAAACAGAGATGCGAAAATGAAATGCAAGAAAACTTTCGCAAACCCTAATGAACCCAAGTCGTCTTCGGTTAATGGATCGTATCCAAAACTACCGACCTAAGGCTCTGATACCACTTGAAGGATATGGTTAAATCCTCAAGCGCATCACGGAAGCGTGAGCATCGTATCGAATACGACGAAGAAGACTAGTCGTAGTAGTTGTTCTATGCAGCAGAAATTAAAAAAATTTTCATGTGACGAAACCACATGATCCAAGAACACTTCTCGGATCGTTTAGTCTAAACCACAAACAAGTAATAGGATTACCTCTTGAAGCGTGATTGTGATCAAGTCTCTTAACGAAGAGACCTCCTGTCTAAAGTCCGATCCGACGGAGGAGATGCTTGCGAGCGCGGGGATGAATCGCGTGGTTCTCACAATCCATGTTGATGATCGAAGCGACGGATCTCCTGATCTCGACACACGAGATCCGACGTCTTCTTCACGAGCGAGGCGCACCGAAGGAGACGGAGCTCCACGATTAAACGATCGGGCAGCATAATGACGATGCTGCGGCAATGGAGAACCTCTCTAGGGCATCCATGGTGGACGACCACATGAGAGAAGAAGAGAGAGTAGACATGTTGAGAGAAAGAGAGAGAGAGAGAGAGAGAGACATATGTTCTCTTGTGTGCAAAGAAGAGCAAAGGGGTACCTCTCCTTTTATAACATTTTGGGATCCATGGATCTCAATCCATGGGACAACACAAATCCAATGGCTCTCATTGATTGTGTTTCTTTTAATGGCTAAGATTTGTGTTGGTAAACACCAACAACAATTAATTTAATTTAGATTAAATGTATATTGATAAATCAATATAATTCAATCACCAAATTAAATCAAGATCTCTTGGAGATCATAGGAGAGAGAGTGTCTCCTTCCATGTTGGAAGGATGGGACGGCCACACATTCCTAATAGGAGTGGTGGCTATCCACTCCATATATATGGAAGGTGGCTCTCATCTCTATATTGTAATCTCCAAGATTATGCAACAACTTTTGTTGCAAATTATTCTACAAAAATAATTCGCAATTATTTTGTAGACATTGCAATCTTGCCATTAAAAAATTTGTGAATCATATTCACAACCCAAAATAAAATGTAAATTACATTTTCAATTCAATATCCAATGTGAATCCAATTCACATTAGCATTTAATTAACAAATGTAAATTACAAATAGCTCTCTCTTATATATTATGAATCACATTTATAATATATATTACTAATATGGATATTGCTATCCACATTATTCATATCCATGATAATTAAATCACATTTAATCATCTTGGATCTCTATTCTCTTATTCTGAAATAATATGAATCACACTCACATTATTCACATCTTTGATAATCAAATCACATTTAATTATCTAAGATAACTCTCTCTATAATATCAATCAAATTTATATTATTTATGATAATTAAATCTCATTTAATTATCCATTTTCTCAATGCTCGGATACATATATGAATAATAGAATTATCCATGAACTCCTTCAAGGATAATGCGCTTTCTCCGCGAATACTTGGAGATAAGGACATGGCAATTGTATTGTTCCACGTATAGTGACTTAGATATTGAGATCGTATCTCAAATCCAGATCGCGGGCCTCCCATAGATTCTTGATTAAATCAAGACCGCAAATCTAATTTTCTCATTGCATCTGAATCACATTCAGATCAATGTCCAACATTTGGACTAAGATCAGATTACTTCTCTACTGAGAGGAGTCACTAAAATCCAGACCCGTTTCATCACTCCCTAGGAATGGAAGCGTCATGGTTATACAATCGTTTATGATCACATCTCCCTCAGGTATTCCCAATACCTGTACATCCTGCATACTGGAAGACTCAGAATAAACCTGAAGTATTGGATCAACTTTATATTGTCTACTTCATGGTTTTATCAGTAAGTTTCTCATTCTATTATTGGGAGTTGGTATCGATCATATACTTTCCAAAAGCATATATCATATCTAGGTCTTGATCATATACTTTCCATAAGCATATATCAAACCTACAAATTCAGTCAAGCTTCCAAAGAGAGACGACTGTGCACGGAATTTGATTCTTCCCAATATCTCATGAGTGAGCTCATGCCTTCCGTTTCAGTAAATGAACCTGTATGATCCCTTTGAGAGATTGTATTACTCATATGCCCTTATATGCATACCAGCACACCGGTATATAGACCTTGGTTAGGTCATCAATCTATTGGTCTGCCAAATGTACATACTCAAACATATAGTAACACATCTGTCTCCGGTCAGAGGATGTGTGCTTGTATCATGACAGCATACGATATAGGACTTTGGTTATCTCGATCTCGTTAAGTCAACTCTTTGACCTAACTTATCTAACACCTCCGAATCTCTATTCCTATGCAGAGGACCTGCATCAAGAGGTCATTTAGATATCAGCCTAAATGAGAAAGGATTGACATCTCCTACTCCGGCTGGAGATCATCTCTTAACAATCATTTGACGGTGCTTGATGAGTCATCAATCTAACCCTTTAGATATTCATCCAAGCACCAACCTCTATGACTCAACAGTTGAATCAACAGCTGTATGATTATTAAGATGACCATGGTACATAACCTTAATTGTACTAAGGGACCTATTATGCAAATTATTTATTCTTCATTTCAGATCAGGGAATGATATTCGCAATAACATTTATTGCATAATGGCTTGCCGAGGGCTCGCATGTCCAACACTATCTCCCTTTGTGAAGGTGCCATCCCCAACAATACAAAAGTGTAACCATTGAGGAGTAGTAATGAAGTCTTGGTTTAAAAAAATTGCAACTTTAAATATAGAAGTAGTAGAAATTGCTAGGCCTCTCTCTCAAGATATTCATAAATATACATTCCACATCTATTATGATCAGAAGTTTGATTAAGATATACCTTCAGTTCTCTACATAGTTTTTCATTTGCAGCTTCAAGACAAGAGAACATATTCTGGTGTACCTATAGTGATATAAATATTTACACCAACTATACGAAGCAACTCGAGAAGAAATACATAGTCAGAGAAAAATCTTTCTTTACCCAATTCTTTTCTGGAAAAAAATTCCTCCCACGAGCACAAAGTAGCTCATCTTGCAGATACTTAGTTTATTGGCGTAACTTTTCATATCAACTGTCAATGAACTTCTATTCATCTACAAAAAAGTTTAACAAGATAGTCAAAAAGAAAGAAATAGAAATTTAATGTGCTTATGACGATAAGTTAGAAAATAAAGTTCATAGAAAGGTATGTTTTGGATAATGCAAGCAAGATTAGCATAGTTGTGTAGAGTTTTCCGTCAACAAAAAGCGACAACACTTTCCACATTTGCTATCAATGAAATATTTCCAATAAATAAAGATGCACAATTATGTTATAGTCTATATCTTGAGTATAGGAATAATCTCTTTGTAATCAACTTTTGAAAGAGAATTGTAAATGGTTTAAGTATGAAGTTTTATAACCAATAAGAATGATCCCTTTATAAGAATAATCCCTGAATAAATTTCCCTTTTAAAACTGATAAATGGTTTAACTATGTAGCTTTTATAACTAAAGAGGATTGTAAATATCTAACAAAAGTACACCCTAATCTATAGCAATTGAAAGCATGACTACAAATGGAACCACAAGATGTTATCTCTAGATGCAAAAACTACTTCTAGAAAAGATATTGCAATAAATACTAAAAAAGGAAATATATCCTGAAAGAAGTCATTTTATAAAATACCTCAATTACTGTCCAATTCGAGTAGGTGATCATGGAATAGGACTGAACAATCATCCTGAGATATCATTTAGAACAGTATATGAAGGTATATAAGAAACCCCAGTCCATAATAGAACTATTACTTATACACCATAATCATCAATTAATCCACGTAACTAACCTAAATTTGAATTGATTACTTGGTTAGGTTGCTATTGTATATTTTCAACTATGAACATGAAATATTATCAGAAATTGCATCAATACTAGGTTCATAATTGATCAAATGCATTTGGTGATAAGGATAATATTTAATAGATATAGATAACGATGTAAAAATACTCCAAAAGCGAAGTAAAACTACAACATGCATAGATGATCATAGATAAATTTTTTAAAACAAATTTTATTAATCAAGCAAGCAAAATCAGCTATCTAAAATCCTGCACAATTAACATGAACTCCAAATCTAGAATATCAAGGATGCGTACTTCAAATGCACAGACAACTCTACCACTAACCAGCAAGCATTGTGCCCACCGTCATTACCGCACAAGTGATCGTCGCGGGTTCAGGCACCTTCAATTTTCATGTTCAAATATGCTGTAAAAATAGATTAAAGTTGATAAAAACAAATAATGGAATCGAAATTATCGTAGTGAAAACAGATTAGATCGGAACCAAATCAAGGAAGGGGGAAGAGAGGAAGATCCGTTCCATCCTGATCACCAGAGATGATATGTTCTTCACTCCCTCTCAAACCCTAAGTGGTGATGCAAAAAAGCGGAGGAGTAAAACGGACGGAGTAAAAATCAAATGATTTGGAATCATAATGTTAAGAGGAAGAGGGTTATATATACCCAAATGCTAAACATGTCGAGGACGAAGCACGTGTGGCAATGAAGGTTGAAGCATCACCGGTGGAGGCTGAGAACTATCCAGGAGGATCATTGTTGAGGAGATCACTTGCGAAGGATGAAATCGGACAAGGGTTTCTCATGGCGGTTGTTTAAACTCACGGGGGAGTGGAAGGGGCAGGGTTTTGACGATGGACAAGGGTTCTAAAGGCCGTTGAAATTAGATTTTTTCCTACATAAAGGTGTAAAGATGGATTGACGAGGCAATATTTCCTTGTTACAATACAGTTTCATTGTAGTGTAATATAATTGTATTGTAATATAATCTAATCAAAAGTTAGATTTGCATGCATGTATATAATAAACGCTCTAACTTCAATTAATTATCTAATAATAAGTTAATTTATAACAAATAAATAAAATCACCTAATATTCAGAGTTTTTTTAAATATGGAAATTACCTCCTTAATTTGTTAAATTCAATAATTATAACTAATTGAACAACGATTTATTCGTTGCTATATCAAAATAGCAACGAATGGAAAGAAACATCGCTATTTCTAAAATAGTTAGCAATGAATGTAAAAAATCGTCGTGATTTCTATCATAATTAGCGACGAATAGATATAATCGTTGTTATATTAATGACTTCTAATATATTGTGACGAATATAAATAATCGTTGCTATTTAACCGTCACGATAGCTACAATATGTTTTAGAGATTGATCCTAACCTTGATACCATTTGTTGGGACCATTGTGGCATCGCCTCTGCTCTGATAATAATTGTTGGGATTGATATGGTATTGTGTCTACTCTAATATCAGTTGTTAGGGCCGCTATGATATCACATTTGCATTGATACTAGTTGTTGGGATCGTCATGGTATTGCAACTACTTTGATAATAGTTGGAGGGATCACTATGGCATCGCATTTGCACTAGTGATATCAATGGTTAGGAATGCCATGGCATTATACCAACTGTTGGGACCGCTTTGGTGTCACATCTACACTGATACCAGTTGTTAGGACCATTGTAGCATCTCCTCTGCTCTGACACCATTTGTTGGGATACAAAATGGTATTGTCTCCTATGCATACTAGTTGATGGGGATGAATCACCGAATACAGATATAGATGCGCAATTGACCACCACCATAACAATATGTGAAAAAGAATACAACTAGATATGATGGTGGTCGTTTGCCTCTTGTGATCACTACTATTAAAAGAAAAAGTACAATTCTCTCAGTTCCTTCGATCTCTCCCTTTCTTCTCTCTTCCCACCGACGAATCGTTAAGCACAGTATATAATTTGGGCTCGTTGTGGTATGTGTACTTAGCGAATCAGTCAGAACCGAGAGAAGATCTTCGTGAAGAGTGTCTCGGCTTTAATTTATATCCCGAGCAAGTCTGGGATCAAACACAGGGAGGCAAAGGAACAACATCAGGTTAATTCAAAAATTAAGATCTAGGTTTCCAATGCACATTTTTTGTATTTTTTTATGCAAAATAAATGCAAAAACACATAATGCAGGTGAATTAAGACACCAAGAAAGCACACAACTAGGATAAATTATATTTAATAGGAAATTAATCAGTTTAGCCTAATTTTTTTTTAGAATCCTAAAGCAGTGATGAACACAAAACATATTTTTTTTGAAATTTTACCAATTAAAATGCACAATTTTATGGGTTTTTTCACAATTTTTCACACAAACAGAATGCAAAAATGATGAAAATTTTACTGGAATTAAAACATGATGCAAGGATGCTACAATAACTTTTTTGGAATTTTTTTGACAAAATATGAATTTTTTTGATGAAAACAGAGTGAGAGTGACTAATTAATTCCTAATAAATCCACGGAAGCACTTTATCCAGAGTACAAATTATCTAAAAATGGTATTTATACATGCAATCCAGGAGAGTTGAAATTTTGCAAAAAAATATATGTGAATTTAATTAAAAATCAAATATCAAAATCACTCTATAATTTATTTAAGGCAGGGGATAATTCCAATAAATGTGAAATTTGGACAGTAATTTAAGCACATGTCAAGACATCATTCCTGATTTTTTAAGACTTTTTGGAGCAACCATGAGTTAGATATGAATTTAAGATCAATGATCGGGTAAGATATAGAATTTTACAGTAAAATAATTTTAATTAATTACCCACAACTCACAAAAATATAATTAAATTTTCAGATGGTAGATAATTTGTTTCTCAACATCATGATATTTTTCATTAAAAGAAATGATGCAGTACAGAGGTCCAAATTAAATTGCAAACACAAGGGTGTCCATACAAAATAGAAAATAAGAAAACTTACAAACAACTATGAACAGGGACCTTTTTGCAATAATAAAACATAAAATATAAAAGATGCAATTTTTACAAAAAAATTGACCTTCTTCTTTTTTAGCGCAAGCGGCTAGGGCGCACAGGGGGAGATGAGGGCGCGGGGCAACGCCGCCCGCGTAGGGAGGCGGCTGCTGGAGGAGACATCGGTCGGTGGAGCGGAGGACGCGGTGGGGGGTTCCGTGAGGGTGCCGCGTGTGGCCGCAAGATGGAGGCGCGGAGGAGGCTTGGCGGGGTGCTGCTGGAGATGGGGGCGCGTGCAGTCGAGGGGGGAGTGGGGGCGCCACCTGCGAGGCGGAGCTGGGTCGCTCCGGTGGCCGGGCGGGGAGGAGCGCCGCCCGCCGCTGGCGGCGGCGATGCAGGGTGCTGAGCGGCGATGGCCGGCGACGGCTGGGCGGGGCCAGCCACCTGCTGCGTGTTTTTATTTTTTTTACTTTTTTTAAAATTTTTTACTGTTGTGTTATGTTCTTTTAGTTTTGATTTTTATTTTTTTGTTTTCTTAAAAAAATAAAGGCGACGAAATAGTGTGGTGATGGTATGATGAGGATGATGGAGATGATGTGATAAATAAAGCGGTGGGGTGAGGGTGATGTGATAAAGAAGTGATGAAAATAAAGATGATGACAAGATGAAAATAAACTTACCTACGATGGAGACGGTCGCCTATGATGTGCTCACGAGAGAACGTTCTTTGCTCGAATCGTCGGCGAGCGATGAACTCGAGCAGCGCACGGATGCAGCTGCGATGTTGGCCAAGAAGCCAACGGATCTCACCGGAGAGAGGGATGTCGTCGCTCGAACGCGGTTGCATCACTGACACCGATTCAACTCCGAGAACTAGGCTCTCCTCACATAAAGATGGATCAAGTATAAATTGAGGAGGATGAGATGTATAAAAATAGGTAGAAAATGGAGGTTAGAATGAAGGTGGCGTAGAATGGAGGTTATCAAGATGGCGGAGTTGAATTAGAAGTTACAAAAAATAGTGGAATGATGGAGTTGAATGGTGGTTATTGTAGAGAATGGAAATAAAATTATAAAATGAATAATAAGATAAAGTAGGCTACTAAAGTACATCAAAATATAAAGAAGAAAAATAGTGGAGAATTTACAAAGGAAGACATACAACATGTACATTTTTTGTTTGTTTTTCTAATATATATATATATATGTCTTTTTAATAAGAGATATTTACAACAGAGGAATACAATAAAATACTAGAATAAAAAACAACACAACAATGATTTTTTTTGGATTTTTAGTAATTAAGAAAGATAAAATAAAAAATGAAGAAAGAATGAATATATACATAATATACAATGTATATCTGGGTCCCAAAACCCAACTTTTGCAAATGAACTCTGATTTTAATGAAACTACTTCTGTTGGATAGATAATTTTCTAACTTGAACTTTAAAAGTGAGTTGGTGAATTTGAAATTCATACAGAGCGAGAATTTGATCGGGAAGTTGGACTTTGCAGCTTTTTCTCTTTGGAATCTAGGAGTATTTATTTGAGATAAATTTTGTTTTGCATTTTTATATGCATTTTTATAAACAAGTTAGAGAAAGAATTAGCTAAAAAGGAGTTGAAATGAAATTATTAAAAATACATGAAGTTTTGGGTTGTTTACAGGTGAAAAACTCCTTTAATTTTGCGGCTTTTATTGTTAATTTATTTTATACAATTTAATATAAAATAATTAGTATGTTTTATTTACAAGAGTCATTTTGTTAATTTATTTATTTTATGCACATTTATTTCAGATTTTACTCAGGAATTTTGCTAAGATCAAGATATTAAGATGATGAATCGCGGATTCATCACCCCCTATACTTAAACTTTGCCAGTCCTCGAGCAAATAAAGAATGAATAAGTTGGAATATCCCCTGACTGTGCATGTGAATACAAGACTTGATCCGTTCAAGAACTCTTGGTTTTAGAGATCCTAAAATTCTAAGCTGAACCAAGCTCTGGTCAAAAGGTATCCAAATTCCCTAATCATCAGACTCTCTTTGCATACATATATAGTAGGGATATGACTTAAGTGTTGACCACAGTTACAAGAGTAGAGTCGCAACGTCACCCAAGGTTCCAGTCCAAGAGACTCTCCTAAGAACTCGACTTAGGATTGTGTCATTTCTTCTCTCCCTCTAATTGGAACAAGGATCCTCTCGAGTGTCTTATTAACTCAACACATGTATTTTTTTGTTTGTTGATCAGTTTGTCCGTGAAGAGAAGTTGGAGTCGTCTGCACTTGTTTTCCTGGGAGTACATCAGGGTGTGCCTTTTTTGAGTATCTATTATACCTTCTACACCCAGACTTGTAGTATTTACGATGCAGAGCCCTTTTTTGGTGCAAGCCCGACTCCTGGTCCTAATAGCGGTGGTCCTAGTGGACACTTTGAAAATGATTGGGAGCGCTCGCCTTTGGTGGAAGCTCTTTTTGATATTTGACTTTGTGGAATGAGATCTTTTCTTTCAACATTGATATTTATTTTCTTTGCTTTGCTTTTTGGCTATCTCCACTGCTTTTACCAAGAGTTGGCGCACACTGAACAACAATTTTTTTAGATTTCATCACACCCTGGCACATAGGTAAATGTCAAGAGATAGTACAAGAACCATGTTCTCATACTGGCTAAAGGTGCTGACACTCAGGTTTCATGAAGCCTTCGTTGATTTTATTCCATCCTCGAGCATCATTAAATCAAGTCCTAACTCAAATCCCTCATCCCAATTCCTCAAGTGAAATTTCAACTCATCTCATCATAACTACAGTTGTGTATGTGAGGTGTTGATCATAAGGTAGAGACTAAGCATGCAATATAGCACACAAATCTTTCAAACTAGGGAAATGTGAATAATTAATGTTGAAAGAACTAGGAAAAATGTGAATAATTAATCTTTCAAACTAGGTAGAGACTAAGCATGCAATATGGAACACAAATGCTTTTGATGTTTGCAGAATGGTCCCCAGGCACTTGCCTCACGTGCGTGTCTGGGTAATTTACTGGGATGCCATTGCAACTTCTGGAAATTACAAAAATTCCCTGTGCACATGGAAAAATTGCATAAGGGCCCATGCGATTTTTGAAAATTACATTTAGGTCCCTACATGGACCTATTTGTAATATTTTATCTCTTTTATTTCTTGCATTTTATTTACAATTATGCCCCTGCATTATTTTCTTCATAACTTGAGCATCGTAGATCCAAATTGCATGATTTTAGTGTCCGTTTTCTTCCTTGTTTCATCCTCTATATTATGGCATGTTTAATTTTCTCATCTGATACCTTTTGAATGAAGTGATTTTTTATGTTAGATAACGACTCTTGTTCCAATGCCTTGTCATAAAATAGATGTTTTCTCACATTATTACGCTCAAAATGGCCCTGATTTCAATCTACTTTCTTTTGCTCAATCTAAGTGATCTTTTCAGGCATTTTTGTAATCCTTTATTATGCATATAATTAATATTTGCATTATTTTCATGCATCATCTTATAATTGCATAAAATCAACTAAAAATAGCATATGCATCATTGCATTGTAGTTTGCATAATGCATACTGCATCTGCATGGGAGACTTGTAATTGAGAAATAATTCACACCTGCTCTGAAGTAGTCGAAATTCGATAAATAGATAGAGTAGCTCGTGCCCTGTGTTCGACCTTAGTAGACTTGCCAAGTAAAAATACTCCACAATATTCAAAGATTGTGGTTTTTGCTGAACACAATTGCCTCCTATACTACGACAATTTACGACTATTAAAGATGCAAAATATGACGTTTGTCAAATGCATAATCACCAATAATAAAACCCCCTGACTTACATAACACAATAAAAATTAACCAATAATTCTTTATTATTATACTGTAATATATTATGTATAATAGCCTACAATTTTTGTGTATAATAATTGTTACTTGCCTTGTAATTATTTTCTCATCAGAAACCCTAAAAAATCAAGTTAAACAATTGTCTAAAATTTCTAACCGTTAAAAAGACTAAAAATAATAAAAAATACTGAAACGATAAAAATCGGTGTTTTGAACCCGTTAAAAATACCCCCAAAAATACTTTTTGTATAAATGATCTTCTTTTGGCTTTTCGTCAAATATGAAACTTGTAGATCTCATCGAGACGAACAACTTTCCTGTTTTGTTTTTCCTAATTCCTCCCTATCTAATTCTTTTGTATTTATCTTTATTTTCGCTTTTTTCTAATTTTCTATTGGACCACGTGGCGCGTTCTGGGCCGCCCACATGGCATGGTCCTCCTTCCGCCACCCGGTGCCCTCCCGAGCCATCGTATCTTCTTCATCCACCCCCCCATCTTCACCGTTGATCTCTGCTCCGTCCACAGCCGTCTGATCAACGCCCAGATCGCATCTCGACCGCTCCATCGCCCCACTTCTCAGCCACTCGATTTCCTCCTCATCCTACGCTTCACCACTCACCACGTCACCCCTTCTCTCCCGACCATTGAATATTCTCCTCCTCTCCATCTAAACCACCCGTTAGTGCCTTTACTTCAGTCGTAAGATTAGACCCTATGATCTGATCCACGCCCCTCGCCCACGTCTCCATCCCAGCTGTTGGATCAAAGGATCTAAGGATTAAACACTCATCTCCTTCCTCCCGTTGTTCCCCTTTCTAGGCGTTACGACTCACAACCTTCGATCCCACTTCCTATTCTAGCCACCCACTCCGATCTCCGCTCCATCACCTAACGCCTCCCTCATGAAGATCCAAGACCCACCATCCCCGCGCGATTCCCATAATTTCACCTCCATCACTCTGCGCCATTAAAAACACCCGTTACAACTCTGTCCGATCCCCACTAGCAACGTCCGACCTCCGCTTATAAAACCACGCCCACTACCTCTGTTCACCTCGTCCACCATTCTAAGGGTGAAGGCCCAGCTTCCCTCACCCCTTCGGTGACAGCAGAGGGGTGATTAGTCAAGGTAACGATGACCTCTGCTCAGGTGTCGACCCACGGCCGCCATGGCCGTTCTGCGGCGCCTCTGGTGTTCGCTGAGCACCGAGGCAAGGTCGGCCTCTTCGTGTGACGATCGGAGGGTCGAGTCGACCCTCAGCATAGACCATCTCCGCCGCCCGTTCTTCTCCGATCTCCATGTACCCATCTCCTGATTTCTATCATTATTTTCATGATTTTCCCACCATATACGCCATCGCTCACCCTCATCTGACCACCTCTGCATCTCGACCACACCACCATCATACTCGCCAACACCTCCGCCATCACTCTTTCCAACACCACAACCTTGATCACCTCCGCCACATCCTCCTCTGCTCAGCCGGAGGAGAAGCACCTAGGTCCCCACCTCTTCTACCTTCACGGACCTCCATTTCATTCACACCTACCCCACACACTACGCCTCGGCTATTCTAGCAATTGCAGGTGTTCAATGGCCGGAGTTCTAACTCCTGGTCCGATTTTGGTTCCCTTCTCCGATAATGCATCATCGACTAAGATTTTAGCCATCACTGAGGGTCTGCATCACCTCTATTATCTTCGTGTGCTTCTTCTGAAGGACGTTCGACCCTTTGCAGAGGAACTGGTCGTCGGAGGAGGTCCGCATGGCTCAGTGGAGCCCAGCCTCCCCCAGTGGCCTGCAGAGGAGCGAGACGGTACAGGTGCCATCCGATCATCTGGATCAGACGGCTGTGATGAAAACACATGGAGACTCGAGCCTCCTTCAGAACCTATAGGCTCGGTCGACCGAGCAACCATCAAGCGCCACGTCAGTCCGAGCCTGCGAGCCTCCCGAGCCGAGCCCCCTCATGTGCACCGCACGTGGGGGCTGGGTAATTTGCACGAAGACCCTAGATGCTTTTGCTATTTACAAAATGGTCCCCAGGCGCGTGCCTCACGTGTGTGTCTGGGTAATTTATAGGGATGCCATTGCAACTTCTGAAAATTACAAAAATGCTCCCATGTATATGGAAAAATTGCATAAGGGCCCATGCAAATTTTGGAAATTACATTTAGGTCCCTCTAGGGACCAATTTGTAATATTTATCTCTTTTATTTCTTGCATTTATTTACAATTATGCCTCTGCATTATTTTCTTCATAACTTAAGAATCGTAGATCCAAATTGCATGATTTTAGTGTCGTTTTGTTCCTTGTTTCATTCTTTATATTATGGCATGTTTAATTTTCTCATATGACGCCTTTTTAAATGAAGTGATTTTTTATGTTAGATGATGACTCTTGCTCCAATGCCTTATCATAAAATAGATGTTTTCTCACATTATTACGCTCAAAATGACCCTGATTTCAATCTACTTTATGTTGCTCAGTCTAAGTGATATTTTCGGGCATTTTTGTAATCCTTTATTCTACATATAAATAATCTTTGCATTATTTTCATGCATCATCCTATAATTGCATAAAATCAACTAAAAATTGCATGCATCATTGCATTGCAATCTGCATAATGCATACTGCATCTGTATGGAGACCTGTAATTGAGAAATAATTCACACCTGCTCTAAATTGTTCGGAATTCGATAAATAGATAGAGTAGCTCGTGTCCCTGTGTTCGACCTTGGTAGACTTGCCAAGTAGAAATACTCCACAATATTCAAAGATTGTGATTTTTGCCGAACCAAATTTGCCTCCTATATTACGACAATTTACAACTATTAAAGAGACAAATTTGACATTCATCAACGCCGAGGGAAAATTGCCATAACACATTCTCTCTCTCAATTCCACCCTATTCCATGAGCTATTTCACCACCGAGCGTGAACTTAAAAGGATTTCCATACAAAGTTACAAATGATGGTAATAATAAGGATTTTTATCACGTGTCCCCTTCTTAACTTCTGCAACTCGATTATGCCTCTTTTTTTGTAATATCAGTTGTGCATCTGATTTCCTACAAAAATTTACAGTTCCGCATTTTTGTTATATCAGTTATGCCTGTACTTCACTTTAATGGAAAGATATAATTGCTAATTCTGAGAGAAGGCAACTGATAATTAAAAAAAGTATAACTAATACTGTAGAAATTAAGAATATCACGTGATTAAATAATAATTTGATCGAAACGTAACAACTGCCGCTTCTCGTGCACGTCTTTTCACCTCCCGCGTCACAAAAGCCCGAGGAAACAGCATTTATCTCGGCGGTCACCAATCGCCGCTCCCCTTTTAGCGCCATGGCGTCTTCACAGGTGGAGTCCTCCTCCATCGTCTTCCACCGGCAGGGCGCGGAGGTGTGCAAGGGCAGCCCGGACCTGTGCAAGGCCAAGTCCATAGAGCTCCTGGAGGAGCTGCGCCTGCCCCGCGGACTCCTCCCCCTGGACGACATCGAGGAGGTGGGCTACAATCGTTCCACGGGCTTCGTGTGGCTGCGCCAGAGGAGCCGCAAGGAGCATACATTCCGCGAGATCGGGCGCCGCGTGTCCTACGAGCCCGAGATCACCGCCTTCGTCGAGGAGCGCCGCATGCGGAGAATGACCGGTGTCAAGAGCAGGGAGCTCCTCCTCTGGGTCACTCTCTCTGACATCTACATCTCCGATAACGCCCACGGTAAGATCACCTTCAAGACCCCCTCAGGCCTTTCGCGCTCCTTTCCCGTCTCCGCCTTTGATCTCGACTGAGGGACGGCTGCACCTCACCTCGCCGTGCTGTCTTTCTATTCACTGTTAGTTACTGACGTCGGTATGGATTAGAGCCGTTTGATGCATGATTGATTCTTTGAAGTAAATGCCTTCGATTGCTCGATTTTTGTACCTTCCGGGATGTTGGGTCTCTATCTTTTTCGCTATAGCGTTGAAACAATTGAGACTATGCCGGAAACGAATGATGATAGTCAGGTCTGGTGCAATTAACTAGTCTTCAGGCGTGTATTAGCATCGATTTTTTTCTTGTATGTATTTCTCCAGGATAAACACCTGGTTCATATCCGTCGCGAGGAGGGGGGTGAGGATCCTCTGCAGAGGTGCTGTTCTCTGCTGTAAGACTGCTCAAGGCCGAACATGGACAGAGGAAGATGTTGGGAGGGACAAATTAAGAGAAAGTTTGCATGCTTTTGCACAAGATCAGGGCAAGAACGCCCCAAAAAGATGGGAAGATAAATAGAATAACTAAAGGGGGGAAATGATTGTATGAATTTTGTATGATCTGAAGAAGTGTTAGTTCCAGTAATCATAATTACAATGAAGGGAGAAGATTATGCCTATTTTATAGAATCTTGAGATTTCAAAGACTCCTAGTTACAATAGATGATGGTAAGCAAGAAACTTGTTCCCCTTAGCTCCCCAGCTGACTGTCATGTATGCTTAAAAGTATTGGATTGGGCTTAAAACAAAACAATAACAATAGGATTATTATCGGCTTTGGTGTTGCATCAATCTCTACGACTTGGGAATCTCTTCTACCGATTAGGTGGTTCATGCTTTCATCAAGTTCCATGGATTTCATGGGACTTGTTACAAAAGATGGAAAGTGGGAACTTTACAGCTCCTGAAGTTTTGAGTCTTAGGAGAACTTGCTTATATGGGACTAATCTGCATCATTAAACACAATTTGGTTCATCGTTTGTTCTACCATTTTTTTGAATATCTTGTTCAACATAGACTTTAGGGTACACATTTATAACTTTTTCTTATTTTCTTTCTGTACTGCTTTATTGTATATGACCCATTTGGTTACAAGGTTGGGTTTGTGCCAACTCTATGAAATAGGTTAGCAAGAAGTGTAACTTTTAAAACATGCAGATATTTTGATGTTTGAGAAAGTTGAATGACAAATTTAATGTGATGTGGTGTTCTTAATAGAGGAAAGAGCCTACTTCATGAAGTAGATAACTTTACCTACTTCGTGATCATTTTTTGGCTAATTTTTTATTTTTTTGAGAAATCCCGCCATAGATTTTCATAATTATATCCCTCTAATATGTCATTTCAATTCGTCGGAAACAGAGACTTATAGACCCTCTATCCATAACATGTTGATTACAATAATTTTAAGACTATTAAAATTACATGTTCTAAATGGAAGGAATATGAGTCTCTGCTTCCGACGAAATTGGAATGACAGATTAGGGGAGTGATGAAAATCCTTGGTGGTATTTTCCAAAAAAATTGCCAAAAATGAGCGTGAAGGGGAATGGCAGTAGTGATGAAGATTTGGGATTGAAGCGGAAGAGAATGTGTGTAGCTCTTTATATACAGTTAGAAAGAAAGATAGATAAATAGATAGAGGTGCGACTCTTTGATTATATATACAAGATGGTTTTGTCTGCATGTGCAATTGGGAGACTTTGAACAATTAGTGTTGGGGTATTTGTTATATGCGTCATATGTATGGTAGATGGGTAAATGGATCTCTCCAGGATCCATTTACCCCATCCAGAGTTTAGTCCCACATCTACCAGTTTGGAGATGTGGAGACTTAGTGGGGGCTATATATAGACCCTCACACCCCGGTAGTCAAATGAGAAAACTAATAGACATATATGGCCCTTTGAGGCCTTCTCCCGTGGTTTCATCCCGCTCCTTAGGGAATGCGGTTCCACGTTAAATCCTGTGTTCTTCATGTTTATCATTCTAGTTCATGCTTTGTTTATCATTATCGCTTCCACATTCTCTCTAGGAGGTTCGACGATCATCCCCATCTCTTGGGGATCATACTATAAATTTCATCGTCAATGAAAGGCACATTGTTTCGCTCCAAGGTTATCGTCCATGCTTGGCAAAAGAGATCACATTCATCAGGAGATTTGTAGCTCTTGCTTATTTTGAGCATGGTTCAAAAAAACGTGCCTCGAGGTGCAAAGGCGTTCGAGGTGAAACGAGGTGGAAGAAAATAGCCTTGAGGCGTCTTCCTCGAACCCCATGGTTGAGGCGAGCGCCTCGGATGATTGAGGCTGTCGAGGTGGTGCGAGGCGGTGTG
This sequence comes from Ottelia alismoides, assembly GCA_037367405.1. NCBI lineage: Eukaryota > Viridiplantae > Streptophyta > Magnoliopsida > Alismatales > Hydrocharitaceae > Ottelia > Ottelia alismoides. Next base: position 609,841 of record JAZKJV010001148.1, on the reverse strand, counting down.
GATTTTCCAAGTATTTTCTATTAAAATAATTGATTCTATTGGTAGTTTCAAATGCTTATAAAGGCATGTTTGTTCACGGTATATTTATACAAGATGAATGCTTAAATTTGATCTCTTTCATATTCATATTTATCATTAACATGTCCAATTATTTCAGTGAACTTTCACTATTAGACCCTTAAACATATAAAAAATTGTGTGTGAATTCGAATACCCATATAAGAAAAATTTTGGGACGAAGGCGCTGCCCCTTCCAAACCCCGCTCAGGGGAGCCAATCCCCCCCCCCCCCCAGTCCCCCAGGTACCGTTCCTCAACTAGGTTCAGCATAGCATACGGCTAGGATTCAAGTCATATGATTTCAAATCAACATCTCGGATATCTTTATTGACAACTATAGCCAATAATTCCCTTTTTGATAAATATTATTTTAATGGTCATTGATTTCCTTTTTGATTGGATAAAAATTCAGTAAAAAGGTTTTATGGAATATGGAATTGACATATCTTTTTTTTCATGTTCTCATCTTCACAATTTCATTATATATATTATAGTGTTATATATTATATGTATGTCAGATGAGATTATTTCATCAATGAATATATGCATTATACTTTTTGTAATTATTTGTACAAACTGAGGCTTACGCCTCGATGCTACGTCTCGCCTCCATGGAAAACGCCTCGTTCTGCCTTTCGTTTTTTCAAACCTTGATTTTGTGCCGTTAGCTTATCCGAATTTATCGAGGAGAGCCTTCCTATGCCGCAAAATTTGAATGCACCTCAAAATTGACATTGCACTGCTTGAGGTTATCACGGAAGGATCTGAAGGGATAATCAAGCCATCCATGATGATTTTCTATCCTTTCTTGATTTCAATTGTGACACATAAAGCCACAAGTTCCATCTCATACATATGGATCTGCCCTTCGTAGCACGCTTCACCATCGTTAACAAACGAAAGCAATGCAACGACGGAGATCTGATCCCATTCTGAACGAAAGAGGATCAAACATGCAGGAGATTTGCCAACCAATTTTGTTTGCAACCGAGACATCAAAGTTCTCATGTTGTCAATCACAAGCTGTAAATGAAGATTGTAGTTGAATCCAACAATAACATTGAGCACTGCAAACTCAGATTTGAAGCTAATGAAATCCTGACCGTAGTAATCTTCATCGATGAAAGGAGATTCAGTCAGTGAAGCTCCTGTTGATCGGCGAGGAGATGATGAACAGCTATTGTACCGAGCTTCTCCTTCTCGCCTTCTTAGATGCCCCTACCTCCAGGTGAGGCTCTCCTTCCGGCGACACTTCTCCCACAACCTGTAGAGGAAGGTGCCCAATCTTGTGGGGAACACCTTGGCTGATGGTTAACGTGGAGGGAATACAAAGAAGATGGATGGACCGGTGAGTTGTAAGCATGACTTCAAATTTCGGCGAAATTTTGTTGAATTTCGATATCCTGTTAAAATCGAAATTCAATCGAAATGACCAAAATATGGAGGCTCTAGTATAAGAAATGATCGAAATGATTGAAATTTCCGTCGAAATTCGATCGAAATTCTGTTTGAGTCAATCACCGAAATGATACCCGAAAACAACATTTAAGGCGGAACTTGCAAGATATATATGGACAGAGGAGAGAGGTATGACGGAAAAGAGGGGCGATATTAGTTGAATCAAAGTGGTGATTTGGGTTTTCAGAACATGATAAGAAGGAAGAAGAGGTTGGGGAAGGAGTAGGAGATAGCAGAGAAAGTTGAGGCTCTAGTGCATCACTCCTTGGCCAGAGTGATGGTTGAATGAACTTGATTCCAAGAGGGCTTGTCGTTGTGATGTGGGCACTTGAAGCAAGGTCTGATTAACTCAAGATTAACCTAACTTGTTGATTCAAATAAAGTTAAAGTTGATGGTAGGATTTGCGAGGTAAGACAGACTAACTTTACGAGGTTGATGGGATAATAAGGATGTTTACCCGGGTCGAGAAGGTAATTTACAAAGATTCTATGATTTGTGCAATAAAAATCCCTATTTATATACAAGAGAATTTTGAAAATAATTTTGATTTTTGTGAAAATATGTGTTTTTAGTGCCTTATATATGGCTAAGGAGTATGTGTATATTTCTATGTTATTAGACATATTATTTGATTATCCATAAAAGTAGGTATTTTATGAGTTTTTGAATTTTGTGAATTTTTATGGCAATTGTCTCAATATTTTTAAGATTTAAAGTGTATGATTTATTTCTTTTAATTTATGAAATACACACACACACACACACATGCTAAAATCTATGTTATCAGTTTTTAGATTTTTAAGTTATTTTTAGGAATTTTCCAAAAAACTTTTGAATTTTGAGGTTTTCAACTTTTGAAAAATATGGGACAAGTGAAAATGTTGGAGAATAAAATAATGGGGGAGTGTGGGGGATGTGAGGGGTGTTTTTATTTTTGAAAGAAGTATTTTAGGCTGAAAAATCAAACAAGCAAATTTGGAAATAGCTTTTAAAGGGTTTACAAGTGTAGATTTTTTCCCAATGAAACCTAGGACGTGGGTAGGAACCCTAGGTCCATGGTCACATGCTAAAAACCAAGTCCTAATTCGAACTAAATTAATTTCCATTTACTTATTGAATCAAATCAAGCATGCAACTAAAATAGAATTTAAACCTTCTTCCCCGATGGTCCTCTATGGCTGACTTGGAGTTGAGCTCAAGTCTAAAATGGTGTACCTCCAGTGCTTTCGTTGCTTGTTGAATGTTGATTCGAGCGTCGATAGGTTAACCTCGTGTATCTCTCGTAGATAAGACACTGAAGAATATAGAGAATATGAGTTGTATGTCTTGGTGTGTGGTCTAAATCAAGGAAGGGTGTATCGATATCAATATCGGTCGATCGTATCGATACGATATTTCGACGATTTATCGGTGATATATCGCCTATATCGACGATCGTTTGTGAAGGAAATGCTTGAAAATTGGGATACATTGTCATATCGGTACACATATCGGTCATATCTCGATATCGATATATCGACGACATATCACCGATATATCGCGAAATTTCTTTCCATGGTCTAAAGTCATATTTATATGTCTTGAGGTGCCCATAGCTGTTGGGGGCTCAGTCGAGCTGTTGGTACCAAAACAGGAATAAAATCAACTTAAAAATATTCTTGAAATGATAATTTGATTAATCAAATGAAAAACTTAATTAATCGACCAATTTTGATTTATACTTTACAAACATAATTCTACAAATGCAAGCTTTAGAGGACACCTATATATTATACATAGGATAATCCGTTTCTATTTGCTAAACATCTACATCCAAATCACGATTATTTGTTTCCATATCCGTATTCGTATTTAAAGTTTGCATTTTTTTCAATATCTACAATATATCATTTTCCATGTCTATATCCATATTCTAAAATGGATAAGGATATAAATGACATGTATTTCTATCCATCCGTTTGTATGCCTAATTATGATACAATGTTTATTTTACATTTGTTTTTTGGATTCTATTATTATAGTTATTGTTTGGTCATAATTTTATGCATCGTTTTAATGCAAGACTTGTATGTTTTCGTAATGATGCTTTTGCAAAAATCAGTCATTAAATCAGCCTTTGTTAAATATATAGCGACAATATTATTCGTTGCGAAACAATTTGAAATTAGTGACGAAAATCATATCCATCGCTATAATCCAATTTTATTGTAGTGAAGCATGGCAATTCCAAACCGATGTTGGCTCTATGATTGAAGATGCCCATATGGGTGAATCTGTATCTTTTCTATGGAAGACGTGATATCACAAGGTTGTCGATGACGAAGAGCCTTTTGTATATTTACCTCAAAATGGAGAGGGGAGAGGGTTAGGTTACTCTATGAATTTATAGCGATTTTTTATTCGATCGTTCTATGTGTTCCATACTATTTTTTACATACAAGGATGTTACTTCGAAGTAAACGCTTTGCGCAAATGAAAAGCCACATGAGATGGTATATCGTGTGGAGATGGTAGTGTTGTGAATTACACGAGGAAAAGTAGAAGATGATGAAAAGTCGCAAGAGATGTGACTTCTAGCTCGAGAGATAGAGTTAGAGTAGGATTATGAGTTTGAGACGATACAATCGCCGTATGATTACTAGTTGGTTGATCGTCAATGATCTACCGTACTTCGAATGTTCTCGTTTTAGAAGCTTGACCACTTCTGATGCCGTAGAATGTTGAAAAGTATAAGTGATTATTTATAAACATGCGATGCTGTTATTGCAAAATATTTGCGAAATATATACAGTGTTGATTATTTCGATGATCCTATATGGACCATCAAAGTTGGTATTTTCCTTTATAGTTGCTCGAAATATTTCCATGTTGTTCCATTTTGTTCTTACTTATGTTTCATAATATTAAAATAAGCTTCATAGCACCCTTGAGCTGTTTGATATTCCCTATATTTACTCTATATGTATATTAATACGTCTATGGTTTAGATTTCAGAAATGGCTTTATAACATGTCACTTTGTAACTCAAACATCATAAATTAAAAAAGCATGTCATCTTGAAAAAAAGAGGAAATCAATGTGGTGGAGAATGACAAATTGAAAAGAAAATAAAAATTGACATGTTGATTTATCAATTTGTGATGCTTTTTTGTTTTCCGCCACGTGAATCCTAAAATTTGTTGAAGGTTTTCATATTGTTTGCAAAAAATCATCCTAACGTTCTGAACTCCTCGTAAAAAAATTATTCGGTATCTTTTGATCTTGATAAGGTACCTAATGATTTTTTAGAGCAAAAAGTTACTTAAGGTACGATTCAATTGGAGGAAAACCTGGGCAAATTGGGAGTTATCCCAAATTTTTTTGCAAAGTTTTCCCATTTTTTTGCAAGGTTTTCCCCAAACCCGGACAGACCAGTAAGGGATAGGGAATACATGAATGCTCACTCTGTACCCATCACTGAGCTATCCGATCCGCACTTCCCTAGTGAAATATGCATCCAAGCCTTACCCACAACTCGACAACCCCTCTCTCATTTAACACACTTAGCCCTGGCCTTCGCTGCTATCCCTTTCCTGTGCTAGGTAGGACTCAAGCCTCTCTAACCTGATCCTTCCCTCTCCTGACCTGACTTAGCAACGTAGTAGCCTTCGCTCCTGACCTCAGTCGCCGACTTCGCACCTTGACTCTCAGATCCCGGAAAACCCTTCTTTTTAGGTGTCTTTCTTGCAAACAAAGAAAAGAAAGAGTAAACCACATCCATTCCACTCTTTCTCCTTTCTCTATTTCTCTTTCTCCCATTTAAATCAAAAAATATTAAAGTGTCAACTAAAATTATAAAATAATCGATATCTAATCATTTTTTTTCCAAACATCGGTAAAATTGCATTACAACAAACTCTTCCATCAACAAACTCATCATCTAAACACCGAATAAACAAATTGGTTACCCACTAGATAACCCTTCCTTAAGAAATTTTTAAATTAATTTTGAAAATAAAAGAAATGATATATATATATATATATATATATATATATGAGATTAATTGGGTTGCCCCCAGGGAGTAGCCAACTTGGCTACTCCCACCCTTATTTTTCCCTCATTTTTTTCTTTTTTTGGAAAATAAAAATTTGTATATTCATCATTATATCCCTCTCACATTCTATTAAAATTTCGTCAGAAACAGAGACTCCTAAACCCTCCATCCAGACGTCATTTTTTTAACGGTCGCAGGATTTTTTAAATCGACCATGTTTGATTGGAGGCCGTAGGAGTCTCTGTTTCGGACGAAATTTTAATAGAATGTGAGAGGGATATAACGATGAATATACAAATTTTTATTTTCCAAAAAAATAAAAAAATGAGGAAAAAATAGGGATGGGAGTAGCCAAGTTGGTTACTCCCTGGGGGCAGCCCCATTTATTCATCAGAAACAGACTCCTAAGCCCTCCATCCAGACGTCATTTTTTTAACGGTCGCAGGATTTTTTTAAATCGACCATGTTTGGGTGGAGGTCGTAGGAGTCTCTGTTTCTGACGAAATTTTAATAGAATGTGAGAGTGATATAATGATGAATATACAAATTTTTATTTTCCAAAAAAATAAAAAAATGAGGGAAAAATAAGGGTGGGAGTAGCCAAGTTGGCTACTCCCTGGGGCAGCCCCATTTTATATATATATATATATATATATATATATATATATATATATATATGGGTAAATTGGGGCTGCCCCCAGGGGGTAGCTAACTTAGCTACCCCGCCCTATTTTCTCCATGTTTTTAATTTTTTTTTTTTGAAAATTTCTTCCATGAATATTCATCACTATATCCCTATATTATGTCATTAAAATTTCGTGTGAAACAGAGACTCCTACGGCCTCCATCCAGACAATCATTTTTTTAACGGTAACAAGATTTTTTAAATCGACCCCGTTTTGATGGAGGTCGTAGGAGTCTCTGTTTCGCATGAAATTTGAATGACATAATATAGGGATTTAATAATGAATTTACACAATTTTAGATTTCAAAAAAAAATAAAAAATTGTGAAAAAAGGGCGGGGGGAGCTAAGTTAGCTCCCCCTAGGGGGCATACACATTTTACCCTATATATATATATATATGGGTCATATGTGACTGCCCCCGCCTTATTTGGGCAAATTTTTTTATTTTTTTTGAAAAATAACACCATGTAGATTCATCCCTATATCCCTCCTATATACCATTCGAATTTCGTCAGAAACAGAGACTCCTACGGCCTCCATCCGGACAGTAATTTTTTAACGGTAACAGGATTTTTTTAAATCGATACCATCGAGATGGAGGCCGTAGGAGTCTCTGTTTCTGACGAAATTCGAATGGCATATAGGAGGGATATATGGATGAATATACATGGTTTTATTTTTCAAAAAAATAAAAAAAACGCCGAAAAATGGGGGCGCGGGCAGCCATGTTGGCTGCCCCCAGGGGGCAGCCCCATTTTTTCCTATATATATATATATATATATATATATATATGCCCATTTCACTTGAGTTCTTATGAAACCCTATAAAAGTATTGATCGAATATAATTATCAACAAGGCATGTATACTATCAATGAAGATATGTATGTTATAAAATAGATGTAAAAGAAATGATTGTATTTGATAAGATTTAAAGATTTCACAACTAATTAGCAGAAGTTTATTAGTAATTTATTATGCAACTGTTTTTTAATAAATGATGTGATTTATTCAAAAAAAACTTTTGACAATATTTTCAAAATGACACGGTAATAAATCAAAATAATTCGTCCATAATATCAAATACCTTTTAACTCTATTTAGCCCTCCAGCCAAAACAATCTCTCATAGAGTTAAGAGTTGAATAGGAGCTTTGGAGATGGTTATGGAGAAGGAACAAATGTCTGTAATGATGCAGTTGGGAATGCACACATATAAGGTTTTCCATGATAGACAAAGTGCAAATCCTATTTTGTTTAATTTAAATATGGACATACTGCTAACTGAAGGAAGACTTCGTATGATCATAATATACATTGACAATAAGTATAATATTTCATACACATTCACTGCGCAATGGCAATATAGACTTTTCCAAAAGCTTATTCCTCCTCCAAAAGCTTCAAAACGAAAACAAAGCGGAACAAACAGTGCCATGCTATGGAAAGAACATTTATTCAGAGATTCAGTTACTAGCTTGACAGGACTTTGCTAAAATCTCGAGTAAGATTCAGAATGAAAAGTTCAAAATCATGTGTAATGGTACTTCATCTTGATTATTTAAAATGCAGAAGAGGATGATTCTTGCAACTATCTAAACCCAACTATTCAGACCTTATTTCCCAAGTTTAAAGCAGTAGAAGGGTCCTGGTTAGAGAAATGGTTGCCAAAAATTCCATACAAAGGGAAATCAACATCTGCTGACTCAGAAGCTCAGTAATTATTTCATACATATATCTCTTACATCCATTTTATCTCCCAGTCATACAGGGATGACAATATGCAAGTCCTGCTAGTAGAAACTCAGGCCGGCACATTCTCCTTCACTAGAAGAAGATGCCAGCTGCAAGCAAAGTGGAAGAATAGGAAGACGTACCAAGCACCGTCAATAGTGAGAAGCCCAGTTGGCTTCGCTTCCAACCCTCGGCATGCTACTTCCTTTCTTCTGAGATGTATCATCAACCTTAAAGTTCGCGCCACACACCTGACCTTGGCTGTCAATCCTTGGCATTGCCTTCAGCTCCTTCAGAGGGTGTTCAAAACTCTGCAGCCCCTTCGAGGAAGTAAAGAAGCAACCTACACCAGCAGATGAAAATAACAAGATCAAGGAATTAGCCCATCATTGATTTAGATTTTAAATGAACTCTCTTATATCAGTTCACCTTTTGGAAATGGAGCGAAAGATTTTCCGCACCCGTTCTTAATGGTTTCTGCATCGTCACAGAGAACAAGACGGCCTTCAGAGTCAGATCCCCAGAAAAATGGCACGCTGCCATCAGCGTCCTGATTGAAACGGAGAAAAAAGGTATTAAATTATGCTAATATGATGGTGAAATACACCTCCAACATACTTAAATGGAAATTCATCAAGAAAATGGACTTTCCACATGATAACAAGGTCAAATAATTCCATCATCAACATCTATGCTAAATAACTGCAAAACATGTCATTTCAGTGATTCAGCTGCAAAGAAAAAAACAATGCATAATCTATTTTCTTTCGTTTTTGTTGAGAAGACAAAAATGCACAATCTGAAGAAGATGGCTCAAGTGTACTTACAACAGCAAGGAAGGCTGTTTTAGAGGAGCTATCAAATAGTATAAATGCAAATCTCCCATGAAGATCTCTAACAACCTGATCCGCAGGATACGGCCCTCTGTCTCTAAGTGTTCTGAATGCTTCAATTATGATGCTCACTTCATTTGCAGTCTTGCCTAATCCGTATTGTTGTTTAAGTTGTGGGATGTTATTAATATGGCCTTGAAACAAGCAAAAGATATCATCCACGGCAGCAAATAGTCTGTTGAAATAAAGACATCGACCATTAGCTGAAAAAATGAATTATAAGGATAAGAACAAACTTAAATATACCTACGCACGAATATGATGGTGGATTATAAAGAACTCCAGTAGAGCCAAATATCATAAAAAAACATACATGCTTAAAATTAAGCATCTGCTTCTAACATTCCAAAAAGATTTGGACAAAAAGGAAAAAGAAATATAATGGTGGATTAATTTACTGAGTTAAAATACTGCTAGTTCACGAAAGAGTTGACCCATTGTGGCTTGTTGAGAGAACCTGCAGAGGGACTAGCGATATGAATTCTTCCCGTTAAGTGAAGACACTAACCTACTCAAAATACATTCGAATGGAGGCAAGGAATCCATATAGCCGACCCTACTTAATATGGACGAGACTTTGTTGTTGTTGTTGTTGTGGGCAACACCAAAAAAAGGACAAAACAGACTACGCTGAGGACATTGTTCCCATATCAACTCGTGCTCCCAGCATGATCAGTATCGTGACACATGGGGTGCCATTCCCTTTGGGTGTTGATGAGATGTCAGCATGCTGCCCATGAGGCAAGTATGTTGTGTGTGTTGAGGCATGCTGTGGAGATAAATGAATAAATTGCATTATCGATGAGGCTCTAAGGTTTTCATATATAGGATAGAAACTTGTTGGCCAAGTTATATGAAGAAGATAAAGACAATAGAAATTACATAAACACTATAAAGATAACTAATATCTCAACACTCCCCCTCAAGCTGGAGTGTAGATACCAATCAGGCTCAGCTTGGAGCAGCATCTCTGGTAAGGCCCTCTGGCTAAGGCCATAGTAAGTACATATGTTGTCTGGTCTCCAGAGCTGACGTGAGTAGTGGCGATGAGACCCTTTTGTATCACGTCACGGGTGGATGACAATCCACCTCTATGTGCTTGATCCTCTCATGGAAGGCATGATTGATAACAATGAAAAGAGCAGCATGGTTGTCGCATTGGAGGTGCATGGGAAGAGGCACCTCGATAGTTCTTACTGACCTACATCATCTCTGTGCTATCTTGTGCCATATCCATGTACTTTGACTCAACACTAGATCAGCCAACCATTGTCTGCATCTTGCTCTTCCAAGACAACAGGGATTTCCCTATGAACACTAGGAAGCCTGAAGTAGACTTTATATCCTTAGGACACTCAACATAATCCGCATCTGCACATGTTGTAACTAAAAGGGATGCATCTCTGTTGAACAGAAGTTCAGTGCCAGGTGATGCCTTCAGATACCACATAATCATATGGACTGCATCCATATGTGCCTGTCTGGACTGCTCCATAAACTGACTCACTTTACTCATGGCAAAGGATATATCTGGTCTGGTAATGGCCGCATACATGAGCTTACCAACAAGATTCATGAGCCTTATCTTATAAACCTCCTCAGTGTCATCATCGTAGAGTTTCATGCTCGGATCCATAAGAGTAGTGGCAGGTCCATAATCTGTCATGCATATCTCAGAAAGAAGATCTGTAACATACTTCCTCTAGGTCATCATAAGACCTCGCTAGTTCATGGTAAACTCTAGTCCAAGGAAGTAGCATAAACTACCAAAGTCATTGGTCACAAACTGTAGACATAGAAAATCCTTGGCGACTTGAATGTCATGCTCATCATCCCATGTAACAATGACATCATCAACATAGACAAGAATGACAAGTGAACCTCTCTGAATCCTGTGCACAGAGAGTGATTAACAGTCGATCGCACAAACGCATGTTGCTCTATCAAGTCCGAGAGATTCTGGAATCATGCTCTTGGACTCTGCTCAAGGCCATAAATAGCCTTGTGTAGCCTGTAAACCTTCTGACAATCCCTCTCAGCGGCAAACCCAGGTGGTTGTTGCATGTAGACCTCATCCTACATATCACCATATAGAAAAGCATTCTTCACATCAAGCTAATAGAGGGGCCAATCTCGTGTCATAGCAACAAAAAGAAGGATACACATAGTAGAATGTCTGGCAACTGGAGAAAAAGTATTCTGATAGTCCACCCTATATGTTTGGGTGAACCCACGTGCCACAAGTCTCACCTTGCAGCGATCCACATTGCCATCTGTACTATGCTTCATAGTGAACACCTACTTGCACCAACAACGGACACACCAACTGGATCTAAAAACAAGACTCCAAATGCCACGTGAATGTAGCGTGACCATCTCCTCCTCCATGGCTAGACACCATTGATTCTCGTGAATAACCTCCTGATATGTTCACGGTATCTCCATGGCTGATAGTGCCAAGGTGAATCTTTTGAAATCATCTGAAAGTCTGCTTACAGAAACATGGGTTGCAAGAGGACATGTAGCACACGTAAGTCTCTTCTTTCGCAGAACAATCAATACATCAAGATCATACGCCATATCCTAAACATGTAAGTTTCCCTCTTGAGAGGGTATCTGCTCATCCTATAGTGACTCATGCTGCACAGACAACTCAGGGGCCAGTCTATCACCTATATGAGAGAAATACATGACAGATTCAAAAAATACAACATCAACACTGACAAAGTATTTCTGTTGAAGCGGATTAAAGCAATGGTACCCCTTTTGGGTACGAGAGTAGCCAACAAAAACACACTTAGCTCCGGGGAGTGCTTGTCACGAGACTCACGACAAGGAGAAAAATCATGAATAAAGGCTACAGATCCAAACACACGAGATGTGAGGGAGAATATATCCATTTTGGGAAACGCAATCGAGAAAGGGATCTTTTCTCCCAAAACAGAGGAAGGCATGCAATTCACTAAGTAGCAAGCAATGAGAATTGCATCACCCCAGTAAGCGTGATGAGCACGACTCTAAATCAACAAGGTTCTTGTCACATCGATTATGTGACGGTGTTTATGCTCGGCAACATCGTTCTGCTGAGATGTATGTGCATACGAGGTCTGGTGTACAATGCCAAGAGATATGAGAAACTCAGAAAGTTGTAGGGTGCAAAACTCTAAAGCATTATCATAACGCAGATATTTCACATTGGCCGAAAAGATATTATTTATCTCATTAATGAATGACTTGATATCAGACTTATTATTCAAAAGGAAAACCCAAGAAGTCTAGAAAAATCATCTACAACGACCACATAAAAATGATGTCCTTGGTGATCAGGAACATGATTCAGACCCCATATATATAAATGAAGGAGCTCAAACAACTAAGAACTGCTTCAACTCTGATGAAATGGAAAGGAGGAATGGTAGTGCTTCCTAAGCTGACAAGCCTCGCACTGAAAGGAAGATCGTATGGAGATCTATGCGAGGACATGACACATCTTCTGCAGAGGAAGGCGGTCAAAATGAAGGTGTGGCATGTACGATGAGACTGGTCTAGTAGGGATAGTGGAGGCACCAGCATGAGAAGGCTGGACCAGTCTATAAAGCCTCCGCTGCTCACAGCCACATCCAATCACCCTGCCCGTGAGTATATCCTGAAACACAAGATACGAACAGTCAAAAAATGGCATGACAATGTAGATCCTTGGTAATATGACTACAGAATGTAAGTTCATCTGAAAATTAAGGCATATGAAACATTCTGAAAGCGAATAGATGGCATCAGATACAACTCCTCATGTTCTGTGATGGGTAAGTGGACCCCATTAGCAACAACAATCCATCTGCCAGGAGGTACAGTCATGTAGAACATGAACTAGGCTTTGTCTCCACACAGACGGTGGGATGCGTCAGAGTCCATGATCCACTTTGTCTTGTCATATCTGCATTGCTACTACCAATAAAAGCGTAAGCGACACATGAGGAGCTCGAAGAAGCTCTGGCTGTGGCTGTTGTATCTGTGGATCCTATAATGGTGGTACCGATCACCGGAGTCATGATCTCTCATATACAAGAGACAATGTCATCCATGTGTGGATCTGCCAGGGAAGTTGGAGTCTCTGAAGGATCGATCCGTTCTACCAGATGCAGGGTATCCATACTTGATATAGCATGAGTCCTCTGGGTGTCTTGGACGACGACAGTAAGTGCAAGGACCGCGTTGGCGTCCACTACCTCTGCCATAGGGTATGCATCCTCTGAAATAGGTAGACCCTCCTCTGCCGCGAGAAGCGACCATCGCTGAAGAGGGTTGTGGAGTGACAGTAGGAGGAATAAGAAGCAAGCTGAGATGATTGTAGGACTCCATAAGAAGTATGGTCGCCCCATTAAGGAGTTGTGCTCATGCTGCATCATACTCAAGATCCAACGCAACCAAAAAGACTCCAATCATTGTGGAGTTCATGTATTCCATCTGACGCTCAATGGATGTTGTAATAGGCATGAAGCTGTGAAGCTTCTCGAACATGCCACGAAGCGAGGAGTAGAATGTGTGCAGTGGATAACCATTCTACTTGGCCCTTTAAATGTCAAACTGAAGCTGAAGAATCTTAGCCTCATTCTTCACTTGGGCATAAGTAGATGCAAGAATATCCCACATTGCATAGACGGTGGGATGATTCACAATATCATTGGCTATCTCCATAGTGAGAGTCCCGAAGAGCCAAATACATGCATATGTGTCGTCTTGCTTCCACGAAGCACTGTCCCCAATCTTGTTTGTTGATTCTGGCTTTATCGGAATGCGCTCCTTATTATTGCATTGCATGAGGGTCAAAAACTGCACAGACCACAACTCCTAGTTGGTCCCATCCATCATCACGATGGGAGCTAAGCATTTAAAGGCACCAGACGAAGAAAAAAGATTCCCCTTGTTCTCTGACATGATGAAAGAAGGTAAAAAAACGAAACTTGAGTGGGAAGTAGACTGATTGTAGCAAGTCTACACGATTATATGGAGGATTGATTGTACATGTAGACTCATACAACCATCCTTGTCAATCATTGGTGCACATTAGGCCGGAAAACGTGATTTATAGGTCTAAAATCACATTTTCCGATCATGATCAGATCATTTTCATATCGAATCAGACTGTTAGGCGATGCACATGAGTGCTCGATGGCCTAACAGTGTGATATGGGATGCCTCAAAAGGTTTGTGGTGGTCGTGGGTGAACTGGAGACCTCCGGGCAATGACAAAGGGGATGCTTGGAAGGTGTTGCGGTGGCCTGACGACAGTCTTGCAGCCCTCACGACTGCCTCAGGTGGCTACTGAAGCCCTCACAACACCTTTTGTTCTGCCCAAGTACCCTTGAGGAGGGCCTGCACCCGACCTGGGGGCCGGCTGCGAGAGGAGGCATTGCCCAAAGAAGTCAGCAAGAGGCGACGACGCGAGGAGGGGTCCGACGAGATGGGGTTGGTGATGGTGGAGAGGATTAGGTGAGGATTGTGATCTAGGACCATCGCTTTGATATCATGTGGAGATGAAAAATGAATTGCATTATTGATGAGTCCTAGGGTTCTCTTATATAGGAGAGAAAGTTGTTGGGAAAATTACATGAAGAAGACAAAGATAATAGAAATTACATAAACACTATAAAAGATAGCTAGTATCTCAACACATGTCATTGTCATGCCACTTATATAATTATAAATATCACAAGAATATGAGATACTCATGGATGTCACATTCATCTCTCTTATTCTTTCATTTTGTTTAAAATCCTACACAAATGTATTTAATTATGCGGTAATTTGCATTCATTACCAAAATTATCACAAGCAAGGCCTTAAATGTCAATCTAGGTCACCATATCGGTGACTAATCGAAATGAATTTTCAACCATTTCTGTCACCAATGCTTCTATCGATAGCCCTAAAGTATGAAATTTTGACCATTTCAGCCACATTTTGAAATCGAATTTCGGCTGAATTTCGACAAAATTTGATGCCATGTCACAAAGGTAAAAAAATCATTTTAACACATTAAAATAAAAAGAAGAAAAGAAGTAAATGAAAAAGAAAAGAGATAGTTGTAAATATGTAAATATCCACAAACTAATCCTAACCCCAAAATCAAATCAAACTGGCTTTATCAATGGAATAACAAGTATGGAGACAAGTAAAAATGAAGAAAATCACATAAAAACTAACCATGCATAAAACTTTTTTTTTTGCATAAAACCACTTAGAACACATTAATATGGTATATAGATTTCAACAATTTATCCAAAATTCATGTATAAATATTTTCACTAATTCCTTCTCCCACAATAAGTAGGGTAAGCTACATTGATTTCTTGCTCAAATCCATGTTGAAAGATTCGACTATTTTTTACGATGGTTATCAACTACCTAAAGCAACTCCCACAAGGGGAGATTTAAACCAAGGTTCGAAATCTTGATTTCGATTTCGTTTTGGTCCCCTCCAAAATCGAAATTTCGGTGAAATTTCGGGAAATTCGACCGTTTCGGTGGAGATGTTGAAAATGGCTCAAAAGGCTATTTTTCGACCATTTTGCAAATTAAGATTTTTTAAGTTATTACAACAACAAATAGCTTACAAATACACACTTGTATCACACATATTGCTCGTATATGCCTCTTATATCGCACATATCAGTCATATCGATCATATCAGCCAAATCGATGTTAATGTTGATTCTTGATTGATACATACTGGAAATTGATGTCATCCAATCCAAAACGTTAAAACAATAATAGCTTACAAATGCACACTTATATCACACATATCTCTCATCTGTACGCCTTGTATCACACCATGTCGGCCATATCATACATATTGTCAAGCTGACTGATAAATATTGGATATGAAAATCGAAATAATTAAGTTAACAACACTTAGAAGGCATTGTTCATAAAAATAGACGAGCATTTGATTCTAAAATGTAGATAATGATTAATTAGACAATGTTTCGTTCATAAAAATAACTATCGTAAACATAATTCTGATGAATTACTTAATTAATTACATACTTGTTGTATAGATGCATCTATTTTACGAAGATAAATGACAAACGAATGAAACGAACAAGCTTTATCGGATATATAGAAGCTATAGAGTTGTTTCATCTCCATTGCTTAAATAGAAAAGGAGGAAGCTCTCCAAGTTGAAGAATTATCGTATATTGGGAATAGATAAATAAGTACTAAAACCAAGCTCACATAGATAACATCGTTGATATACATAGATATCGGTGAAATTTCAAATTTCACCCATATCGGTCAAAATCCAGGAAATTTTGTACGGGAAAGCATGAATTTATACCCAAACTCCCGACGGAGATGAGGAATTGGAGATGAAGCAGACCAGATGAAAGAGGCTGTATTTAGAATCCAGCACCGAAATGGGTCGATATGTCTAGATATCACCGATATTTCCACCCATCTCGGTCGAAATCTGGGAAATCGACATATATAGAGTTTTGATACCCATGACCTATCGAAACCAAAATTTCTGTGAAATTTCAAACCCTGATTTGAACCCTGGTCTTTTGGGTGGTAGGCAAGCTGCACTACCACCAGACCATTTAAGTGGGTACAAATGACTAGGACCAAACTTAAGAGGAAAATAAAAACTCTAGTTCATATATTTGGCAACTTTCCAAACTCATATATGTTTAGATAAAAACTCCAGATGACCAAATGCATATGTAAACCTCAACATGCACTATTAAAAATACCACGCTTAAAGGTGAGATTCGACTCTTGCGTCTTGTTAGATAACTATCTTGCATATAAGGAAAAACTCAAACATTTTTATAGAATTTATTATACCTCTTTTTAACTTAATTCTTTTTGTAACTTGTATATAAAGATACAATGAAAAATACAGAAATATATACAAAATTCAAACTTGTAAACATGGTTCGAAATATCGCAATATATCGAAGATATATTGTCGATATATCAGCATCAATAGATGAAGGATTTAGATATTACATATTGTTTTTCCAGATATCAATTCATAAACACCCAATATATACTACGACATTGGGGTATCTTCCATTAGACAAATCCCGCCTTTTGACCGATATGGGAAAAAATGTGCCCATATCGATCATATTTTGCCCGAGTTCTGCTGCAAAGGGTTCTCTTGCTCTTCCTCTCATCTTGGTTGAAGGTATGGGTCCCAATTTTCACTATTTTGTTAATATTTGATTTTTTTTACGATTTGTGTTCAATTTGTGTGTATTGCATATTCTTGAGTTTTTTTATGGAAGATTTGGAGTACTTTGTAAGATATTATACAGAATAACTTTGGGTTTTGAATCTTATGATGGATTATTTTGGATCTCATGTTTAACACTAATAAAACAAAACTTTAAGCATTTTAAGTTTTTCAAAAATTAAATAAATGCAATAGATATATATATATTAAATTAAAAAATTAGACATAAGATCTTAATAGTAGATAATTAATTTTCCTATTAAATATCTCATTTTTCTAATAATATCACCTTGACTCTAGATTTAAGATGATTTTTCTTACAAATTGTAACATAGAAACTTGGATACTATGTTAAACAATATTCAAGACTTTATGTATATTATGCATTTAAAAAAATACAAATATGGTAAATCCAAAAATTAAAAAAAATTAGTAGCAAATAATCGATTGTTCCTATTTTGTGTCTCATGTATGGATGTTTTCTAACTTTCTTCGTAGGTTTTGCTCGAGAAAATCTACATCATGGGTTCCAGTTCAAGATCCAAGTGTTCTAATAGTCAAACAATGGGGAGATTTGTTGGAGGTATGCCACCACACCATATGGCAACAAATCCAAACCCGAAGGCAAGTTTTCTGGGAAGAGACGTGGGGTATTACAAGGCTGAAGCATCATCATGTTGGCAACAACAAGGATGTTACCAAGTGCACATGTTATCCCAAGGATGTTAGAGAGTTGGTGAGGAAGGCTAATTTGGAGGGGAAGAAAGAGAGGGATCAACAAAGGGCAAGAAGGGGCGAGGAATTCAAGGAGTTCGTGTTCGAGAAGGATTTGAGATTTGACTATCATCCAATTTTGGTGACAATGACTTTGCCTACCTTGTTCATATCCACACTCCAACTGAGAGGACATACAAAAGGACAACACAAGAATCGTTGAGGAGCGAGTTTGAGTGATGAGAACTCAATGATACACGAGGCAGTTTCTATGGTGCTGATGGCAATGGGAGCGGCTTTGAGGTACACCAGTATCACCACCCACCAAAAACATAAAGGAAAGTGGGTCGAGCCCTTTTAACAAGGATTGATTCCATGCAATACAAGATAAGCAATAAACCGAGACAAAAGGCAATGAAGGGCATGTTTTCAAATGGCCGACAAAGAGTGGGAAATTCCATTAACCAGTGTTCACTAAATCGACCGCACGGGCCGCATATGCGGCCGCGTATGCCCGTGCGGTGTGCAGACCGCACCGATTACTTGAATCAGTGTATTATGCGCCCTCCCTGCATGTGCAGCCCGCATATGCTCCGCATATGCCCCGCATATGCCCCACGTACTGCTCCAACAGCTCCAACTTTTCAATCTTCTCATTCAAGTCCTTAATTCTGTAACTCTGCCTCTTCATTCAATTGTTAGAATATGACATGCCTATATATAATTGCAATGCATTATACCATTATGTATATGTAATGTTTTATGTTTTTCTCATGTATTATTTTCATGAGTATATGCAATGTATCGTCGAATATTTTTTATATATGCTGATTGAGGTTTTGATCATGTAGTGCATGTATGTGTATTGAAGTTTTGTTATTACGAATCATATAATGTGAAGTTTTTATGGTAAATGTTTTTTGTGATTAAATATGAGGCAACTAAAAGTATATATGCACACCCATCTAACATAAACTGTTTTTTTAGATCTTCTTTAACTCCACTTAGATACATAACTTCAGTGGTAATGTTATTCATAGATATTTTTTATTTTTAAATTAAAAATTAGAAAACCGCTTAGAACCACATATACCCCGCATATGCCCCCGCATACCGCTTAATCAGTATTCGGTGACCAGTCCGAACGCATACGCATACCGCTTTCCTGAACCTTGCCATTAACAAACAATTTTTTGGAGAAAGAACTCATGCGAACGTTGTTGGTGAACCTTTCTTGCAACAAGCAATCAACGATAGCATTGCTTCAGGAACAGAGTAAAAGCTACCACATTCAAAGGAGATCATGAACAAGTATCTCATGATGGAGAAAAAAGTGATGAACGAGTACATCAAGATTTGAAGAGGAGATTGCCAAAGTATAGAGTGATTTTGATGTACGATGGTTGGACAAGTTACACGAGAAAGTAGATCATTAGCATCCTCGAGTACTATAATGAGAAGACAATTTTTTTGAAATCCATCAATGCATATGCAGATGTAAAAGACCACAACTACATATCATATTTCCTTGTATCCATACCAACTAGCCGTATATAGACCTTGTCAAGCCATCAACCTATTAGCCCGCGAAATGTCCATATCATACATACATACATACATATGTGTGTGTCTCCGCTCGAAAGATGTATAACCCATCCGTGACAGTATACGATACGGGTTATTAGTGTCTCAATCCCATCAAGTAACTCTTTAACTTCACCCATTCGATAACTCTGAATCTTTATTCCTATGTAGAGGACATACATCAAGAGTGTCAATCATATATCGGTCTTTAGAGAAAATTACCATATTTTCTTAGGTTCAGTCTTTTTAAATGTCACTTGATGATGCCAGTTGTGTCATCGATCTAATTCTTTAGATCTACAACTCTGCATCCGCCTCTATGATCTAACCCTTTAGATCATTAGATGTATGACACCATGGCATGTATCCCTATTTGTACTAATAGACCTTAACAATGCTAAAAATAATTATGCTTTGTTGTAGAAATGGAATGATATAATTTGCAATAACATTTATTGCATAGTTTCTCGCCATGGGCTCACATGTCCAACATTCTTCACATGCAGCCAATGTAAAGACAAACAATTGTACATAGCAACTGAAAGAAAGATCCGAGTTAAAGCCACTGAAGAGAACATATCAAAGAAATACACCCCATAAATTTGTGTGAAACACGACAAATGATGCCTTGTGTCGTGAGATCGTTCCATCTGGGTTGTGCTTTATAGTAGATAACCATTTGGAAGTAACCACTCTGCAATTTACGGGTGGATCTATCAAGGTCCAAGTTCTCCTTGATATTAAAGTAACCTAAGTATGTGACATGGTTATATGTACAATAAATAAGTTGTTTGCAAACCATCAATAGCTACCACTGAGATGTGCCATAGACATCATCTCGAAAAGAGGATGTAAGGTACAACTCTAAGGCTTCGTTTGAATAGCGATCGAAATCACAAGGTCATCTACATCTTCTATCTTCTCCCATGTAACTATCATTTGAAACAATGTCCAATTGAACAATATGAGGAACCGTCTTAGGAACTACAACATGTGATATGCGGTCATTGGCTTAGAAGGAGGTGAACAATATATATATATATATATATATATATGAAATTTTGAATCTTTTGTCATATGGAACTAGAAAATATATAATATCTTGAGCTAATATTACATAAAACACAAAGGTTATCCTTATAAGACCAAATGATGCATGGCTCCCTCCTGTGGAGAAGAATGGGAAAGCCTCAAAAAACGCCATATCCGCACTAACATAACGTCGACAGTTGATGAAATCAGAATAGTAATACCCTTTCTGATTTATGGTCTATCCAAGAAAAAAACACATGTGATAGCTCATGGAGTGACCTACCTCCAAGTCTGTGATGTTGCACAAAGGCAACACATCCAAATATTGGACAATCTTGGACAACTAGGGCACAAGATTTCAATAAGAAGTTTCTCAATGAGATGTGAAGTTGTGATGTATCACATCTCCCCAAATAGTTGAAGGGATATTTTCTTGGATAAGAAGAATTCTAGCAACATCAAATATATGTTAATGCTTGTGGTCTGCAACATCATTCTGTAGTGACGTACGGGCACATGCGGTTTGATGAATTATCCCTACTGAAATGTAGAAATCTTACAACTTTGTAGAGCAGAACTCTCGAGCATTTATCAAATAGAGTAATTTTAATAATGGTCAAATTACGTCTTTATTTCATTAGTGAATTGAAAGATCTTTTAGCGAACATGACTTATTCTTGATAAGGGATACCCATGATAAAGAAATAAAATCATCCACAATCACACGAGAGTAGTAATGACCAAGACGATCCATAATCTGACTAGGCCCCACAAATCCATATGAATAAAATCACATGGTGAAGAAGTAATCGATCTGAAGCAGGAAATAGACTTCAAGTCTCCAATGCGGCATGCGTTTGTGTTCAAATAGGTCACTGTAAAACTGCATAAGCGAAATATGGGGGCATATGTCGTTTTCTAATTTTTAATTTAAAAGAATATCAAGAAATAATATTACTATTGAATTTATGCAATAAAAGTGGAGTTCAATAAAATCTAAGAAAAAAGACTTCCATGTAAAGCTCAAAATAATCTCTATCAATAAAGTTGCATATAGCCATAAAAACATTGAATATAGATGATGCATTGGATATAGCCATGAAAACATAGCATATAGATGATATATTTCATAAATCCATAAAAGCATTGCATATAGCCACACAATTATTAGCCACCAAAGCATTGCTTGCCACATATATGAAAATGTTTAATATATGAGCAAAACTTCAATCCTCATATATAAAAATATTAAATGATGCGTTGCATATACCCATGAAAACAACACATGAGAAAAACATAAAAACATTACATATAGATAATGCATTGCATATAAAAATACTATATATTCTTACAGCCAAAGGAGGAAGAAACGGTGTTGCATAGGCGAGCACCGAACGAGAGGAGACGGAGTTGCATAAACAAGCACTCAAATGAGGGGAGGAGGCGGAGCTGCTGGAGGCAAGCACCGAGTAACAGAGGACGGGAGGATGAGGAACTATTAGAGGCGTGCACTCTGTAGCAACATAGGAGCCGATGTTGCTAGAGTATAAGGCATGAGCAAGGCTACAAGGTTTGCAATGCCAGTGTAAGAGATAAAGAGAGTGGATCAAGAGAGATGGAGTAACAGCGTAAGATAGTACGAGCAGAGTAAGAAGAGGAAAAACAATGCTCGTTGGCGATGGGATTTGGAATTAGGACAAGGAAGAACAAGGCTCGAGCAGAGGAGGAGACAGTCTATGGAGTTTTTCGTTTACTTTCGAATTGGGGTGAATAATCGGGTATGTGTTTTAAAATCCGGATCCACTTGATTCTGATAAGGCTTAGGGCGCATGACATTGATAACGCATAAACGGGCCGCATATGTCCAAGGAGCGCATAATGCTTCCATTCACAAAATCAGTTCGATCTTAAAATCGGATGGGCATATGTGGTCTCATATACATCCCACATGGCCAATTTCCTGAACACAGATAATGGGACTCAACTGAGGTAAAAGGCATAGAAGTTTGACGATAGAAGGATGATACATATGTTTTTTTAAGAAAAAAGAGCCTACACTGTATAGGTGTGTGCCCAAAAATTCCACCATTTATCACCACAAAAGAAATTTACAAATTTTCTACATCACACAATGTTACAGAAAGCAAGTTACATATCCCAGCCCTCCGCCAACACCTTTGCATGAGCTACAAAATTCTCCCCATACCACATGTCCCCACGAAACACCACGTTGTTTCTAGCCATCCAAAGAGCCCAGATGAGTGCTATGTGACGAGAACGCTCCTTTTCAGTACCTCTCCAGCCTTCCCCAATATCCTCCCAAAAATCATTCATTCCATCGCAGCGGATTGCCATATCGCCCAACAAGGGCCAAACTTCTACAGATGTCCTGTAATTGAAAAGAGGTGATCCATGTCTTTCAGCAATCGATGCCTCGGGATCGATAGCGAGTGCCATCAGACACGAGTATCTCACTCCCAGAGCACCTCCCTCACTCCAATCAAGCCAGATGTTGAAACCTCTGCCGTCGCCAACCACCGGTCACATAAACCGGCAAATCTCTTGAGCAACCCCACAGATGCCACGTCAAGAGTAGGAGGGAGAAGGCATGGGCTCCCTAATGCTGGGGAATGAGGTGTCAGTCATATAGATCCTCCAAACAACATTGCAGACTAGGCTGTCACAATCTCCCCAAATGCGAGTCACCCATCTACTAAGGAGGGCCTTGTTCATCTCCTCCAGGCTATGAACCTCAAGACCCCCCTCTGTCCATTGATCTGGTTACCATCTTCCAATCAACAAGCGAGATCCCACTTGAGTTTCCACCCGAAGTTCAGAAGAATCTACACATGATGCCCTCCATTCTTTTTCACACACCGGATGGGAGCAATCTAGCAGAAAGGAAAAAGATGGGAATCACCGATAGAACAGTTTTTAGAAGCACCACTCTATTGCCTCTGGAGAGGTTGACAGATTTCCATCCAGCTAATCTATGCTCCATTTTCTCAATCACAGGTAACCAATCCACTGCCTGCATCCTGCCCCTTAGCAATGGAACCCCAAGATATCGTATCGGGAGCTACCTATGAGGAGAGCGTAACCACTCATGACAGGCCATCGACTCCTCTTCGGTCATCCGAAAGGTGACAAACTTCGACTTCTCTCGGTTAATCTTCAACCCTGAAATGACCCAAAAAGATCAAGCATTGCACAGCAGAGAGGCCGCGACAGCAGGATGGGCCGCCATTGGCCAGAATGATAGTATCATCCGCGTACTGCAAGATAGGACCATCATCTCGCCCTTCAAGTAACCTTTGAAGAGGCCCCCAAAGACAAAGTGGTCAACCATGATTGGCAGCGCATCAACGACGATGACAAAGAGGAGTGGCGTAAGAGGGTGCCTCTGACGAACTCCACATTGTGGCTGAAAATATCCATCCCTAGGTTGCCCATTTACCAACACAGCGCAAGAGGCAGTCGTAATACATCTATTCATCCATGTAATCCATCTGCCAGGGAAACTGTGCGTGTGTAATGAAGCCCAAATGAATCACCAGTCAACACAGTCGTAGGCCTTGGAAAATCCACCTTCCACAAAACTCCATTGGTTTTGCTCCTATGCCAATCTGCCACAATCTCGGAAGCAAGGACCATGTCCATTAGCTGCCTACCAAGAAGGCACTCTGAACCGGTGAGATGACCATGTTCAACACTCCCCTCATACAGTTTTCCAAAGCATTGTCAATGATTAAGTAAATCGCATTGGAGAGGGTAATAGGCATGTACTCCTCTTGTCCTCCACCCTTGTGGGCCCCTCCTTCTTGGGAAGCAGGAAAAGAAAGCATCTATTGAGTCTGTCAATACCCTTATTCCCCTCCATAAACTCCGGTACCACTTCCATTGCATCCTCTTCAAGAAGGTCCTAACACTCTCTGTAGAAGGAGATCGGGAACCCATCCGAACCAGGACAACCATCTCGGTTCATTTCGAATAGAGCTTTACGAACCTCCTTGATCCCGAAAGGTCTCGTAAGTGCTTCAGCATTTTCCTCACTAATGTTTCTCACCCCTGGTCCAAGCCACCGTGCACCACCGTGTGGCATCCGCTTGCCTGTATTCTTGAAGTACTTCGTGACCACCATAGCCACCTCTGCCTCACCTTGCACCTCTTCTCCCCCCGCCTCAATGGAATGAATCATGTTCCTCCTTCTTCTGTCATTCGCCACATTATGAAAGAACCTACTATTCACATCTCCCTCTTTGAGTCACCTCTGCCTTGATCTCTGTCTCCATTCCACCTCCCTTTTTTTGTTCTCTTCCTCTAGAATTTTTTCCACCACCCTTCGATTAATGATTTCTTCCACATCCAAGCCTCTCTCATCCTCAAGCGAGTCTAACCTCACCATCTTCTCCTGAGTCTGGCTCCTTCTCAAACCCCCTTCTACCCTTGTGACCTGTCTAAATTCGAGAAGCTTGTGTTGCAACACCGAAAGCTTCATCACAAAAGCCATCATATCCAATCCCTCCCCCGTCGTGTTCATCCAGAATGACCTTACCAGATCGTGGAACCCTTCCTCCAACAATCAGCTTTTCTCATATCTAAAGTAGGATGATGAACCTCTACCGATGCACGAGTCCAGACGTAGCAAGGTGTGGTCCTATCTCGACCTAGGAAGCGAACGAACATCTCAAGCAAAACAGTTCCAACACCTCAATCGATAACAGAAACCTGTCAATCCGCAGTCTCGATGAAGAGTTCCTCCACATGAATTTACAATGTGTAGCATCGAGGACCTCCAAGTTTAGCTCCTCAACAGTATCTACAAAGCGGCCAGAGCCTGGGTCCTGCGTGCCTCTTCCTCCATGTCTCTCATCCATGTACAACGTGACATTGAAGTCATCCCCCACCGTCCATATGGTACCCTCAAAGCAGACCCTGATACTTCTAAGCTCACCCCACAAAGCGTCATATGTCAAAGCTCCTAAGATCTCATAAACTGGAGATCACAATGCATGATTGTTCCATCTTGCACGCTAGAAGGACAGAGATCGAGTACAACATCTTGACCTCGTCTATCAAATCGAACAAATTCCCATTCCACGCCACCACAATACCCCCAAAGGTATCATTTGCTAACACCGCTCTAAAATGTGTAAGTCGAGGGCTGAAGATGGAGTTCCAACCTGCACTCTCCCATGAATCAAGTTTGGTTTCTTGCATACATGCCACATAAATGCTTAATGCACCCAAAAGAGAGGCGATAGCCAACCGTTTGTCCGATTGGCCCAAGCCTCGCACATTCCACGTCAGGACCTTCATTTGGGGAGGATGGGGAGATTCCCCACCATTACAATCCTGGCCCTACGAGCAATATCGAGATCAAACTCCCTATGTGTGCCTTCTCCTACCTCATGAAGTGGCCGCGAGTTAGATTTGACGATCGCACTCGTTTCCTCCTAAGGTGGCCCTCAGTAACCAACAGTGCTGGATCGCTTGCCGAAGGTGCATATCCATCAACCTGCGGGCGCATTGCCATCATCACCTCAGGTGGGCACCCGTCATGTCACTGTTCCTCAAGAACAACGAGCCAGATGGGGATGGGTCTTCACCAAACCCAAACGGAAGCTTTGGTTGGGAAACGGGATCTCAATCCCTTCATCTTGACAACGACCTCTGCCTCCTCCTTGGGGCGAAGCCCCAAAGAGCAGATGTCAGCCACCTCTCCGACGTGTCACACTGCCTCCCAAATGATCAACATCCTCCGACATCGAATCGGTAGACCGATAATTTTCATTCTCCACTACGATACCACCGTGCATGGAGCGCCATACATCGTTCGTGATCGACACTAACGAAACCGACCCCTCAACTCGAGTGGCAAGCAAACCTCAAAATCTCCTCTAGACGCCTCCATCGCCTTTTTGCTAGACAGACTCCTGATGCACATCTTACCACCCGGAAGCTTGAGAAAGATAAACGCGACCTCGACAGCCCTCACTATCGCAAGTCCCTCAAGAGTTGCTTGGATGGCCTTCTCATCGCCTTCGCCGATTAGTATGTCATCCAGAGGATTCTCCTCTGATGCCCCCTCAGACAAAAATCAGAAGAGCACCACGAACTCCTTCGGGAGAGGACTCTACAGTTGCACCTCTGATGGGACCTCCTAACTACTGCAGCCATCGCACCTGCTTGTGCATGATCGTCAAAGGTGGTCAGCAAGCCCATAATGAAAGCACAAAGCCTTCGTGATCGTGCATGTTCAACTGACGAGTTCTATTCCCGCAACAAAAGCACCAAGATGGTTCGCCTCCCTTTTGTCTCCGCCGCCACTACTCCCTCTGCAGTCTTGCTCTACTTTGTTGCCTTCTATCCGCAGCTCCTTCCAGGGCTGTGGCCTCCCCCATACCCACCACTTTCACCACCACACCCATGTTCCCTCTCCTCCTGATGGTGTCCCTCTGATCGCCCTTGCTCGCTATCTCTGCCCAACTCCCGTTGTAGGTGGCCATCTGATCGTTCCCGCAATCACGCTCCCGCACATGGCACTCCCCTCTCAGAATGATACATATGTTGATTCACCAAAAAAGTTGAAATTCTTCCAGATGAATGATGGTTGATGCAAAAAGTGGAATTTCAAGTGAATGATCTACCCCCCCCCTCATGACCTTAACAGATTGTCTTTCACGTCACTTCATGAAAGGTCAATGGCATAACATCTAATATAACTCTATAGTGCATTTCCTTAATGTCGTTGATAAACAACAAACTAATAGGGGATCCAAAACCAACAATACATCAGAGGGGCTAATTGAGGGGGTAACAGTGACCTCTCCCTACCCAACGACTGGTGATAGGCGACCATCAGTTACCTGAATTGTTCTACTTAGAGAGATCTCTTTAATACTATCAAACGACTTCCTCTCTTCACAAGGTGGCTAGAGCCACCATAGTCAACTAGCCAATCAAACGCAATAGCATGGATAAAATGAGCATATATACCTGAAGTGATTGCATCAACATGAGATACTTATAGTCTATGGATTTGTATGTCATCTATGGTGTTCTCAAGGTTAATGGAAACTGTATATATGGGGTCAACCTCGCCCATCCAACTACTTTAAGCCAATGAAGGCCGTATCGATATCGATATCATTTTGGTTTGCCCGAAAATGGATATATCTTGATATATTGCCGATATATCGACGATATCAGTGGAAATGTCGGAAATGGATCAAAAAAGCCATTTTCGTCGTCTTTTTCAAAAATTAAGATCATCCAAGATATTAAAACAACAAATAACCTACAAATACACACTTATGTCACACATGTAGGTCATTTATAGCCCATACATCGCACATATAGGTCATATCGAACATATCGTTGTTAATGTTTATTCCTGACCTATAGATTTTGGAAATGGATTCCATTCAAGTTCTTTTAACATTAAATAACTTATAAATATACACTTAGATGACATACATAGATCATTTTTGTGAAGACTATTATCCTTATATTGCACATATCGGTCATATCGAACATATCGCTAGTATTGTTAATTGTTGACCTATATATATTGAAAATGGAGTTCATCTAAGTTCTTACATCACTAAATAACTTACAAATATACTCTTAGATCACACATATCGATCATCTATGAAGCTTATATCGGATATATCAATCATTTCGAACATATCGATATTAATGTTGATTCTTGACATAGATTTTTTATTTGAAGAATTGTCTTTATAGATATTTGGAAATGGATTTCATTCAAGTTCTTACATCATGAATAACTTGCAAATATACACCAAGGTGAAGAACCATTGTATGCACCGTCCTGTTGCACCATATCTGACCAGTACGGGGGTTTCGTTGCCCGATTAGCGAGCTTGGGGGTAGGGGGGCTAGGTTGTCCTCCCCTTGTGGGGGTGCGGGGGCAGCGCCCCCAACCTTAAACAAAATATATATAAACCATTGTGTTTTTAATACTAGGTGTAGCTAGATATCTATTTTAATACTAGGTGTAGCTAGATAAGTAGTGGAATCAATCTTGTGTGAATAATAACATTGATATATAGAGAAATCGGTGAAACATCGACAATATCGATCAATATTCGGGATTCTTTGTACTGAATCTAGTCATTTTTTACCGATATGAGTCGATATGGCGATATATCGCCAATATATCGCTGATATATCACCTATATCCCTGTAAAAGGATATACTGGATGATATTGAAACCCTTCCCTGTCGAAACCGATATATCGGTGATATATCATCGATATATCGCCGATACGGGCTTCTAAGCTTATTTGAGAAAGAGTGGCTTCATATAGATCTTGTAGACCAACTTGGTCTTGGCCTTATCTGCAATGTCGTCAATGACCCTTCGCCGATGGGGTCAAGGAGGACAGTCATTTCCATGAGCTTCTCAACATAAGCATAGCTATGAACAAAACGAATGAGTGCTTTGATATCTTATGTACTTAGATAGCCTAGATAGAGAATTCTGGAGGGATTCTCCTAGATCCCTAAGAAAGAAATTACATGCAGTAAAGAGGAGCTTATTAATTTGACGATCACATCCTTCACTTCCATGATCAAGAGGATGCTAACTCATTGGATAAATGTAGAGGTCCACAACGTCCTCCACTAGAGCGTGAACCAACCATGCACCTTCTCCGCTTCGCTGCCAAGTCTGAAGTACCGCCCATGAAGTTTGGGTTAGGGGCATCCACGTGCAACAATAGGAATGTGATGAAGAGGTCAAAGAGACCCCAACCCCTAAGCATGTAAACTAACACCATTAGTCGATTGCTACCCAACATCAATCGATGTGCGACGTGGCTTTATCCAGGAGGTGTTACCCCAAACGTGTTGGGTCCTATTCAAGCCATCAATCCTAGCCATCACATGGTGATGGTGGTACTATTAGTGGGATGGATTCATTGGAGACTGGAATCACCATGATGATAGATGGGAGTAGGAGGCTAGAAGGCAGGGTGATGATGATGGGTATAGAGCACTGGTATAGGATCGTTGCTTCTAATACTATGCGGTGAGAATACAAAAGAGTTATGTATTGATAACACATTCATCCTCTATATATAAAAAGAGGCTAGCGTTGGAATCGATTACATTTCATTATGTAGAAAGAAGCTCTAAAATACCTAGCATGGAGGAATTGATAGAGAAGACCCTCATATAATTGATGCAAAATTGATAAAGTTCTATAAATGGATACCTTCAAAGTTCGAAGGATGATAGAATAAAAATGTAGAAAGGTTGTTGAGAAAACAATAACTTGCTTACTCATGAGGTCTCAAGGTTCTCTTATATAGAGACCGGTTCGGCAAATTAAATAGTGAAGACAGACAGAATATAAAATACACAAAGAGACAAAATATAAATAATATCTCAGCACTCCCCCTCAAGCTGGAACATAGATATCAATCATGTTTAGCTTGGAACATCATCTCTAGTAAGGTCCTCTGGCTAAGGCCTTGGTAAGTACATATGTTATCCGATCTCCAGAGCTAACATGAGTAGTGGAGATAAGGCCCTTATGTATCATGTCTCGAATGTAGTGATAGTCTACATCGATATGCTCGATCCTCGCATGGAAGGCTGAATTGTTTGCGATGAAGAGAGCAGACTGGTTGTCACACTAGTAGTGCATGGGAGGAGGTACCTCAATTGTTAGGTCAGTAAGAACAAATCTGACCCACATCATCTCTGTACTAGCATGTACCATGGCCCTGCATGTTGATTCTGCACTGGATCTAGCAATCATTGTATGTTTCTTGCTCTTCTATGACACCGAAGAATTCCCTATGAACACTGCAAATCCAGAGGTAGACATCCTGTCCTTGGGACACCACACATAATCTGCATCTGCATAAGCTATAATGACAAGGGATGTACATCTACTAAATAGAAGACCATTGCCAGATGAGGCCTTCAGATATCTCAAAATCATATGGGCCGCATCCATATGTTCCTGTCTAAGCTACTCCATGAACTGACTCACTTTGCTTGCTGCAAAAGATATATCTGGCATGGTTATGATCACATATAGGAGCTTCCCAACAAGCTCCTTGTACCTCCTCTTATCTACCTCGTAAGTGTCATCATCATACAATTTCATGCTCGGGCCCATGGGAGTAGTGGCAGGCATGTAATCCGCCATACATATCTCAGAGAGAAGATCTGTAACAAAATTCCTTTGGGTCATCACAAGATCTCGCCGGTTCCTAGCAAACTCTGGTCCAAGGAAGTAGTGTATCCTTGGTCACAAATTGTTGACTTAGGATGTCCATAGCAGCCCGGATGTCATGCTCATCATCCCTTGTAATAATGATATCATCAACGTAAACAAGTATGGTAATTGTCACTCTATGAGTCATGTGAACAAAAAGTAGATAATCGACAGTCAATCTTACGAACCTTTGTTGCTCTACCGAAAGCTTCTGGAACCATGCACTTGGACTCTGCTTAAGGCCATAGATCACCTTGTGAAGCATGCAAACCTTCTGGCACTCCCCTCTCAGCAGCGAACCCAAGTGGTTGTTGCATGTATACCTCCTCCTATAGGTCACCATAGAGAAATGCATTCTTCATATCTAGCTAGTAGATGGGCTCACTGCAATAGATAGAAGACTATGCAGTATAGAATGCCTTGCCACTGGAGAGAGTATCTTGATGGTCCACCCTATATATCTTGGTGAACCCACATGCCACAAGTCTCGCTTTGTAGAGATATACACTACCATTTGTTCGGTGCTTCACCGTAAACATCCACTTGCATCCAAAAACATATGCTCATGTAGGAGTTGTAACAATGCTCCAAGTGTCGTGTGACTATAGCACGATCATCTCCTCCTCCATGGTAAGATGCCACGGACTGTCTTATATGGCGTCCTGATATGTTCGTGGTATCTCCACGACTAATAGTGCCATGGAAAATCTCATGAAGTCCTCTGAAAGTCTGCTCAAGGAGACATGAGGCAAGAGGATATGAGGCACAAATACGTCTATGCTTCCGCAGAGCAATAGGCATATCTAGACCATCTATCACCTTCTAAACCTGTAAACTACTCTCTTGAGAGGACACATGCTCATCCTATAAAGCATCCTACTACATAGACAACTCAGTAGTGTCATTGTGGGTAGGGATGAGCATTGGGCTGGGCCGGCCCAGCCCGGCCCGAAGCCCAACCCGCATAGCCCGGCCCAGCCCGAGCCCGAATTATTTATGGGTCGGGCTTGGGCCAAAGATGTAGGCCCATTTAATAATTGGGCCAGGCTCAGGCTTAGCCCGGCCCAGCCCATTAGGCATGATAGCCTGACCCACACAAAAGCTCAAAATTAGGCCCGTTAGGCCCGATAGTCTGGCCTGCATAGAGCCCATATGTGTCTAGACTTTGATATCTCACTTTGATATATTCATCTGGATTTAATGAGGGAGTTGACGACGTCGACAGATTAATCCACTTGAGGTACATTTTCAATCTATTTGTTTACTACTATTTGCACATGTTTCTATAATATCTCTATGAAACTCTTTCCAATAGATAATGTAGAATCATAGATATGACCAAATCCATGCAAAACAGTAGGATATCTAAATAATAAAGACCTAAATAACTAATAAATACTTCATAACGAAGATTACAATCAAAATAACCAAATGAGGGTACGCCAAGTTTATGGGCCCACCAAGTCTAGACTCATAAGTTTTGGGCCGGTCCAATCCCAAATGATTTTTGAGACATTATGGGCTGGCCCGACCCAGGCCCGACCCATAATAATTGGGTTGAGCTTGGGCCTGGGCCTTCAAAAAAATTAGTGGGCCTAGACCTGGCCCAAAGCCCACAAACATAAATGGGCTTGGGCCTGGGCCCTGTAGAGCCCGGCCCAGGCCCGGCCCATGCTCATCCCTAATTCTGGGTACAAGAGTAGCCAACAAAGACACTTGACAACTCTAGGGGAGGACGACAGGCGGAGGTTAGGGCACGGGTGGGATACGAGAACTCCGGTCTAGGATCGTCGCTCTAATACCAGTGTTGTCAAAAGCGAGCCAGGCGCTCGCCTAGGCGCTAAGGCGAGGCGAGGCGAGGCCATGGCGCCTCATTTGGAGTCAGGCGGAGCGATTTGGTGCAGGCGCGAAAGAAGCGAGCGCCTTGATGGAAAGCGTGAGGCGCTCGGGCGAGCGCCTGATAAAATATTGATCTCTTTAGGGTCTAATCGGATCCCTGTTGGAGATCCGATTAGATTTACAAAGACCCTCAAACTATTCGCTTTACAAACCCTAGCTTGCAGCCCATTTCGTAATACTCCCACGCCCACAACCTCTTGTGTTCTCCATCGCCCTAATCATCACTGTTAGCTCCTCTGGCTTGTGGTTGCTCCTCTACCACAGTTTTTGTGTTTCGCCTCCTTCTGTCGCGCAGAGGCATCATCAGATTCAACACCATCATCCTAATCATTTCGGGTTAGATTTCCGCCGCTTCCTTTTATCTGATTTCTGCACGAATATTGTTTATGTAGCAATCCCGAATACGGATGGATTTGAAAATCTATATAGAAAATTCATTTCGGGACGGGGGCGCTGCCCCCTGCAACCCCCGCAAGGGGGGACGCACCTGCTCCCCCCTAGCCCCCCCAGGCTCGCTGACCGGGCAGCGAGACCCCTGTGCTGGTAGGGTATGGTGGCACAGGTGGGGCTATACGGCTGGGTTCACCCACCAAATAACATGTAGAGATCTCAGTTATAACAAATATATGGCATGGTTACATATATTTATTATAGTATATATGCAAATGTTTATGTTAGAAACTTAGAATGTTGATTGTGCAAATATGTTCATATGTGTTAGGAATGGCTACGGGAAGTGGACGTGACATGGTTGAAGAAAGAACTAACAAGAAAGATATTGCGTGGAGGTACAATTATCTGAAAGACCCAAAAGAACCAAACAGTGTAACATGCATGTTTTGTGAGAAGACCACTAAAGGTGGAATCTATAGAGCCAAACAACATCAAGTAGGATCTTTCAAGAATGCTGCCGCTTGTAAGAAATGCCCTCCGGAGGTAAAGGAAGAATTGCGTGCATATATGAATGAGAGGAAGTCTCAAAAGGATTCTTTTGAAGGTGGGAACATTGATGTGGATGACATGAATTTTGATGATGATGAATGTGAGGAACAAAATGCAATTGGGATTGGGAAGAGAGCTTGTCCAAGCAACAACAGTAATTCTATTTTGCAACCTACAAAAAAGGGTAAAGGACCGATGGACTCATTTGTGACTATGAAATGTCAAAAGAGAGAGGAAAAGCTCCAATGAGACAAACTTCCATGGTGGAGGCTTATGACAAAGAGATGCGACCCAGAACCATTCAACATATAGCTCGTTTCTTCTATCGTGCCGGTATACCATTTAATGCTGCAAAGCTGCAATGTTTCAAGGATATGATTCAAGCTATTGAAGTATATGGTCCTAACTTGAAGCCACCTTCATACCATGAGCTTAGAGTCCCATTACTTCGCATTGAGAAGGATTACACATCTGAATTGTTGGCTGGGCACAAAGAAACTTGGGGAAAGTATGGATGTTCTATCATGTCTGATGCTTGGACTGATAAGAGGAATAGATGCATACTTAATTTTATGGTGAATTGTTCCAAGGGCACGATGTTTGTGGAATCCATTGATGCATCATCATATGCAAAGACAGGAGAGAAGATTTATGAGCTTCTTGATATGTTTGTGGAGCAAATTGGAGAGAGGAATGTCGTACAAGTCGTGACTGACAATGGAAGCAACTATGTCTTAGCAGGTATATATTTATCTTTAATGACTTTAACTATTGAATTATTTAAAATTAATGTTACACCATCCTACTATTTTTATATAGGCAAGTTTTTACAAGAGAAGAGACCACACTTGTATTGGACTCCATGTGCGGCACATTGCATCGATCTCATGTTAGAGGATATTGGTAAGATCCCAACGATTAAGAAGAATCTTGAAAGAGCCATTGCGATTGCGGGTTACATTTACAATCACATTGGGCTACTGAACATGATGAGGGAATTTACGAATGGCAAGGAATTGGTTCGTCATGGTGTGACTCGATTTGCAACAACATTTCTTTCTTTGCAATCTCTCCATAAGAATAAGCACAGTTTAAGGACCATGTTTACTTCAGAGAAATGGGCTACTAGCAAATGGGCCAAGGAAGCCAAGGGCAAGAAAGCAAGGGATATCGCTTTGATGCCCTCGTTTTGGAATTATGTACTTGACACGCTTAAGTACATGGGACCTCTTGTTAAAGTTCTTCGGCTTGTTGATAGTGAGCGAAAACCTGCAATGGGATACATTTATGAAGCAATGGATCGTGCAAAGGAAGCAATTGAGAAAAGCTTCAATGGAAAGGAGGAGAAGTACAATGATGTATTTCAAATCATTGATAAAAGATGGGAATGCCAGCTTCATCATCCATTACATGCTGCAGGTCATTTTCTGAACCCTGAATTCTACTATGGCAACCCGTCCATTGCATTTGATACGGAGATCATTGACGGTCTATACAAATGCATACAAAGATTGGTTCCTGGTGTAAATGTGCAAGATAAAATTATGATTGAGTTAAGCTCATATAAAAATGCTGAGGGAATTTTTGGAAATCCAATGGCCATTTGATCAAGAAACTCAAAATCTCCAGGTACCATTACAATTTGATAAACTCAAATTGATTTAATTCTTGATGTTAACATCTTCATATGATAATGTAGTGGAATGGTGGAGCTCTTTTGGAAGTTCAGCTCCAAACTTGCAACGTCTAGCTATAAAGATTTTGAGCTTGACATGCAGTTCATCTGGATGTGAACGTAATTGGAGTGTATTTGAGCACGTAAGTTATTTTATGTTAATCCAGACTTTTGAGTCTTTGATTTTAACTCTTATAGTGCAAACATTTTTGCAGATTCATTCAAAGAAAAGAAATAGGCTTGAACATCAAAGATTGCAAGATTTGGTGTACATCAAATATAACCAGGCTTTGAAGGATCGATATGACTTACGAGACACCATAGATCCGATCGCTCTTACTGAGATCGATGATGCTAATGAATGGTTGCTAGGTAAAATGGAGACAAATAATGCAGAGGAAGATTTTGTCTTTGAAGATGATATATTGACATGGGGAGATGTAGCAAGAGCATCTGGAATTGCAGAGGCACAAACATATACGCGGCAACGTACAAAGCATGGAGCACCTATTGCGGGATCTTCTTCAAGACGAGTTGTTGCTTCACAAGACAACGAAGAAGAAGAAATGGAAGAGATTGAGGGGAATGAAGGTGGAGATGAAGACGATGCTGGTGAAATCAATTTTGATGATGATGAAGACGAAGAACTTACAGATCCATAGACATTTCAATTTTTAGTTATATGCTTGAATGATGAAGATGAAAACAATGCTTTGTTTGCGTAATTTGAACGTTTAAACAATTTCTAGAAGTGTTTGAAGTTTTATTTTTCTCTAATATATGTTTGAATGATATTCATTGCATGTTAGTGCTATACTTGTGGTATATTTTTATTTAAAATAAGTAATATAAATAATTTAATGTGTACATATATTATATATACATACAATATTTCTTTAGCGCCTCGATTGTCTCAGGCAAGCGCCTAGGCGAGCGCCTAGCGCCTCAAGCGTTTTGGACCCGTAGCGCCTTAGAGCGCCTCACGCCTTTGACAACACTGTCTAATACAATGTTGAGAGAAAACGATAACTTGCTTATTCATGAGGCTCTAGGGTTCTCTTAAA
This sequence comes from Ottelia alismoides, assembly GCA_037367405.1. Taxonomy (NCBI): domain Eukaryota; kingdom Viridiplantae; phylum Streptophyta; class Magnoliopsida; order Alismatales; family Hydrocharitaceae; genus Ottelia; species Ottelia alismoides. The sequence continues at coordinate 573,568 of JAZKJV010001148.1, read as the reverse complement.
TAAAGGAGAGACCCATTAGGCAATTGCATAATGAAGATAGAAGGAATAGATATTAGAAAATACATAAAAAAGAAAAAATATAAACAATATCTCACAAAATATAAACAATATCTCAACAAAGGTCGATAATATTTTTATGGTAGTGAGTATTTGGAGGTTAACTACAAACATGTGGAAAAATTCTTTAGGAAAAAGGGTGGACATCCGAAATGATCTCCACCCATAGATTTTTAATATACTAATAAAAAGAAGTGATAATCACAATTGCCAAGACTCAACTCGGTATGCCCACAAACATGTGGTGAATGTTTCCAGCTAAGATAATGCACTATTTGATGTGTGGCCATGCAAAGAATGATTATATTTGTAACAATAGTTTCAAATACAAAAAAATGATGTGGTAATAGCAGAAGTTAAAATGAAAATAAAAGATTGTCTAATGTAGTTTGGACATTTGCAAAGAAGGTAAACCACTGCTCCATATCAAGGGTGTGAAAAGTTAGATGAAATGCCATATAATAGGGGTTCGGGAAGGGTAAGAAATGTTTTTTTACGAAAAAGAAGGTGCAACGTCGAAGAGACGTTCACCCGTAAACTTATGCATTCACACTATCAAAAAAGAAGCTACAAAGACCAAATATCTTTAGGTTTTTCGCATGCTCTATAATATTCTCCATGTACATTATTTCACCTTAGGATATAGATCCATTTTCCGTGGAATCCATGTAGACCATAAGATAGCCTCTAACCAAACCTTGGTAGAGTTGTTCACATGTTCCCACTCATCGAGAGAATTTTAGAAAGCAACCCAGACAGAGGTTGACTCCAACTCAACAAGCGATGTTGCTCATATATCCCTCACAATCAAGCAACTAAAGAAAGGGTGTTCAACATCCTCCTCGGCTGCTAAACATGGCAAGCAAGTGTTGAATGCTACTAGGAAAAACCTAACTCTGTGCTCGCTAGTCAACAAACAACTCCTTCTCAACAGCCAAATAAAAATCCGAACCCACAAAGGGACCTTCCACCTCCAAATTTACATGAACTGGTCTAAGCAGTCGCTAGATCAAAAGTCATCGACAAGTACAAGACCATGTAGGCCTTTTGCATCATGAAGTGTCCATCAACCCAAGACCAATGATCCACAATGTCAACTAAATTGTCACAAACTAGTAGCACCTCCGACAAGAGCCAAAACTCCACAAATCACTGCTCTGACAACTATGTACAGAACAATGGGTAACACCAACATCGCAGCAATCCCTCACGAAACACCATGCACTAGCTGTTAGCGTGAAAAGGCGGGGGAACCGAATACGCAATGGCCCGTGCCTAGTCCAATCATCAGTCTACAAATGGAACCCACAACCATCACAGAGAACATGTCTCATGAGAGGAACACATGAGGTACAACCGAGAAAATTCATTTCCAAAAGTTGGAAGGACCGGGGAGGCAATAATTTGTGAGAAGGGATCTAGTGAAACCCCATATGTTGACTACAATGTTTGGCAAATCAAATCATACCCTCCATCCCAGATCCAAATCACATGCTGCGACAAAAGTCGTCACTTCCAAGCTTCGAATCATCAGCCACTACCCTCCTCCTTAAGCATCAAAGTGTTCCACCCCACCAATGGCATTTCAAGAGATTCCCCAGTTGAAGACCAGAAGAAACGTCTCACAAGTGCTTGCCTCGAGCTTCACCTTCACCCCAGCAAGCAACAGGAGCCTAGATAAAAATAATATTGGGATAGCCAAGAGAACTATCTTCAACAACACGAGGCAGCCACCTCTCGAAAACAGGCTCACCAACTTCTTCGCCTGCCTCTCGATGATGGGTAACCAGTAGAAGGGCAAGAAACGTTAGAATGTGAGTATCCAAGTCAACATATGACAAAAAAAATCTGTTTGAAAACAGTAGTTGTCAAAGTAGGAAAAGGCTTGGCTGATGTTAATGTTATACTTTTACAAGTCCTCCCGAAATACTATAAAAATCGACTATGTCCTCAATCTTGAAATTCTGCCAATTCCAAAAGTCTAACAGCAAAAACACTCCTCCAGTTGATGAATTAAAATCCTAGAAAGATTTCTGCATCCTAAAAGTCACATAATAATGATGTGTAACTCCAAGATCTATGTTAAATATATAAAAAACCAATTTGCCAGGAACTATCCGCCTTACAAACAGAATAGAACATTTCCCATTTAGCCGAATTACACAAGCTCTGGGTATTCCTCTTCCCCCGATACAACGAGACTCGTCATTGAAAGGGAAAGGAGAAAATAACTAACCCAAACAAAAAGAAAATTTAGAAAAAGCTAAAAAAACTTTTTTTTCAGTTTTTTTTCCTTCAGCAAACATCCGTAACAACCACCGCACAACTAATTCATTCAAAATCGTTCAACAAGCCCAACAAACTCATCAAACACAGGCACGTCAGAAGATATCATCACATTTGCAGACACGTAACAAAGTCCGGGTTACATAGGGGGAGTCGGAGTTACCTTGGAAGAAGGGGATTGGAGTTATCGCCGGAGTATGCGATGAAGCCGGAAGCGCCAAGATTGACGGTGACAGCGCCGGCGTGGGAAGTGGAGAAGAACTCCACGAGAGAAGGCCCCCCGACGCCACCCTTCTCGTCGGCCTTGAGCTCCTCCGGGCTACTGGCCACCGATCTGTCGAACACCGCCAACATTTTCTCTCGCCGTCGATGCGATCCGATCCGATCAAGCCAATGTCTCCCTTTCCTCGAAACTTGCGGAATGGTGCGGAGGGGTTGGTAGTGTATAATTGGCTATGTAATTACTTTTCCCGATAATGCCCTCAAATTCTCGAGTTATTACTCGCTTCCCTTTCGCATTGGCTGATGCGGTTGGTGACGTTGGTCCGTCGGTTTCGAGGTGGGGGAGTGTCCGCCAATTGGTACGACGAGCATCATATCATTCTTATATGCAAAAGATGGAAAAAAATGAACTATCTCATTTTTTGCAATTTTTTTATGGAAAAATATTATCATGTATATTCATCCATATATCATTCCTACATGTCATTCGAATTTCCTCAGAAACAGAAATTCCTAAGACCTCCATCCAGATAGCTATTTTTTTAACGATCGCAAGATTTTTTTTAAATCGACCATATCTGGATGGAGGCCGTAGGAGTCTCTGTTTTTGACAAAAATCGAATGTCATATAGGGCGGGTATATGGATGAGTATACATGTGATATTTTTCAAAAAAATAAAAAATTTGACAAAAATGAGGGGGGCAGCCATATTGGTTGTCTCCGGGGTAGCCGCATCAACCCCTTCTTAAATACATCATTTTTTGTTCATATCTCAAATGTTCAAGGTTGAGGGAGTTCATGCTTGTAAGCTTTAATACGTGATCCATAAGTATGTCCTTCTGCCTTCTATTAGTAAGCTTTAAGACTTTTGATATGTGTCGGTCCTTCTACGTCCCTTTTCTTTCGATAGAATAAAAATAAAAAATACTAAAAATACTATTGAGATGCCCCCAAATGGAAATTCTTTTGGAAAAAATATCTTAAAACTTTTATTGATTAAGACCTCGAACAATACCCTGTAATAAAAAAGTACCTGAAGAAAAAGTGTACACATAAGAGGAAGAGTGAGAAAATGATAGAACTGACTAACATCTTGTGGTTAAGGCCAACTCCTTGATTTTAAGAAAAACTAGCACCAAATAAGACATTGAATGGGTACCTATGCAACAATGATGACTAAGTTACAAAAAATGGGAAGCCAATGAACATAAAAAATATCATTAAAAAATTTGAAAAACCTAACCATAAGATTGGGTGATGTGGGCTGGAGAGGGTCGAAGATGAGGAGATAATGATTGCAATGACTGTTAACGGTGACACTACGGTGTCAGCGATGCAAAGGAGATGCATGCGGCAACCAACGAGTGAAGGAGGCACTTGCGCGATCGTTGGGACGAGAATTGGAGGTATCAAGCATGCGAAGTGAGGAGAAAGGTTATTGGTGCACAATAAGCCATATTTCTCCTAAACGGGTCATTGGTGAAAGGCAAAACTAGGAATCCATATCTGAAAGCTCGGTTTAAAAATCAGCCGACTAGTCAACCTAGTGGGCTGATTTTTTACAAGATTAAGTAGTATTGACGGGATGGATTTGTACTATCATCATCAAGATTGTCTTCCTCTTTTTTATCGTCATCTTCCAGTCCTTTATGAAAATTAATGCTTCTACGGTGTCTAGATCAAGTCGGCTTCTGTAAGCATCGAGAACTCGCCCCCAGTATTAAGGATGCTCTTTGAAACTACAATGGAGATTGGTATATGTTCACATTTAGATACTATGATTTTAAAATATCGATATGCATCATCTACATTGTCCGTAGAAATGTCTTCTAAGTATAATTGAATCTCAAACTTTTCAGATTCTAAAGAACCCATCCTTCTTTTGTTTTAGTAACTTGCATATATTGTCTTCCTTTCTTCTTGTTGCATATAGATCATGTTCGGTGGTGCTTTGCATTGTATTTTTGATTTATTGGATTCCCTTAAAGCAAATGCATACTCATCAAATATATTTCCCATATGATAAGAACTATGTTTTCATATTTGGTTCATTCTTTCCACATTTTTTTGTGATGTGTAAGATCAAGCCACCATTCAAATGGTGTCATATCCTAGGTTAGAGGATTTGGATTCATATCCAGGTTTAAAGAACAATAGGGCAATATCAATGCCGTTGCAATTTTTTTTGAAATTTTGTGTTTTAAATGTTTTTATGACATTTGATATTATGTTGACACATTAATTTAGACATGTTTTAGGTATATTAATCATGTCTAGAAGATCTAGACATGACCCCAAAACATCTATCAAAGGTTGACATCATTTGGGTGATGATTCTGATGAAAAAGTCCCTGCAAACTCCTGAGATTGATCCAAAGCATAGTAAATCATTATGATTTTTTTATTATTGCTTTACAGTCATATAACATGTGAAAAACACTAAATAAAAGTCACAATACAAGTACCCTTACATTGTGAATTTATTTCACACAATCTCGATCGTGTCAGTCTGAGGAATTGGATTTCTCCATGGTCGAAGTCAGAAGATAACTCAATGAGCAAGATGACTTATTTATTTGTATTATCGGAACCAAACGACCGTGATTATATGTGATATATATAGGGTTAAACATAGTATTTATGGAATATTTGAGGTTGCAACTAATTTTAAGTCCAAGTTATATGATGCATTCTAATTCGAAGTGCGATGACAACTTGCTAATTCGGAACCCGCTCATTTTGGCTTTCATATTTAACTCTATACGATAGTGTAGAATGTTTTCTATCTCAAATTTCTTTTTTTAGTCGTATACATATGCAATGATAACAATTAAAACTCAAACAAATCTATTTAAGATAAAAAAAACTATTAACGGACAAGTTTGCTCACATGGTCTAACTAATAGTTAAAATAACATTACATTCTCTCGTGTATGATATAATTGGATATGATTATATGTCGATGTGAGTGAATGTGAATGCATTTATTTTATCATGATGTGGCATGTAATATTATACCATGGAGCGACTTATAAGCGGTTCCGGTTATAATCCTTAAATGAAATTATGAGTGTGTATGTGTGTGTATGATATAAGTGGAATGTGTATGATGTATACTTACATGTTCTAAGGGAGATAGCATATAATTAATCATACCACAATTGGAAATGATCTAACATCAAAACCCTCATTGGTAAAAACCACCACTAGAGTCTCTTGACTCGGGCTTTCAACTATACCCACCTAGATCTTTTTACTAACTCTGGTTGGTGGCTCGAGTCTCTTTATCACATCCACCTTGGTAGGGTCAACCTCCATTCCCCTCATGGAGATGGTGTGCTCCAACATAATACCCTCTATCACCATGAAGTAACTCTTTTTCTAGGAGAGCACTAGATCTACCTCCCTACACTTTGTGAGGACTTGGTCTATGTGAGAAAGACGAGCATTGAATGAACATCGTGAACCAAAAAGTCATCCATGAAAATTAATAGGAAATTACCAACCACCTCGAAAAATACAACCATCATGTACCTCTGGAAAGTCGCAAGTGCATTGCATAAACTAAAGGGTATGCACCTGAAGAAGGAAATTCCAAAGGGACATGTAAATGTGATATTTTCTTGATAATCCGGAGTGATGCCTACCTGATTGTAGCTTGATTACCCATCCAAAAGCAAAAATGCTCCTTCCCTGCCAACCTCTCCAAGACATGATCAATAAGTAGGAAAGGGAAGTGGTTATTCTTTGCTGCAGCATTCAAGCGCATGAAATCCACATGGACATGCCATGATGCGGGTACTCTCGTAGCGGTCTCCTCTCTCTTCTCATTGGTGACAATATGAATTCCCAAGTTCTTCAAGACAACATGAAGGGATGCTACCTATTTGGTGTTAGAGATGGCATAAGTAAGCCCTCTCTACATCATTTCTCAATCTCTTTCTTCACCACTTCTCGTAAGTTCAGATTTATCATACATTGGTACTCATGAGAGGGATCATGTAAATATAGTGCTATTAAAGAGAGGGTTTATTTCACTGAGATACGACACATTCCAACATATCACTCTACTTTTTTTTCAAGAATCTCTAGCAATCGAGATTCTTGTTCTCCGGTCAGGCTTGAACTAATGATGACTAAGAACTACTTAGGTTGGCCCGCAAGGCATACTTAAGTTGACTGATATGAAATACGTTGCAGCTCGACACTTAAGCTACTCGATCAAAACTGCACAAACATATCTTTGCGAAGAAGTGTGGTGTTTATTTCTTTAATCTAGGCAAACCCCATGACCGATCCTAGGAGGTGTTCGTATTTAGTGGCTTAACCTAGGGTCAATTAACTAATTTGATTAATCTAGGTTTCAATCGATAACTTAGTGCAATGCATGGATTTTTTATCAATTATTTTTTATCAAAGGTAAAATGCATCGAATGAATGAAATGCATGTGTAGTGAAATGCACGCACACACATATATATCTCTTGAAATGATTGTCTCTAAATCAAGTTGGCATACAATAGATATTAATCTCCAATTAATTGCAATTTTAAGCTCCAAATTCAATGTAATGATCAATGCACATAAAATTCTAAATCTCTAAGTTTCTTAATCCCACAAATATCATCTAACCAGGAAATTAATCATCCCAAATAAGTAACAAATCTCCAAGATTAAATTCTACAAGGTTCAAGCTTTCTAGGGACTACTTATTTGTAAATTTTAAACCTATGTGCTAATTATGGCAATTAAAATAATATCCAATAATCGATAAAATTATCTAATCTATAGATAATTATATAACCATCACGTTAGAGTACAAAGCATGCCAATAGAAAAGAAAATTAATAGAGCTTACAAACAAGACTAATTTCATGCAAATTGAAGGTCTGATGATCAAGTTATTAATAAAAGAAACTAGAGGTATTTTTGCAATGAAAATAAATTTAAAACTAATTAAAGACTATTTTTAATTGCATTGTTAGGTGTTTTTCTACAATAAAAATAATCCATAGGGGCTTCTATGAATGTTTTCCAAGTGCATGGGGTAATTTTGTAATTAGAGGGAATTTTGGAGTTTGACAGTAGTTCTCCCTGAGTGGTTCACGTGAGGTATGCATGGCTGGATCTGAGTACATAAGGGGAAAAGATCTGGGACTGGCATTGCAATTTGCCTACCCACGTGCCTCTTGCACATGAGGGCAAGGCTAGGATGGTGCTTCCCTCTAGGGCTGAGGTGTGGTTTTATTTGGAGATGTGGGGTAGGCTCGAGCGCTTTGAGCTTCCAGTGCGAATGGGATGGCTGGGAGTCAATCCAACATCATCAGATCAGAATGATCTGATAACCCATTATAATGCATGAGGGGAACACCGATGATGGGCTCCTCTATAGGTAATCAGACGGTTGGGGATGAAGCTCCTAGGAGTCGTTAGATCAGGCAAGGGCTTCAATTCAATAGTACGTATATCTCATTCCTCCTCCGTGATGGTAGGTCTGGGGGGGAAGCTCCAACGATCCCTCTCGAGTCCCTCTATGGACTTATTGTTGAGATGATGGTCTGGGAGGATCGAGGGGACCATGTCGAAGATAGGCATGATGCTACAAGGCTCCTATGATGGTCGTAGAAGCATGGCGACGTGTGCTTGTCGAAGGACAAGGAGAAGATTGGAGAGGAATGGCGAACTCCAATCGATGAAGGCTCATAGTACATGCAATGGTTAGGCAAACCAAAAGGGTTCAAGAACAAATGGAATGGGGGCCCAAGAAAGGAGGTGGTTGGAGAGGGCACTCAGATGAGTTCTAGGTCTGTGATATTGAGAATCAGAGTGTCAGGAAAGAGCATGTAATGGATCTCTGTTAGAGCACTTGGTTATAGCTCGAGTTGGATGGTTGAACCACTGATCTTGGGTATCTAGAGGCAGCTGCGGTGGTAGAGAAGCTCCACTGGATCTCGTCAAAGAAGGAGGTTTCGTCACTCGACCCTGCAACTAGTGTTAGACATGTGAGCCCTTGGCGAACCATTCATACAATAAATGTTTATTATAATATTTATGTTTATCAATAAAAGTTATTGATGTTTCACTCCCTTTCTGAAATTAAATGAATGAATGCACTATAAGGTCCCTCTGTACAATTAGGGTTATGTACCATGGCCATCTTGATGATCATATAGCTGTTAATTCATTAAATGAATCATAGAGGCTGGTGTTTGGATGAATATCTAAGGAGTTAGATAGAGGACTCATCAAGCATCGTCAAATGATTGTTAAGAGATGATCTCCAGCATGAGTAGGAGATGGCAATCCTTTCTCACATAGGCTGATATCTGACCGACCTCTTGATGCAGGTCCTCTGCATAGGAACAGTGATTCGGAGGTGTCAGATTAGTTAGGTCAATGGGTTGACTTAACGAGATCGAGATAACCTAAGTCCTATGTTGAATGCTGTCACAACATAGGCACACATCCTCTGACCGGAGACAGATGTATTACTATATGTCTGAGTATGTACATTTGGCAGACCGATAGGTTGATGGCCTAACCAAGGTCTATACACCGGCGAGCTAGTGTGCATATAAGGGCATATGAGCAATACGATCTCTCAAAGGGATCATATAGGTTCACTTATGAACCGGAAGACATGAGCTCACTCATGAGGTATTGGTACCGATCAAATTCCATGCATGGTCGTCGTTCTTTGGAAGCATGACATGAATTTGAAGGTATGATATATGCTTTGGGAAAGCATATGATCGATACCAACTTCCAATAACCGAGATTGAGAAACTTAGTGATTAAACTCTGAAGAAGACAATGTAAAATTGATCTTAATCTTCAGATTGATCATGGGTCTTCCAGTATGTAGAATGTACAGGTATTGGGAATACCTGAGGGTGATGTGATCATAAACGATTGTATAACCATGACGCTTCAATTCCGAGGGAGTGATGAAACAGGTCTGGATTTTAGTGACTCCTCTCAGTAGAGAAGCAATCTGATCTTGGTCCAAGTGTTGGACATTGGTCTGAATGTGATTTAGTTGCAATGAGAAGATTAGATTTTGCGGTCTTGATTTAATCAAGCATCTGTGGGAGGTTCGTATGATCTGGATCTGAGATAAGATCTCAATGTCCAAGTCACTATACGCGGAACAATACAATCGCCATGTCCTTATCTCCAAGCATCTGCGGAGAAAGCACATTATTCTTGAAGGGGTTCGAGAATAATTCATTTGATGAACTACTTATCCAAGCAAGAAGGACTTGATGATTAAATGAGATTTAATTGTCAAGCATAATATGAATAAGATTCATATTGCGAGAATAATTATCCAAGATAATTAAATAGGATTTAATTATCAAGGATTGAAGAATGTGGATAATACTATCCATAATATTTGTGTATTATAAATATGATTTATAATATACATATATATTGAAGAGAGAGAGAGAGATTTTATAAATAGCATTTTTTAATTATTAATGTGGATTGGATTCACATTAATTAATTAATTGGAAATGCAATTTACAAATTAGTTTGGGTTGTGAATATGATTCACATATTTTTCGATGGCATGATTGAAATATTCACAAATTAATTTGGAATTAATTTGGTGAATAATTTTTTGATAATGGTTGTTACAAAATTAGATTAAGAAATAATAAATAGAATAAAAAAGGGAGATAAAAATCACCACAAAAAAGGTGACGTTACCTATAGGTGACGCCCCTAAATTTGTGGGTGATTTAGTTATCACTTTTTTATTTTATGTTATTATCTCTTCATGGTTAATTCATGTTAAATTAAATTGTGTTGATAATATTACAACATATATTTAATTTAAATATAAATTAATGTTGTTGGTTTTAACCAACAACAATCATAGCCATTGATTATTACATAGAATCCCATGGCCGTTGGATCTATGTGTCCCACGGATTGAGATCTATTGGATCCCAAACTAATATAAAAGGAGGGCTAACCTAGCCTTTCATGGTACATTATTTTAGAGTTGTAGAAGCCTACTACTCTCTCTCTCTCTCATTCTCGTCTACCATCTCTCTCTCAATTTCAAGTGGCCGTCCATCTTGAATATTGAGGAGGAGAGAATCTCGCCTTCGCCTTCGACGACTCAAGGATCTCCTTCTTTGGGACTGCTTGCTCTAAAGGAAGACGACGAATTTCGTTTGACGAAATCAGGGGATTCGTTGCTTGGATCTTCATCGAGGATTGCGGGAGGAACCCGACTCATCATCGCGCCCGCAAATGCATTCTTCGTGGATCGGACTTAAGACAGGAGGATCTCTTGTTTGGGATCTCACGACTACAACCACACAGTCCAAGAGGTATTCCTTATACTTTGTAGTTTGATGAAACGATCCGAGAAGTGTTCTCGTGATCATGTGGTTTCATCTTTAGATTTAAAAATTTTAATTTCCGTCGCATCTAGCGACTAGTGCGACTAGTCGCCCCGATCGCATACGATGCGATCGACACTCTTCCATGATGCGCTTGAGGATTCTCAATATCCTTCAACTAGTAGCTATCACCTAGAGGAAGAGGGGGGTCTCGACCTATTTTCTACACAAGGGTGGATCAATTGGAGAAGGCTGAGATGGTCTTGGTTTTATGGAGAAGGTTGATGAGTGGAGGGTGGTTTCGAGGTGAGAGGGATTGTGCGAGGGTGCATGTGAGTCGATGAGCGGTTGGCATGAAGGAGGAACAATTGGGCTGTTGATTGGTACTAGTCTCGTGGTGTCAGGACACATGTTAGCTGAGGGAGAAAGGAAGAAAGAAGCGACACCATGCATGTGACCGTATGGGGGGGAGAGGGTAGTCGAAGGCAGACAAAGAGTAGGGACCACTAGATCTTGACATCCAATGACCCTGATGGGCTTAGTTGGAGGGTGGGTCAGCGCAGATGGCACATGTTGGATCAAGTGATCCAATAGTGTCTGTAAAGGTGTGATGGATTGAAGAGGGATTGTTGGATCAAGGATTGCGGTAATGAAAGAAGGGACGGATCACGTGGCTTTCCTAGTTCCGCCCACGTTGCCCAATAGAAGAAAAAAAGAAAATAATAAATAAATAAAAATCAAAATAAACTCAAATAAAAAAGTGTTCAACATGAAAGTTTTTCATCTCGATGAGATATATGGATAAAAATACAAAACAACCTCATTTAAATGAGTTTATATTTTTAGTAGGTATTTGATGTATATTTGGTACTCGTTTTTGTTGTTCTTATTATTTTTTGGATTTTTAATAAATACACTATTTACACAAAGAAATATGTACCCATTAAACTAATTTTAAGAATTTCTAATAAGTTAAAAACAATGAAGAATATATACATTATGCACAATATATACAAAGATCAAATTATTATTTGATTGTAATAGTTAACCATATTTACATATAAAGTATAAAATACTTATCTAAGGATTATAAGTGGTTTATTGGGTTGATTTGTTGAGGGGATCTGGCTAACGATGAGTAATAAGATAGATGAATAAATGATTCATCAGTGATGCAAGGTATTAAGGAGACACTGTGAACATTTGCTTCATTAGTACAATGATCTAATTTAATTATTAGAAAACATTGCAACAAAATAAAGAGAAAGTTTGCATCTTGATTAATAGTCTAGAAACTATCTGAATTAAAATGTATAGCCGGTGCATGGAAATCAAGGAACTAATTTGAAATCTCATTTTGTTTAAATCCATCATTAAAAAACAATGGATAATTTAGAAAACTAGAGAAAAGAACTAGAATAAAGGTTTTAGTTATTCAGTGCAAGTATCTGAGAGCGAATCACACAAAAGATATTAAGATACTTAGTCGGAATTATGTGTCCCAGATGAATCAACCCTGTACTCACTGTTATACAAAAAAATATACAAAAGTGCGTGAATTGGCTATAAGGTTGCAACAACATTGATTAACCATTTTCTTCACATTAGAACCTAAAAATCCACATCATCACATACTTTGATAAATAACCCGTTGTGAGAAGGATATAGTCAAATCTGTGGCTAACAGGTAGTGGTTCCATGAGTCAATGTCCTGAACATCAAAGGTATCACAAATGATGATTGACTTAATCGACAACTCATCTTTGGAACCAATGATTCCTCCCATTTGTTGGCATATAGGACACTACTTCACGAAGGTGAAAGCGTCATGAAACAAGGTCAATCAACATAAGCCACACTACAGTACCTTCTACGTGATCCTCTTCTCATAGTGGTTCCCTCATGTCTCCAAGGAGTTGTAGTGAGTAAGGACACTCTGGTATTCCTGTTGAGGAATACACCTCCTCCAGACACAATCCGACCCCTTAAAGGAAAGTATTGGATCCTCCCAACGATAGTATCTTGAAACCAAGTTGCTTTTGGGCCAATCTCAAGGAACTTTCTTGGAGACAAGACACTTTGCCGTAATGGTGTACCATGGGAGTAAGTCTATAGCACAAGTCAACTCGTGAGGGAAGGAATGAAGAATTGGAGTACACTTAGAAGAATCAGGAATCTCGAGACGAGAGAGGTGATCAACCTCTACAATCTTTACTCCACGTTTATCTTTAATTTCCAAGTAAAATTCCTAAAGAGGCAAAATCCACCTAAGAATAGATGCCTTCACATCCTTCTTTTCCATTAACGTAGTGTTAGGTGGTAACTGTACACAACAATCTTAGATACAATGAGAAGTCACACGAACGTATCCAAGGTGAACATTACCGCAATCATCTCCTTTTCTGTAACTGTGTAGTTACGCTATGCAGGGTAGTGAACTATGAATGGGATGTTGCACTTTCTTTGTTACACTACCTCAACTGCAAAGTTTGAGGCACCCATGATGTTCTCGAGGGGGAGAGATCGATCTAGTGCTTGTAGGATAGGGATGCCCATGATCATTCCTTTTAACCTCTCGAAGGCCTCAACGCTTATAAATTACGATCGACAAAAACTTGGTGTCTTTCCCTAAGAGCTTAATTAGCGGTTGGGTGATCTTTGAAAAATCATCGATAAATCTCCAAAATCCAACAAGTCCAAGGAAAGACCACAATTGTCTGATGTTGGTTGGTGGTTGGAGTCGTCTGATCACATCCACCTTGGCAGAGTCAACCTACATTCCTCTTGTGGAGTTTGTGTGCCCCAATACAACACATTCTCTCACCATAAGGTGGTTTTTCTCCTAGAGAGCACCAGATTCATCTCACAACATTTTATGAGGACTTGGTGCATATGCCTAAGATATGAATTAAAGGAATCCCCATGGACTGAGAAGTCGTCCATGTAGACTTCCAAGAACTCACCAAGCATCTCAGTGAAGACAACAATCATGCACCTTTGGAAGGTACCGAGAGCATTACATAGCCCAAAAGGCATGCACTTGAAAACATAGGCACAAAAAGGGCATGCGAAAGTAGCCTTTTCTAGGTCCTCAGGAGTTAAAGCTATTTGATTGTAGCCCGAGTACCCATTTAGAAAGCAAAAGAACTCTTTCCCTACCAACTACTCCAAAATCTGATCGTTGAATGGTAGAGGAAAGTAATTCCTTATCGTCATGGCATTCAAGCATTTCTAATCCACACAGATGTGGCACAACATTGGCACTCGTGTCATGATATCCTCTTCATCCTCGATGGTGATAGTATGGATTCCCGACTTCTTTGGGATGACATGAAAGGGGTGTCGCCACTTGGAGTCAAAGATGGGATAATAAAATATGTGCCTCACCATTTTTCAATTTCCTTCTTCTAAACCTCCCATAAGTTTGGATTCAGCCTACACTGGAACTCATGAGGGCGTTTGGAATCATCCTCAAGACAGATATGGTGTGATCATAGAGCGATATTTCCCATGGAGATCGAAAATGCTCTAGCATTCTCTCCTTGTGGTTCTTTTTCCAATATCTTTAGCAAGAGAGATTCATGCTCCTCTATCAAACATGAATTGATGATGATCAGAAACTTCTCCTCTTGTCCTCGTAGGGAAGGTGTATTTCAGTGTTGGACATAGTGATTTGACTTAAGTAAGGTATCATCATCGAGTAAGTCTGGCTCAACTGAACCTCTTGTAAATTTTGATTCAGCATGCGTTGGAACTCATGAGAGGGTTTGACATCATCTTTAAGATAGATATTGTGTGAACATAGAGCATGATATATCCCACGAAGACAAGAAAAGTTGCAGCCTATCGCCTTGCAGTTCTTTTTCAAGATCTCTAGCAAATGAGATTCCCGCTTCTTGGTTTATTATGAACTGATGATGACTGGAAACTTTTTATCTTGTCCTGTAAGGAAGGCATATTTTATTGTTGGGGATAATATTTTGACATGGCCTTAAATTTCTACAAAATTCAATAGAATCTCAATCGAATTTCTATTTTGACATGTTATCGAAATTCAGCCGAAATGGCCAAAATGACCGAAATATGGGAGTCCCTAGTATAAAAATGACCTAAATGATCGAATTTTCGATTGAATTTCAATAAAAAATAGACCGAAATTTCGTTTCAACCAGTCACTGAAATGGTGACCGAAATTGACATTTAAGGGCTTAGTTTTGACTCAGGTAAGGTATCATCATCAAGTAAGTCATGCCCAACTAAACTTGGATATGAGATGATAGTGGTTGAATCTGTCTGTGAAATAGTTGCCATCAACTGATTCAACCCAGGAGTCAAATATCTAAATGTTCCAAATAATTGATAAAAATCGCATTTGTCTCGTCATCCTCACCCTTCAATTATTCCAATAAAAGAGGGATTATCATGCCAAGGTTGGTCTCTATGTCATAGACTGTGTAGGTGGGTTCATTACTCATGTTCTCGATGCTTGTTAGGTTATTCCTAAGGATATAGCAAATTATGTATTGGACACTTTCCTCTACGGGTGAGAGGGATCCATCTGCAACTGATGGGATGTATATCTTGTCCCAACTATCTAAACCTGACAACACTTTGTGTCTGACATAGAATACTCGGTGCTTAGTCGAAATCAAGTATCTGCCATTTTGTTTTCTTCATCTCTAATTCCACATCTTTGATTGGTATATGGAACTATATCTTCCCAACTTTGTAGTCAAAATGATCTTAGTTACGTTAAGGAAAAGGGTGAACGAGTATGATGGGAATCTTTCTAATTTTTATGGATCTCCATGTCAAGGATTGTGAAGTCCACAATGTACTTTTATCCCTCAATATCGATGACAATGTTTGTTAATTCTCCCTTTGGCCTCTTAGTAGACTTACCTGCAAATTGGAGTAAAGCTCTAGATGTCCTAAGAGGTCCTAAATTCAGCCTCTCATAGAGTGTTACTGGAAGTAGATTGATTGAGGAACCATTGTATAGGAGAGTGCATGCAAACACTATGTCATCAATATGACTCACCAGGAAATGGGCACCCTTATCCCTTCGTGTCACCGAAAGCTCATTTAGAAATGGTGTAAGTAATGACTACTAACAAGATGTGCTTCTCAACATGTATGTTTTTCTTCCCACTGGTCCTAGTAGGTGTGCATCTTACTTTAAGGTGCTTTTGAAATTCAGTGTCATATCCACATACTTATCAAATGGATTTTGACCTTGTTATATTCATTACAAATATTAGCCATCTCAGGGTCATCTTTTTAGATTTTTTTTTATTTCCTCCCTTGAGAGCACGGGGAAAGAGATTATTGAAGCCACCATAGATTCTGAAAGTAAAATATATTCTTTTTCATTCAAAGTGGAAATTGAGTTCTGTGCAGGACACTAACTTTGACTGTGACTCTGAACATGCTTGGAAAGGAATTCATGAAAATTAAATGGTGAGGACTATGTTGCTCATGCATCCTCCTCAAATGAAGGCGCAAGCTCCTCCTCCTTAGGCTCACTTGATTCATTCCTGCTTGTGCTCCTCATTCTCTTTTTCTTATATTTTTGGGATTTTTGAGTATTTGAATCCCCTCATTGTTGTTGGTGGTGGTGCTGGTGCCGCTCCTCCTTTTCCTTCGAGTTCTCCTTAAGTAGAGACTCGACGGTATCTTCCTCCAATTTCCATGCCCCGATCAAGTACAATCATGGTTCTTCTGCAATTAAGGGACATATTATTCATATTATCATAAGAAAGGATCTAATGTTCAAATCTATAGTAGTCTAAATAGTATACCTTATCTCGTGGATGCTGTTGTCTCTAGTTCAAGTTACTGGGGTTTGCCTGAACTTTGATGGGAGTGGGTGTCTTCGGTGTCATGAACCTATCATGCTAGCATGAAACTCTGTTAAGGTCATTCCTCATATCATGGACCTCATTGTTGATACTTGTAATCATGTCTAGGACTCATTGCATGTTCAAAGAACTAGACAAAGTCGACCCTCGATCCTACGTCAATGGGGTCTGCTAGTACTACTAAGGGTGGTGTTGAGAATGGTATTGGCCCCACTGGACCTGTACCCGATACTGTTGAGAGTGTTGAGTTGGTGGTGGGACCTGGTGGCCCGATTGGTACTGTCTCTACTGTTGTTGTTGTTGTATCCTAGTGTTGGGCATGAATGTAGCATACATTGTGTGGGAACAAAGCTGGTGTCTTGGGAAGCTAAGGGGTGTATGTATTGACCATCCCCCATCCCATAATATCTATCGATGGGGTCATGCTCGCACCACAACCCATTTACCTCCCACCCATGCGGAAGAAAACTACCTGACATGTGGCGGTGCGTTCTGGCTCTATTAGTATAAGACTAGTCTTCATCCTAACTACTCTAAGGCCCCTGCGCTTGTTGCTCCTGTACGAAGTAAACTTGGTGTACAAGGGGCATGAGGTGTAGAAGGGACATGTACCCTCATCTTGGATACCCTTTAAGTTAACTCCTCCACTCTCTTCGGTAATTGGCGAGGCTCTCAAGTTCGTGAACTTGTGAAGCTCCCCAACCTTTACGTTGACATACTCTACCATGGTAAGCTTATTGGTCATTATCCACATGTTGGGGATCATGTTTTCTACCAGATCAGCCACAACCGTCTTGGATACCTCATTAGTTAGCTGTTTTAAGGCGTTTGATATGTCCTGCTCTTTATTGGTGAATGACTAGTGATGAATCTCCATTTGATCACCTTTATTCTTCCATTTGGCCTTAAATCCCTAACTAAATGCATGTATATAGCATTAATTTATACAAAATAACACTCGATAATTCACATAAAATAATGTATAAAATACTATATTTAATTCCAAAATAAAAGGATAAAGGAAAGAAAAGAAAAAATGAAGTGTCAAAGACAATGAGTAACCCTAGACCCCAAGACACATTCGTTGATGACTTGGTCGACAAGTAATAAAGTAAGGGGAGATAGAGCAACCAATTATAAATATAACACTAAAAAAATCCTAATTTGATTTGAGAATAATATGCCTTTTGGGGCCTATTTTATTTTCATATTTAAACCTCAAATCAATAAATCCTCAACATGAATACTGTACATAAAAATACAAAGGAAAATATAAAATTTATTTCATTCAAAAATATTGCACAGTATGCCAGGAACATACAGAATAAAAAGCCGTAAAAATTTTACAGACATATATCTTCTCCATACATATTCAAATTTGACCAAACCTATCTTTGTTGTTCGTATAATCAAATTACCTATTTAATGAAGATGGTTTCATTTAATTTGGAGTTAAGATACAAAAGTTAGCTTTTGGACCCTCATTGTGCAATATAATGTATAAAATATTTAATATATTTATTCTTTATATTTTTTACCATCTTATAGTTTTATATATTTGTAAATATTATTTAAAACACTTGTAAATAATCAAAGTAACTAAAACTATTAAAAATCATAAACATAAATAAAGTATTAAACTACATAGATGAAATATATCTATATAATGTGTACTTAATTATTTAAGTAAATAAATAAATCCAAAAATAAACTAAAATATGTAGACATGTATTTAAAAAACATATAAACATATAAAATATTTAAATAATATAATAAAATATAAAATAAAATAAAATACCTTATATATAGGTAAAAATACATATAATTATACATGTAAAAGCTAACACCTAGTAAATCACCTTGTAAACATAAATAAAAATCATAATAACATATTATATAAAATATTTTTTTATGTTTTGAGATTTATTTAATTAAATCAATTTCTATTTTATTTTGATTTATTTATTCTTTCATTCCCGATTTTGTCCTCTTTGGTGCTAACGTAGAGCAATGAAGAGCGAATCCACACCGTGCTCGATCAACTGCTCGCCCCTCATAGACATGTGTCATCAAAAGAGGACCAACTCGATTTCTCCATTTTCCTCCACCAATTCTTTCACTATTTTAGCTCGATGACTTCTTGAATTCTCGTCCTTGATCCACGCCCTTACATGCCCACACCTCTCCTCTCTCGAAGGATCATTGCATCGAGCAGAAACCCTAGATTCTTCACCGCATATACAAAAGCTCATGCATCACCCCCATTTTTTGTTCCTGCTCTACCCTCTGAAACCCCTCTCTTCATGGTGCTTGAGGTTTCTAGTGACAATAGCAACTTTACCGATGTGTTGGCATGGTAAAGGAGTGCCCGGAGGTTGTGATCTGAGCTCATCAGAGCTGCTTCAGGCAGAACTCCTCCTAGGCTCCCTATTCTATAGATATGAGCCATTTTATTGCATTTTCAGGTAGCTTTTAGTTCCGTCAATGTAGTGTAGTTTCAATTTGGTGCAATTTCTGCATGTTCTAGATTTAAAATACGTCAGAGCTAGTGATCCAACCTTCGTTTTGTTGTCTTCAGCCACCATCTTACCTCCACATCACCTCCGTCACCTTACCCTATGCTTTCTCCAGCTTTTCCCTCATATAGATGGCCTAGACCCACCATAGATCGAGCCCACCATCTCCCTCCACCACCCATCGTCGGAGACCATCCACTCTACCTCATCTCTCATCATTTTCCACAAATAATTGCCCAGGAGACTTCGTACGAGATCCGCCATTCTTCCTATGCATGTTATAGCCCTTGAAGGACCCATTTGAGGTCCATTCAACTCAAGAACATGAGCTCTAGGTACCACATTCTTCTTCGACCTCTATGACCCCATCACCGGGTCCTGGATCACTTTGTGATTATCCAGAGCTGTGGAATCCTTCTAGGATCTTGTAAGGCTTCTCTGCTGCTCGAGAGGAGGACAAAAGGAGGATATTCGTCAGATCTAAGCAACCACAAGTTGTAGTTCATCCATGTTCTTCCTGGTTGCGTCTCCATCGTCCGATGAAGAATAATCACCATATTTAATCCGAGCGCCCGATTGAGAAGCACATCAGCCGTATGATCCATCAAGGAGTATATCTCATCCATTCGATCAATGGACCGGTATCTAATATGAGCCGCTCATGAGTTAAGTGAAGACACCTCAATCGTTGGATCGCACACAAAAGAGTGTTTTACACCAATACCCCTCCACCTTTTTAATTTTGACTTAGCATTTCAACTGTCATTTTCTTTGTAATTAGATTGGATATTTTGCATATTGAACCTTCAGCTTTCCGATTATTGTATTTCAGTCCAATTCCAAGCCACCTCACTTGCCGTACCATGTGAGGGTTTTTTATGGATAATTTGTAGGGTACCCCTATCTTTCTTGGACCTATTATTAAATGAATTGAAGTTTTTATGTAATTACATTTTGGTCCCTATCAGGCGAGTATTAAACGTGAGTTTAGTTGTCTATATTGCACGTATGACCCTGAATTTATGTTAAATGTTAATAATTGCATGATACTTCCTTGATTTTTGTATTATTGGTTCAAATTAACTTCGTATTTAATTGGGATTTTTGCATTAACCACCTTGAACTTTAGTTTAATTGCAAATATACCCTTTTCAGGTGCTTTTAAATTGTGGAATTAATGGGATAAATTGTTGATTGCCTCCTGGACTTTGGTATTTTGTTATGAAAACATGATTAGGTTCTTAATAAATTGCATTTAATTCCCTTACAACATTGAATTTTCTTTTTATCATTATCTCTTTTTATTAAATGTCTCCGATGCTCTAAAAATTCAAGAAAAATTAGGTTAGATGCCTTAAATATTATTCTAACACACATATTTTTATTAGTATTTTATTTATTTATTCAATTTATTAAAATTCAAAAAAACATTTGTTTACTATCTAAATAAGAAAATACCAAAAATATAAAAACAACTCGAAAAATTCCAAAAAAATATATTTGGTAGATATTTATTTATTTTGTCACCGACTAACTAGAATGGATCCTCAGGTACCGTCTTATGGTGCACACAAGGTGGGACTGCTAAGTCGTTGTGATGAAAGCCTAAGAACCTCTCTAATTAAATCAATAACCAACCAACCCACAAAATAAGAATCAAGCAATGCAAAACAAATATGTGGATACACATTTATTATACCTTGCGATGAATGTGTATAGTGGACAAGAAGGTAGGGGTCGAGCACATGAAGCACGAGACTGACTAGCCGAAAATCGAGCCCTTTAAAAGTGCGTAATTAACACTCGGATGTCATTGCAGTCGGGCTGGATTCGGTCCGTCAAAGACCATCTAATTTGATATGTCAAGGAAATCAAATGGTCATGTATTTTTATTTTACTTGGTAAGTAACCAAGGTCGAACTCAGGGACACGAATCTCTCTCATGATTTTAGACTCTTATTAATTTTATTAAGTGTTGAGTTAGAAAACCATAGGTCAATGAATGCATGAGGACATGACAATATGCATTAAGCAAATATAAGACATGCATTTTTTATTTTCTTAATCATGCAAATAAATGCAATTATTGCAATGCAAATATGCCCTAGGTCAGAATTATGAGCAATTTAAAAAAATAAGTTAATTTCGGGTTTAATTCAAGTAACAAACTCGATGGATAAAT
Source organism: Ottelia alismoides (assembly GCA_037367405.1). Taxonomy (NCBI): domain Eukaryota; kingdom Viridiplantae; phylum Streptophyta; class Magnoliopsida; order Alismatales; family Hydrocharitaceae; genus Ottelia; species Ottelia alismoides. The sequence continues at coordinate 552,087 of JAZKJV010001148.1, read as the reverse complement.
TAAGCAAGGCACGAACATGAGCAATAATAGACACTTGACTATTATAATAATGCATCAAAATCACAGTGTCCAAAATAAGAAATGTATATGCCATTAAAAAGTTCATCAAGCAAGCTTTAAAATGAAACTGAAATCAACTGAAACAGAGATACGATGCTCAAGATATGCATGAAAGAAGACAAGGGCATAACTGTAAGAAAACATGAAAGATAATTAACAAATAGGTCCCTGGGAAGGACTAAAATGCAATTAAAAGAAAGTTCGAGACCTTCCCTGTAAATAATCCACACGCACAGGGGTATTTTTGCAATTATTAAAAACCGCAGGGGGTTGGTTGCAAAATACCCAAGTGCGCATGTGCTGCACATGGTCTCAGGACCTATCTGCGAATTTGAAGAATCTGGTGGGCCTCTATGCAGTTTTCCCATATCACACGTCGGTGACTCGTGATCTCCCTGGCTCAGTAGATGCTGAGGCTCGGAGAAGGCTCGGGCAGCTTCGGCTAGGCTCGGACTGTACCAGCCTCCAGGCTTGGGTTTGTTTGAGGCTCGGAGTAGGTCAAAGCTCTGGGGAGGCTCGATACAGGCTCGACAGATACGAACCTCGTGGTCTGGTTATATGGCTTGGAGGACGTTTGGAGCTGACGCGTGGTCGATCGTAGACCATTGGATATTGAGGATCCAACGGTGGATGTATCCTCTACTGGACACGTGGCTAGTGTTGCACCGTTGGATGAACTCCGGGGAGGAGCATCCAACGATGCATGCTCCTCCTTCCTCTGCTGCAACCGGCGGAGATCTTCGAGCTCCGACGAAGGAGCCCAAGCTCTGTCGCTCTTGCTCGAATACAGTAGACCTCCCTGGAGCTTCCTGGATGTACGTCGAGGTAGCTGGAAGATTGGGGAAGACGCCGGACCTCCTGGATCAGGCCATCGGAGCTCGGATGTCGGTGACGAGGTTGACGAAGTCAGCTCCGATGGAGCTCCGACCATTGAAGGGCATTCACCTGCAGGTTAGTTCCAACGAGCATGTGCATGCAGGTGAGTAGCGTGTGTGCTTGTGAGTGGAATGTGGTTCCATACGAGCGAGGGGGGTGGAGGAACCAGAGATCCATCTTTGGTGACCGGAGAGGAGATGGGTCGAAGGTGATCGTGGTATGAAGAAGAAGAGAGGGGTGATTAGAGGAGTGCGCGAAGGTGGGGGATGTGCGGTGAAGCTTATGAGAGGGTTAATGGAATGTGGGGAGACGATTTGCGACCTAATTAATTTCTAGAAAAATCAAGAAAAATGCAAAGGAGGTTGAGGGAGCTTACCTGGAGGATAATGGTGGTGGAGGCTTGGGCTTGGGGTTTAATTGAACCTTGGGTCTTCGTTGGACCCCCTTAGCCAGGTGGGGCAGCACGAGTGGGCTCGAAGCTCCGCGACGCCGCCATGGAAGGCGACAGGTCAACACCGGAGGAGACATCTGTCTTCACGCTCCATGCCGCCCTCTCGCTGCCACAGAGGGGCAGAAGTGTGCTGGGCAATCCCTCGCATAAAGGTGAACAAAGTTGAATGAAGCTGGAGGCGAGGTATTTAAAGGAAGATGGTTCGGTTCCGGGTGGTGGATGGCGTGTTTTGAATGGGAGAGATGGAGCGCGAGGGGTGGTTACAGGGCGACCTGCTCCTCCCGCGACGATAAGGAATGAATGGATGACGACGTGGGGCGGTTAGATCTTGGAGATGGGGAACGTGGACTCGAGGAGAAATGGAAGGGAGAAGGTAGTCCGCGAGGTTGAGAACGTGGGAGAGAGGGCAGCGCGAGGTAGAAGATGAAGCTCGGGCCATTGGATCTTGAGATCCAACGACAGACAGACGAGCGCTAGCGAGCGGTCTTGATTAGATTGCGGCTGTGAGATCGAACGGCGCATAAAGAGCCATGTGGAGGGCGGAGCGAACGGTCCCAATGTGCGGCTGTGATGAAGTTGGAAGCTTGATAGGATAGTAGAGGAAATGGGGAAAAGAGCGGTTAAGATGTAACATCCTGGAGGTGATCGTGAGGTGCAGACACCGCCACATTGTGCAAGGAGGACTCGTCGCTGGAGTGTGGCTGTGATGAGAAGCCAGTGCCGATCGAAGGGCTGAGAAGCAGAAGGTGTATGGGGGCAGTGGGACCGTTGGATCAAGAAGAGATCCAACGACAGGGAAAGAGGGCAGTAGGGGCAGAGAGGCCGGCCACGTGGCTCCACCAGAATGAGCCACGTGGGCCAATTAGATTATTGTGACAAATAATTGAAGAAATGAAGGAGTAGATGGCCGAATTTAAAAAAACTCAAGCCATGAAAGTTGTAGATCTCGACAAGCTCTACAAGTTTCATGTTGACCAAAAATGGAGATGAGGTCATTTAAATATAGAAAATATTTTTTAGGGTATTTTTAAGGCTAAAAATACCACGGATTTTAATTTTGCTATTTTTTGTGGTTTTTAATTTATTCAAAGACTCTAATAATTACAAGGATTTTTTGGTTTTTTAGTGACACCTAGTCTAAGACAGGGGGTTAATTTCAGTGAATTAAAGGCATGAAACATGGTTTCATCAACCCCCTATACTTAAACTATGCTCGTCCCCGAGCATCAAAGAAAATGAATGAGCTGGATTAACCCCCCTTGTGCATGTGCGTACAGGATCCGATCTGTTAAAGTCTTCTTAATTTTAGAGATCCAAAATCTTAGAGCTCATCCCAGCCTTAATCAAGAGGCACCCAATTCCTCTAATTATCTAGACTCTCTCTGATGTACACATAGACTAAGGGTATGACATTTAGTGTTGACTACGTTCACGAGAGTAGAGTCAAAACCTCACCCAAGGTCTTGGTCCGAGAAATTCTCCTAAGGACCCAATCCTCAACACTAGGGAATAAATCAAATCATGCATCCAGTCTACCATCTCATTAGTTGTCATACTTTAAAAATGTAGATGGAAGGCCAGTAATGGAGGGCATGAGATTATGTCATTTCTTCTCTCCCTCTCATTGGAACAAGGATTCTCTCAAGTGCCTTATTATGGAACACATATTTTTGGTGTTGATCAGTGCGTCCGTCAAGAGAAGTTGGAGCCGGCTGCACTTGTTTTCCTGGGAATACACCGGGGTGTGTCTCTTTTGAGTACATATCGTACCTTCTACACCCAGACTTGTAGCATTTACGATGCGTAGCCCTTTTTGGTGCAAGCCCAACTCCTGATACTAATAGCGGTGGTACAAGTGGGCACTTTGAAATGTTTGGGAGCGCTCGCCTTTGGTGGAAGCTCTTTGATATTTGACTTTGTGAAATGAGAGCTTTTCTTTAACATTTCATTGCTTTGTAGTATTCTGGCTAGCTCCACTGCTTTTACCAAGAGTTGGCGCACACTGATCAACATTTTTTTTATTTTATCAGACCCTGGCACATAGGTAAATGTCAAGAGATAGTACAAGAACCATGTTCTCATACTGGCTAAAGATTCTGACACTCAGGTTTCATGAAACCTCTATTGATTTTATCCCATCCTCGATTATCATTAGATCAAGTCTAGTTAAATCTCCCAGCCCAGTCCCTTAAGTGAAGAGTTAACTCATCTCATTGAAACCGCATTCGTGCATGTGATGTGCTGATCATATTCTTATTGTCGGAGACTAAGCATGCAATATAGCACGCAAATCTAGAAACCTAGGGGAATGTGGATGATTAAATCTAAAACCATGATGGCTAAGGCTGGTTAACCTAAACTCTCGAGACCTCATAAATCAAGATTTCTTGAACATTTCAGATCCATGGTGGAAGTGTGAATTTAGAGGATTAATCCAACTCCTTCAAAAGAAACCTTATTTTACCTTCAAGATACATTATGACTGCCTAAACTCAATTAAGTAGATGCATCTGCAATCAACAAGTATGGGTGTAAGTACAGACCGGAGCCCGTTGCTTGAGGACCGGGCCTTACGCGATGTCCTCTAAACCTCCCACTCTGCTAAGGGTGAACCCTGACTGAACGCGGCTACTTATTTAGGCATAGTAGTCACTAATGACTCTTAAAGGACTTTAAATTTTTCTCATTTTTATGGAATTTTTAATAAGAGGTTAGAACACAGGTTAGACTCAATTTTCCTTGAAAAGAGTTTTCAATACCAAGTCACACAAATAAATATTTTCAAAACATTTTCAAAAGATTTTTCAAAACAAGGTAAACTCATTTTTCAAATCATTTTCAAAAATATTTTTCTATAAAAATAGTGTAACATAATATAGAAAGCCGTGAAAACCACTGAGTCTACTTAGTTCGAAGGATCTTAATTTAGCCAAAAAGTTTTAAATTTTTCAAAATTTTCAGATTATAGCTAAAGTAAATATACAGTATATATGGTATACCCCCTATACTTAAACTTTGCTATGTCCTCATAGTGCTAGACGATACAAGTTCATAGGTCCATTTAAATATAGAAAAATATACGGGAACTAAGGAGGGCTCCCCCTATACTTAGGTTAGAAATAACCTAAGTATAAAGGCAAGGAAAGATGAGTAAAGAAAATCACGGGGACTCGGGTCCCCCCTATACTTAGGCTGAGATTAGCCTAAGTATAAAGATGAAGATTTGATGTTGGGAGAGATCCGAGGTAAACGAAGAAGATGGATGGATATACAAATGAATGGATGAATCTTCGGAGATAGATGGAGTATCTAAGGCTCAAGGGAGAGTGTCGGAGCATACAAGGCTCAAACAAGCATGCAACACATTTCAATTTCACCAACTCACCAAGAAAACCAACATATATTGGTTTATTATCTTGTCGGTTTTATTGGTGACTAAAACATTCTATCTTTACGTGGAAAAAATGTTACGTAAAATCAACTGCGTAAACGAGGGTGTTGCTCTCCCAATATAATATTTTACTCCATTTTTAGGTTGACTTGCAATTAACAGTCCTAAATATTTTTCTTAAGGTTGTCACTGAATTAAGGTGAGCACATAAACCAAGCATTCATCATCTACCTCTCATTCCCTTTTTCCATTAACCTAGGTGATCAAGCTAGGAGGGGAAATCGAGAAAAACCAAGTAATCGATAAAAAACATGATCTAGGCTACGCGAGAAAACGTGCAGTGCCTTAGCAAAAATCCGTGAAAATTTGGATTGTTTTTTTAAAACCAAAATAATGTATGCAAGTCGATCGAAAACCGCACCTAACATGCTTCTATTAGCGGCGAAGGACATCTTGAATTTTGGCTAAGTGAAGCGATGCTATGTGCGTCTTTGATTAATGTGTGCCCTACCTACGAGCAAATACGTAAAAAATAAGCTCGAAAAGCCGCGTGCCTGGTCCTAGGTCGACACTCAAGTGGGGACGATCCCCACACAACCACATATAATCGTTCGTTTACAATAGCGAGTCTTCGATCAAAGACCATTGCAAAGACGATTATTACATAATGCAAAATAACATTTTTTTTCTTTCTTTTCGACCTCGCTCCAAGCATGCTTTTACGGCTCCTCGCAGCGGGAAACACCTACTCCTCGCCTCCTTGAACATCAAGGGTCCTGTCACAAAAGCAAAGGTTAGAAATCAATCGAAAAAGAGAAATTTTACGATGCAAGAGAAATGAAAAAATTGACCTATAAAAATGAAACACGAATAAATAAATAAAAATCCAAATAATTCAAGAAATGAGTCGTGTCCCCGACAACGACACCATTTGACGAGCCGAAAATCCAGCCCTTTAAAAGTGCGGAATTGACACTCGGATGCCATTGCAGTCGTGTTGGATTCAGTCCGTCAAAGACAATCTAATTTGATATGTCAAGGAAATCAAATGGTCATGAATTTTTATTTTACTTGGTAAGTAAGTAAGTAAGGTCGAACTCAGGGACATGAGCCTCTCTCGTGATATTTACACTCTTATGAATTTTATTAAGTGTTGAGTTAGAAAACCATAGGTCAATGACTGCATGAGGACATGACAAGATGCATTAAGCAAATATAAAACATGCATTTTTTTATTTTCTTAATCATGCAAATAAATACAATTAAATGCAATGCAAATATGCCCTAGGTCAGAATTATGAGCAATTTAAAAAAAGAAGTTAATTTCGGGTTTAATTCAAGTAACAAACTCGATGGATAAATTAAGCAAGGCATAAACATGAGCAACAATAGACACTTGACAATTATAATAATGCATCAAAATCATAGTGTCCAAAACAAGAAATGTATATGACATTAAAAGGTTCATCAAGCAAGCTTAAAACTGAAATCAACTGAAACAGAGACACGATGCTTAAGATATGCATGAAAGAAGACAAGGTCATAACTGTAATAAAACATGAAAGATAACTAACAAACAAGTCCCTAGAAGGACTAAAATGCAATTAAAAGAAAGTTCGGGACCTTCCCTGTAAATAACCCATACACATAGGGGTATTTTTGTAATTATTAAAACCTGTAGGGGGTTGGTTGCTGCACGTGGTCTCATGACCTATCTGCAAATATGAAGAATCCGATGGGCCTCTGTGCAGTTTGCCCAGATCACACGTGCTCGTGATCTCCCATGCTCGGTAGACGTTGAGGCTCGGAGAAGGCTCGGGCAGCTTCGGCTAGGCTCGGACTATACTAGCATCCAGGATTGGGTTCGTTTGAGGCTCGGAGTAGGTCGAAGCTATGGGGAGGCTCGATGCAGGCTCGGCAGATATGAATTTCGAGGTCTGGTTATATGGTTTGGAGGACGTTTGGAGCTGACGTGTGGTCGATCATAGACCGTTGGATATTGAGGATCCAATGGTGGTTGTATCCTCCTCTATTGTACACGTGGCTAGTGCTGCACCGTTGGATGAAATCCGGGGAGGAGCATCCAACGGTGCCTGCTCCTCCTTCCTCTACTGCACCCGGCGAACATCTTCGAGCTTCGGTGAAGGAGCCCAAGCTCCGCCGCTCTTGCTCGAACACAGTGGACCTCCCCGAAGCTTCCTTGACGTACGTCGAGGTAGCTAGAAGCTTGGTGAAGACGCCAGACCTCCTAGATCAGGCCATCGGAGCTCGGATGTCAACGGCGAGGTTGGCGAAGTCAGCTTCGATTGAGCTCCGTCCATTGAAGGGCATTCACATGCAGGTTAGTTCCAACGAGCCTGTGCATGCAGGTGAGTAGTGCGTGTGCTTCTGAGTGGAATGTTGTTCCGTACGAGCGAGGGGAGGTGGAGGAACCGGAGCTCCATCTCCAGCGATCTAAGAGGAGATGGGTCGAAGGTGACCGTGGCATGAAGAAGAAGAGAGGGGTGATTGGAGGAGTGCGCGAAGGTGGGGGATGTGCTGTGAAGCTTATGAGAGGGTTAATGGAATGTGGGGAGGTGATTTGCGGCATAATTAATTGCTAGAAAAATCAACAAAATGCAAAGGAGGTTGAGAGAGCTTACCTAGAGGATAATGGTGGTCGGAGGCTTGGGCTTGGGGTTCAATTGAACCCCTGGTCTTCACTGGACCCCCTAAGCCAGGTGGGGCAGCTCAAGCGGGCTCGAAGCTCCGTAATGCCACCATGGAAGGCGACAGGTCGACACCGGAGGAGACAACTGTCTTCGCGCTCCATGCCGCCCTCTCGCTGTCACCAAGGGGCGGAGGTGTGCTAGGCAATCCCTTGCATAAAGGTGGACAAAGGTGAATGAAGCTGGAGGCGAGGTATTTAAAGGAAGATGGTTCGGTTCCAGGTGGTGGACGTCATGTTTTGAACGGGAGATATGGAGCGCGAGGGGTGGTTATGGGGCGACCTGCACCTCCTGCGATGATAAGGAATGAATGGACTACGACGTGGGGCGGTTAGAGCTTGGAGATGGGGAACGTGGACTCAGGGAGAAATGGAAGGGATAAGGTGGTCTGCGAGGTTGAGAACGTGGGAGAGAGGGCAGCGCGAGGTAGAAGATGAAGCTCGGGCCGTTGGATCTTGAGATCCAACAGCAGACAGACGAGCGCTAGCGAGCGGTCTTGATTTGATCGCGGCTGCGAGATCGAACGGCGCATAAAGCGTTCCGTGGAGGGCGGAGCGAACGACGCCAACGGGCGGCTGTGATGAAATTGGAAGCCTGATCGGATGGTAGAGGAAATGGGGGAAAAGAGCAGCTAAGATGGAACATCCTGGAGGTTATCGTGAGGTGCAGACGCCACCACACGACGTAAGGAGGACTCGGCGCTGGCGTGTGGCTGTGATGAGAAGCCAATTTTTCCGATCGAAGGGCTGAGAAGCAGAGGGTGCGTGGAGACAGTGGTACCGTTGGATCAAGAAGAGATCCAACGACAGGGAAAGAGGGCGGCAGGGGCAGAGAGGTCGGGCCACGTGGCTCCTCCAGAATGAGCCACGTGGACCAATCAGATCATTACGACAAATAATTGAATAAATGAATGAGTAGATTGCCGAATTTGAAAAAACTCAAAACATGAAAATTGTACATCTCGATGAGATCTACAAGTTTCATGTTGACTAAAAATGGAGATGAGGTCATTTAAAGATAGAAAATATTTTTGAGGGTATTTTTAAGGCTAAAAACACCACGGATTTTAATTTTGCTATTTTTTATGGTTTTTAATTTATTCAAAGACTCTTATAGTTACAAGGATTTTCTGGTTTTTTATTGACACCTAGTCTAAGGTAGGGGATTAATTTCAGTGAATTAAAGGCATGAAGCATGGTTTCATCAACCCCCTATACTTAAACTATGCTCGTCCCCGAGCATCAAAGAAAACGAATGAACTGGATTATCCCCCTTGTGCATGTGCGTACTGGATCCGATATGTTAAAGTCTTCTTAATTTTAGATATCCAAAATCTTAGAGCTCAACCCAGCCTTAATCAAGAGGTACCTAATTCCTCCAATTATCCTGACTCTCTCTGATGTACATATAGACTAAGTGTATGCCATTTAGTGTTGATTGCGTTCACGAGAGTAGAGTCAAAACTCACCTAAGATCTTGGTCCGAGAAATTCTCCTAAGGACCTAATCTTCAACACTAGGAAATAAATCAAATCTTGCATCCAGTTTACCGTCTCATTAGTTGTCAGACTTTAAAAATGCAGATGGAAGGCCAGTAATGGAGGGCATGGGATTGTATCATTTCTTCTCTCCCTCCCATTGGAACAAGGATTCTCTCTAGTGCCTTATTACGTAACACATATTTTTGATGTTGATCAGTGCGTCCATCAAGAGAAGTTGGGGCCTTCTGCAATTGTTTTCCTGGGAATACATCGGGATGTGTCTCTTTTGAACACCTATCGTACCTTCTACACCCAAACTTGCAGCATTTACGATGCAGGGCCCTTTTTTGGTGCAAGCCCGACTCCTGGTCCTAATAACGGTGGTCCAAGTAGACACTATGAAATGGTTGGGAGCGCTCGCCTTCGGTAGAAGCTCTTTTTTGAAATTTGACTTAGTATGGAATGAGAGCTTTTCTTTAACATTTCATTACTTTATAGTATTCTGGCTAGCTCCACTGCTTTTACCAAGAGTTGGCGCACATCGATCAATATTTTTTTATTTTATCACACCCTGGCACATAGGTAAATGTCAAGAGATAGTACAGGAATCATGTTCTCATACTGGCTAAAGATGCTGACACTCAAGTTTCATGCAGCCTTCATTGATTTTCTCCCATCCTCGAGCATCATTAGATCAAGTCCAGACTTAAATCCCCCAGCCCAGTCCCTCAAGTGAAGAGTTAACTCATCTCGTCGAAACCACAATCATGCATGTAATGTGCTGATCATATTCTTATTGTCGGAGACTAAGCATGCAATATAGCACACAAATCTAGAAACCTAGGGGAATGTGGATGATTAAGTCTAAGATCTGATGGCTAAGGATGGTTAACCTAAACTCTCGAGACCTCATAAATCAAGTTTTCTTGAACATTTCAGATCCTGGGTGGAAGCGTGAATTTAGAGGATTATTCCAACTCCTTCAAAAGAAACCCTTTTTTACCTTCAAGAGACATTATTACTACCTAAACTCAATTAAGTAGATGCATCTGCATTCAACCAGTATGGGTGTAAGTACAGACCGGAACCTGTTGCTTGAGGACGGGGCCTTACACGATGTCCTCTAAACCTCCCACTCTGCTAAGGGTGAACCCTCACTGAACGCGGCTACTTATTTAGGCATAGTAGTCACTAATAACTCTTAAAGGACTTTAAATTTTCTCATTTTTATGGAATTTTTAATAAGAGGTTAGAACACAGGTTAGACTCAATTTTCCTTGAAAAGAGTTTTCAATACCAAGTCACACAAATAAAGATTTTCAAAATATTTTCAAAAGATTTTTCAAAACAAGAGAAACTCATTTTTCAAATCATTTTCAAAAATATTTTCTATAAAAATAGTGTAACATAATATAGAAAGCCGTGAAAACCACTGAGTATACTTAGTTCAAAGGATCTTACTTTAGCCAAAAAGTTTTTAATTTTTCGAATTTTTCAGATTATAGCTAAAGTAAATATACAGTATATATGGTATACACCCTATACTTAAACTTTGCTATGTCCTCATAGCACTAGATGATACAACTCCATAGGTCCATTTAAATATAGAAAAATATATGGGAACTATGGAGGGATCCCCCTATAGTTAGGTTAGAAATAACCTAAGTATAAAGGCAAGGAAATATGAATAAAGAAAATCACGGGGACTTGGGTCCCCCCTATACTTAGGTTGAGATTAGCCTAAGTATAAAGATGGAGATTTGATGTTGGGAGAGATCCGAGGTGAACGAAGAAGATGGATGGATATACAAATGAATGGATGAATCTTCGGAGATAGATGGAGTATCTAAGGCTCAAGGGAGAGTGTCGGAGCATACAAGGCTCAAACAAGCATGCAACACATTTCAATTTCACCAACTCACACATGAAACCAACAGATGTTGGTTTATTATCTTGTCGATTTTATTGGTGATTAAAACATTCTATCTTTACGCGGAAAAAATGTTAAGTAAAATCAACTGCGTAAACGAGGGTGTTGCTCTCCCAAAACAATATTTTACTCCATTTTTAGGTTGACTTGCAATTAACAGTCCTAATTGTTTTTCTTAAGGTTGTCACTGAATTAAGGTGAGCACATAAACCAAGCATTCATCATCTACCTCTCATTCCCATTTTCCATTAACCTAGGTGATCAAGCTAAGAGGGGAAATCGAGAAAAACCAAGTAATCAATAAAAAACATGATCTAGACTACGCGAGAAAACATGCAGTGCCTTAGCAAAAATCCGTGAAAATTTGGACTATTTTTTTTAAACCAAAATAATGTATGCAAGTCTATCGAAAACCGCAACTAACATGCTTCTATTAGCGGGGAAGAACATCTTGAATTTTGGCTAAGTGAAGCGATGCTATGTGCGTCTTTGATTAATGTGTATCCTACCTACGAGCAAATACGAAAAATAATCTCGAAGAGCCGCGTGCCTGGTCCTAAGTCGACATTCAAGTGGGGATGATCCCCACACAACTACATATAATCGTTCGTTTATAATCTGAGTCTTCGATCGAATACCGCTGTAAAGATGATTATTACATAACGTAAAATAACATTTTTTCTTTCTTTTTGACCTCGCTCCAAGCATGCTTTTGCGGCTCCTCGCAGCGGGAAACACCTGCTCCTCGCCTCCTTGAACATCAAGGTCCCTGTCACAAAAGCAAAGGTTAGAGATCAATCGAAAAAGAGAAATTTTGCGATGCAAGAGAAATGAACAAATTGTCCTATAAAAATGAAACACGTAATAAATAAATAAAAATCCAAATAATACAAGAAATGAGTCGTGTCCCCAGCAACAATGCCATTTGACGAGCCAAAAATACAACCCTTTAAAAGTGCAGAATTAACACTCGGATGTCATTGCAGTCGGGCTGGATTCGATCCGTCAAAGAAATTTGGCAAGTAATCAAGGTCGAACTAAGGGACACGAGCCTCTCTCGTGATATTTAGACTCTTTTGAATTTTATTAAGTGTTGAGTTAGAAAATCATAGGTCAATGAATGCATGAGGACATGACAATATGCATTAAGCAAATATAAAGCATGCATTTTTTTATTTTCTTAATCATGCAAATAAATGCAATGCAAATATGCCCTAGGTCAGAATTATGAGCAATTTAAAAAAAATAAGTTAATTTCGAGTTTAAATTAAGTAACAAACTCGTTGGATAAATTAAGCAAGGCATAAACATGAGCAACAATAGACACTTGACTATTATAATAATGCATCAAAATCACAGTGTCCAAAATAAGAAATGTATATGCCATTATCATCAAGCAAGCTTTGAAATGAAATTGAAATCAACTGAAACAGAGATACGATGCTCAAAATATGCATGAAAGAAGACAAGGGCATAACTATAAGAAAACGTGAAAGATAATTAACAAACAGGTCCTGGGAAGGATAAAAATGAAATTAAAAGAAAGTTCGGGACCTTCCCTGTATATAACCCACATGCACAGGTTTTTTTGCAATTATTAAAACTCGCAGGGGGTTGGTTGCAAAATACCCACGTGCGCATGTGCTGCAGTGGTCTGAGGACATATTTGCAAATTTGAAGAATCCGATGGGCCTCTTTGTAGTTTGCCCAGATCACATGTGCGTAGCTCGTGATCTCCCAAGCTCGGTAGACGTTGAGGCTCGGAGAAGGCTCGGGCAGCTTCGGCTAGGCTCGGACTGTACTAGCCTCCAAGCTTGGGTCCGTTTGAGGTTCCGAGTAGGTCGAAGCTCTGGGGAGGCTTGATGCAGGCTCGGCAGATACGAACCTCGAGGTCCAGTTATATGGCTTGGAGGACGTCTGGAGCTGACGCGTGGTTGATCGTAGACCGTTGGATATTGAGGATCCAACGGTGGATGTATCCTCTTCTTCTGTACACGTGGCTAGTGCTGCACCGTTGGATGAAATCCGGGGAGGAGCATCCAATGGTGCCTGCTCCTCCTTCCTCTGCTGCAGCCGGCGGAAATCTTCGAGCTCCGGCAAAGGAGCCCAAGCTCTGCCGCTCTTGCTCGAACACAGTGGACCTCCCCGGAGCTTCCTTGACGTACGTCGAGGTAGCTGGAAGCTTGGGGAAGACGCCTGACCTCCTAGATCAGGCCATCGGAGCTCGGATGTCGGCGACGAGGTTGACAAAGTCAGCTCCGATGGAGCTCCAGCCATTGAAGGGCATTCACCTGCAGGATAGTTCCAACGAGCCTGTGCATGCAGGTGAGTAGTGCGTGTGCTTGTGAGTGGAATGTGGTTCCATACGAGCGGGGGGGGGGGGGGGGGGGAGAACCAGAGCCCCATCTCCGGCGACTGGAGAGGAGATGGGTCGAAGGTGTCCGGGGTATGAAGAAGAAGAGAGGGGTAATCGGAGGAGTGCGCGAAGGTGGGGGATGTGCGGTGAAGCTTATGAGAGGGTTAATGGAATGTAGGGAGGCGATTTACGACCTAATTAATTGCTAGAAAAATCAAGAAAAATGCAAAGGAGGTTGAGGGAGCTTACCTGGAGGATAATTGTGGTCGGAGGCTTGGGCTTGGGGTTCAATTGAACCCCGGGTCTTCACTGGACCCCCTCAGCCAGGTGGGGCAGCTCGAGCGGGCTCGAAGCTCCGCGATGCTGCCATGGAAGGCGACGGGTCAACACCGGAGGAGACGGCTGTCTTCACGCTCCATGTTGTCCTCTCGCTGTCACCGAGGGGTGGAGGTGTGCTAGGCAATCCCTCGCATAAAGGAGGACAAAGGTGAATGAAGCTGGAGGCGAGGTATTTAAAGGAAGATGGTTCAGTTCCATGTGGTGGACGATGTGTTTTTAATGGGAGATATGGAGCGCGAGGGGTGGTTATGGGGCGACCTGCTCCTCCCGCGACGATAAGGAATGAGTGGACTACGATGTGGGGCGGTTAGAGCTTGGAGATGGGGAACGTGGACTCGGGGAGAAATGGAAGGGAGAAGGTGGTCCGCGAGGTTGAGAACATGGGAGAGAGGGCAACGCGTGGTAGAAGATGAAGCTCTGGCCGTTGGGTCTTGAGATCCAACGGCAGACAGACGAGCGCCAGCGAGCGGTCTTGATTAGATTGCAGCTACGAGATCGAACGGTGCACAAAGCGCCACGTGGAGGGCGGAGCGAACAGTGCCAACGGGCGTCTGTGATGAAATTGGAAGCTTGATCGGATGTCAGAGGAAATGGGGGAAAAGAGCGGCTAAGATGGAACATCCTGGAGGTGATCATGAGGTGCAGACGTCGCCACATGGTGCAAGGAGGACTCGGCACTGGCGTGTGGCTGTGATGAGAAGCCAGTGCCAATCGAAGGGCTGAGAAGCAGAGGGTGCATGGAGACAGTGGGGCCATTAGATCAAGAAGAGATCGAACAACATGGAAAGAGGGCGGCAGGGGCAGAGAGGCCGGGCCACGTGGCTCCACCAGAGTGAGCCACGTGGACCAATCAGATTATTGCGACAAATAATTGAAGAAATGAAGGAGTAGATGTTCGAATTTGGAAAAATTCAAAAAACGAACAAGTTTCATTTGATCAAAAACGGAGATAAGGTCATTTAAAGATAGAAAATATTTTTGAGGGTATTTTTAAGGCTAAAAAGACCACGTATTTTAATTTTGCGATTTTTTATGGTTTTTAATTTATTCAAAGACTCTGATAATTACAAGGATTTTCTGGGTTTTTATTGATACCTAGTCTAAGATAGGGGGTTAATTTCAGTGAATTAAAGGCATGAAACATGATTTCATCAGGGACATAACATAAATTTATTTAAACAAATAAATAAAGTAAGTGGACATACAAGTATGCACAAATCAATCAAAGTACTTATGGGTTTTTCATTAAATAAAACAATTATTTTTTATTTTTTTATTCTATGATTTTATTTTCTTTTTAATTTAATATATATAGTTTAATGGGGCTGCCCCACAATGGCTGCCCCCACGCCGTTTTCGATGGTTTTTTTATTTTTTTGAAAATAAACCATATATATTCATCCCTATATCCCTCCTATATGTCATTCGAATTTTGTCAGAAATAGAGACTCCTACGGCCTCCATCTAGATGGTATCGATTTAAAAAATCCTGTTACCGTTAAAAAATGATTGTCTGGATGGAGGTCGTAGGAGTCTCTGTTTCTGACGAAATTCAAATGACATATAGGAGGGATATAGGCATGAATATACATGGTGATATTTTTCGAAAAAAATAAAAAATGCAAAAAATGGTGCGGGGGCATCCATGTTGGGCAGCCCCATTAATCTCATATATATATGTTGGTCTATAAGGTATATACGTATATAGATATATAAGATATGTAATATACAATACAATATATCTATAATAAATACAAAAATAAGAAAATGACAAAAAAGAACAGTCCTTTTTTTAAGGTTTAATATATATATATATATAAACTATGTATACTAATATATAGAAGCTATATATTGTATACTATATATATAGATACAAATATGTAAAAATAACAAAATAAAAACTTTTTATATATTTAAATTATTTTTATATTTTTATGGATTTTTGGGAGATTTTCTAAATTATTTTGCATTTTTAAATTCATAAATAAACCAAAACAAGAACTATTTAAATAGGCAGAATTGATTTGAAGATTAAAAATAGGAATGAGTTCAAAATTTCTCAAAATCAATTTTAATACATAGAATTATGTGAATGTAAAAATATAGAATAGAAACCAATATTTATAATTTTTAGGAATGTTTTATAATTTTTTAGTATTATCAAGGGTACTAATTGTAAGGGTTTCTTTTGAGATTTTTTTGTGATTTTTGTTCTGAAGTTAGAAGATAAGGTAATAACCAATAGTTATTTTTTATTTCTAGAAAAGGTTCTATATTTTTTGTATTTCTCAGTCAAATAGGGAATAAAATAGCTCCAAATGATTATTTAAATAATAAATTCACGTAAAATGGCAAATAAAAAGATAACATGAACAAGCAGCCAATCATGCACATATATCTATTTTTTGAGATTTTTAGAGTCCATAATCTATTTTTAATAAAAAGAAATACATAAATAAATTTAAATCAAGTTAGCAAATGTATTTTTGTGAATAAAATAAAGCTCAGGGGTACATATGCAAAATAACCAGAAAGTTTGATTGTCAACTTGATTTTTAAGTACTTAATACAAATTATAGAAGCTAGGGGTGCCTATTTGAAAATGTTCACTCGCGTGGGGGGTCCACGTGAGGTGACCTGGTGATGAACTGAGTACCGAGCGATTAAGGGTAAAATGTGTCACTGGTCGTGGCGAACTCAATCACTCGGATCGAAATCAATCAAGAAAAATTAAGAAGACCACAAATATAGATTAAGCAAGCAAAACACAAAATAGCGGTCTAGCTATTTATTTTACATGGTATAGCCACCAGGGTCGAACACAAGAAGCACGATATGGTAAACCTACGAAGTAGTCGGAAATCAAAAACAACTATTTTTGGTGGTTTTTATGTTTTTTAAGTTTTTTGAATTTTTCAATATTAGGAAGAAGGCTAAAAACACTAACAAAACCTCAATGAAACAATTATTAAATACCTCAAAAACACTCAAAAAATTCAAATAAAAATATTTTGGATTTAGAAATATTCAGATGTTTTTAATATTTTCTTGGATTTTTCTGACTTTTAATGGATTTTCTAAAAATGAAACAAGTCCAAAATGCAAAACAATGTGCAGTCAGAACCTAAAGGCACTTTAAAAATACCTAAATTGCCTATAAAATTCAAGCAACAATTTTATTGTGAACTGGAAATAAAACTCTAACTATAGAAATTGGAAATGCATTTTTTTTGAATTTTTGTGAATTTTTAATGATTTTTCTAAGTTTTTCAATGTTTTTCAATTTTTAGGGTTTTTATACGCGGTGAAAATTGGTTAGAAGCAAAAAGATGACAAAACATACAATCAGTAATTTTTTAGATTTTTTAGAGGATTTTTAATATTTTTAGTTGATTTTTAAAATTGTATAAAAGTGAATTTTAGGTTTTTGAATTTTTAAAAATATCAAATGAAAACAAAATGAGCCAAAAATTCATAGAAAATTTTACACCATGGTAGGAGCCATATCCAAATTTCATGAAATTTGGGTCAGATTTGCTAATTATTTCAACCAATCAAAGAAGCACAACACACCGAGACCAATATGCAAATAAGGAGAAGTATTCAGCCAAACAATAACACACGGAAAGAGTATAGGGCTAAATATGCAAAAGGCCCAGAGCCGCACGAGGTCAGCACGTGAAACAAACATGCATGGGTATAAATGCAATTCCTATTTATAAAAATTCATTTGATAACATAAATAGACTCTAGGCAAAAATGTGCAAATAACCCACAAGGCACGTGGGGTATCACGTGTTCCACATACAGAAGGACTAAAGTGCAAATTCTGAAATTATAAAGTCCTGAGTGCAAAATGTCCAAACTACGAATAACTGCAAAAAATATTTACAGGAATATGAACTAAATGGGCAACGCAAAGACGGCCTAAGTGTAAATTACCCTTTATTATTCGCTATCCAATGGTCGAGGGCATCCACTGATGATCGAACGCTGAGCGTGGGCGATACTGGTTCGACGATGGACGGCTGGCAGATGATCCTCAGATGGATCTGACGGACAAGAGCTCCCCGTGGATGAACATCTAAGATTAGAACTGGGGGATGCCTTGATCTGACGGTGGAGAAGCTCCCTGGAAGAATGCCGAAGAACTCACCTCCGGCGAGTTTCAATCGGCCGATACACGCAGCTGGGATGTCCTCCGAGGCTGCTAGGATGGGGATAAGAGAGCTGATGGCAGTCCGCATCTGTTGAGATGCTTCGATGAGGCCGAGAGCTCCTGAAAAGCTTTGGCGACGCGAGGGACCTGGACCTCCTGTGCTTCAATGTTCAAACCTCCAGATGAGGTTCTACGACGTTCTAACCTGCACAGGAAAACCACAGGGTCGAGGGCGAAATGCCTTGACCCGTTAATGCGCGAAATGGAGTGAAGGATGAGGT
Organism: Ottelia alismoides; assembly: GCA_037367405.1. Taxonomy (NCBI): domain Eukaryota; kingdom Viridiplantae; phylum Streptophyta; class Magnoliopsida; order Alismatales; family Hydrocharitaceae; genus Ottelia; species Ottelia alismoides. The sequence goes on along the minus strand of JAZKJV010001148.1, from coordinate 534,056 downwards.
GGGGCGTAGCCTTTCGGCGAGGCGACGATGGAGGAAGGCTTCAGTCCTGTTCCTGGGTGAATCAGGTGGAATGAAGGGGCGTAGAAGGTGGATGGAGGACTGATGGAGATGATGGGTTTGTCGGAATGATGCTGGGAAGACCCAACCATGGCGAACATGGCGAAACTACCAAGGTTGACCAATTGCGAAAAACTCGAATCTAAAGCATGAAGAAAGGAAACTAAGCTACCCGATGAATGATTTCGTCTGTGCTGGAGGTCGGGGACCTCCGGGGGTCTTCGCCTCAATGGATCGACGTCTCTAGAGCTGGAGCTCGCCTCACGGCGGAGCACGACGGAGTGTACGCCGGACCTAAGGCTCCAACGCTCGAATCCTCGCTGTGACTCTCTCCAACGCCAGCTGTCACTCAGACGAAGAGAAGGAGTTTATCAGAGATGAGGGGGCGACCAAAGATACGGGCGAAATTGCTGCTCAAGGAGGCTATATACTCAATGAAGTCTAATAAGTCTGGAGTGAAAGCACACAAAACGAGGAACAGATCCCTACTGATATTATCGGGCGTGTGACTTGGATCAGTCCTCAGTAATCAGAGCCTCAAATCGAAAGGAACGGTGAACGGATCAGCTCGGGAAAATTTTGGGAAAGTCGGGCGAAACTTGGATCCGAGAGAAGTGTGGTCCAGGGGGACAGTTGACCGGAATCAACAGTCCACCTTGGACCAATCAGAAAATAGGAAATAGAAAAGATTTATAAAATAAATAAAAAATAGAAAACGATTTTATTTTAAAATATTTCCAAAATAAAAAATGTTTATTATTTTTCAAACTAATTTTTAGTGTTTTTATTTATTTTTATAAAAAATAAATTATGCTATATATATATTATATTATATACAGGTATACAATACCTAGGTATTTTTGTATTTATTTTTGTATTTTCTTATTTTTGTATAAATACCCCAATTTTCTATTTTATTTATTTACAAAATAAAATTTGGAGTATAAAATAATTTTTATTTTATTTTTATGAGTTATTTACAAGTGTGAAATAAATATGGATATGATACATATGTACATGTATTTTATACAAAGAGAGAGAGGGAGTTTATTTTATTTTACTTTCTTTATTTTGATTTTGTTTTATTTTTGGGAATATATACAAGGGAGTGAAAATATCTTTTTATTTTTGTGAGAATAAAATAAATATATACATATATATACACAAAGAAGGGGATGTGCACAGGGTAGAGTGACCTTATCTCTCTCTACTTTTTTTATTTGACGGTCAGGCCACTGCTTGGCCCTCCCTTAGGTTTGGGTCACTCAATATTTATTCTAAACTTTTGCTAGTCCCTTAGAAAACACTTATTATAAAAAGAAATGAAAAAGAGAAAGAAAAGGAAAAAGAAGGGAAATCAAGGTTGCTTATTAAACTTTCCTTCATTAAATTGAAGTATGGAGCTCAGTCAGACCTTTGGATTATTAATTTGTTGGAACCTTATTTGGACTTAAGCTTAAAACTCAATAACCTCTAAGTTCCACCAATCTATGGTCAAGACTCCTCAATAATCCAGATCAGAACAAGTCTACATACTTAAACTCTAATGATCATGAATCTTTCCTTGTACTGTTTAAGTGATATGTAGCTCCCCACCTCAGAAATGACAAAGTGACAACCTGCCTTAGCAAGGTAACTCTAATGCCTCAGTCTGGCAGCTCTTTCCTCGAGGAGCAGGGTATTCCCTTCTAAGTTCAAGTACAACTGGTTTAAGAAGAGGGGGAAGAAGAGAATGGGCCATGACCAGTGTAGCCATGTGTCCTGGGGAGCCTAACCAGTGTAGCTAAGTATCCCGTTGCAAGCTTCATGAGATGGTCATGTGTAACATAAGCTTTTCTTTAGTTGACTATATACACTCTGGTGGGTATTTTATTTTCAATCAGACCCATCACTTTTTTTGGATTTTTCTTTCTTTGCACATTTTTTTTCGATGTGCATATGTACAACATATCTACATGGTGCAGCATAAAATACATAAGGAGTTTTTCCTCTTGAGCCAGTAGACTATCCCTCTGTTGAAGCTTTATTGCAACCCACAACTCCTGTCTTTAGACTTCCTCACTACCAGACCAAGTTGAGACGCACTTCCTTCACTATAAGAAGAAGAGAGGTTCCGCCTAGAAGTACTACCCTCATATGCTACCCCAAGCTAAAGGAAACTGCCTCCTCACCACCTCATCTGTGGAGAGCTATGTGTAATGTGCTGGTGCAAGTAAATCCATTGTCTCTAAGAGTCATGTGTGCGTTGTTAAGTGTTCTACTTAGGCTCATCAAGATGACACATGATCATAGCCTAGTGGACTCAAAGAATTAAGTCCCAAATGGATCTGAAAAGTTTAAACCTAAGCCCTATAAGGTTCCTCTTATAATTAGGTCGATTAAGGTCTTAACCAAGCTCCATTTTCCAATTTAATTCCTGGTCAGTTTAAATGTCAATCATGATTTAGAAAAACTATACACATATATACAAAAATATTTTTATGCAAGTTTTTGGAAGCGTGCAAAATTTTTGAAAAAATATTTGAATGAATGAATGCATGAAGTTTTGCAAAGTATTTACAAACATTTACACAAGGGTTTTTGCAAACTTTTGTTTTTCAAAGATTTTACAAAAAAATTTTACTATATAGATAATTTTGGTATCAAAATATTTACAAACTCTTTATACAAAATCATTTTTACAAACATTTGTACAAAAATAATTTTATAAAATAGCTATGTATGTGCAATAAAAATTTTTTTATGTACAAGGAGAAATTTTAATTTTTTATGGTTTTTGGATAAAAGAATTTTATCCATTTTATTTATTAACACACTCAAACAAAGTACGAGTTATGGCTAAAGTATATATGGAATATATATGACACCCCCTATACTTAGCTCGAGCGATGTCCTCAGAGTGAATCAAGAGCGATGAAGAAGACATAACTCGTGCTTAGTATAGGGAAGTGAAAAGGAATAGTATACTACAACGAGAATCAAAGAATAGAATGAAGAGGACTCGATGTTTCCCCCTATAGTTAGGATCAAGTAATCCTAAGTATAGGAAGATGTACATGAAGGGAAATCCGAGTGGAAGAATGTACATGGTCTACCTTCCCTATACTTAGGGTAAAATAACCCTAAGTATAGGCCGCAAAACAGAGGTAGAATGAGACGAAGACAAATATATACAAGATAGAAGGAACGACATCACTCCCCCTATACTTAGGGTGAAGGCTCCCTAAGTATATGCAACAACGGGAGTAATGAAACAGAACGAGACTGAGCAACTCGGTGTCTACAACCCCCTATACTTAGGATAAAGTACATCCTAAGTATAGCAAAGATAATCCTAAGCGAGACCTGGGGTGTAAAACAAAATGGAAGAGACAAGGATCAAATGACAAAACACATATATACAAAGTGAACAATGTTGAGGTGCCTCTCAACAAGCGCTAGGTTTTACGCCCCTAGCTGGGCGCAAAGGCTAGGATAATGTGGTATCGAGATTCAGGACGACATCTGTGAGGAGATTGCCGTACTGCCAATGTAGTCTCGGTATGAGAACAACAACGAGGTCAACATTGTAAACAATGACACCCAAATAAGAAATCAGGCGAGTGTCAGCTACCGGGTAAAGATATGGGAGAATGAAATCGAGCTTCGGTAGCGTAAAGGAACTCATTGGGTCAAGGTCAGAATAGAATGGAAGGGTAAAGCCGAAGAGATTGAACATGGAGAAAGAAGGATCTGTTATGGAATCCTCCACGTCAATCATTGTCTCAGAAATGAATGGAAAGTCAAGATCAGGGGACTCACTAGGAAAACTGATATCCGATGCACATAATGGACAAAAATCAGCAACATCATCGAATATCTCAAAGATCGGCTCACCCTCGCGAGGGTCATCAAGGTGAGATAACTCAGACTCAGAACGATCAGAAATATTAGAAGACTCAGTTTCATGATCCGATAGATCAGATACACTCTCAGAAAGTGAAACCAAGTATGCAGCGTATGGGGCACCCTCCCACAGATAACCTTCGGGGAGTAATGGAAAATCATCATTGAAGAAAGAGGACTCAAAATCAAAATGGAAATCCGCGCCACTATCAAGCACCCACTCCTCGCACCAAAATGCCTCATCAGCTGTGAATGGCCTCTGAACAATCTGGAAGTAGGAAATGGTACTGGTTAACAATGCAAAAGCTATAGAAGTGTATGAAACTGATCCTCAAGTTGCGACAATGCTGGCTGTCATCCGGTCCTCGTGAAATATGTCTATCTCATCAAACTGGAGGACCAAAAGCTCAAATATAGGACAATATGTATCTGGCATCTCAAAATGTTGTCCCATATCTAGCTCTGGCTGCTGGGCTGAATCAGGATGTCCATCTGAATCAGAGAAGTACCTCTACAGAGTAGAAGCTGAGTAGTCTGGGAATGGACATTAAAACGTCTGGACTAACGACTGTAGTAGCGTGGGCTCCATCTCCTGGAGTATCAGAAGATCTGATATCCAAGACTCCTCAACTGAAAAGTACAGGACTGACTCGAATTCTTGCTGGAGGACCAACGGGAACTCGATCAATCTCTGGGTCAGAACATCCACGGTAGCAGTCATCTCATCCATTGTCTGTACTACAGCAGAATCCATGTCCACGATCTGGTGTGTAGTAGATATGTGCTCATGAAGTGTGGCACACCCAACTGGTACCTCATCATCCTCATGTGTTGTCCCAACTAAAGCATCTCGTGAAGGTGTAATGTCTGAAAGTACTCTCGAGATGGTCTGAAGTATATCCTGGTGTCCGCTACAACGGATCCTGCACGTGCTATATGTGACTCCTCACGACACGTGGACTCGAGCCTAATTAATCTAACTTTTTATTTGTGATTTAATTAATTAAGTCCAATTATCGAACTATAGGCACATGCAGATAATTAGGATTTGGCCTTAATTAATTACGTCACAATCGGAGAAAATCCTAAGGCCCTTAGCAAACACTTATTTGAAAAAGAAGTGAAAAAGAGAAAGAAAAAGAAAAAGAGGCAAAAAAGGTTTATTATTAAACTTTCCTTCATTAAATTGAAATATGGAGCTCGGTCAGACCTTTGGATTATTAATTTTTCAGAACCTTATTTGGACTTAAGCTTAAAACCTAACAGCCTCTAAGTTCCACCAATCTATGGTCAAAACTCCTCAATAAACCAGATCAGAACAAGTCTACATACACAAACTCTAATGACCATGAATCTTTCCTTGTACGGTGTAAGTGATATGTAGCTCCCCACCTCAGAAGTAACAAAGAAACAACCTCCCTCAACCCAGTAACTCTAATGCCTCGGTCTAGCAACTCTTTCCTCGAGAAGCGGGGTATTCCCTTCTAAGTTCAAGTGCAACCGGCTCAAGAAGAGGGGGAAGAAGAGAATAGACCATGGCCAGTGTAGCCATGTATCCTTGGGAGCTCTAACCAGTGTAGCTGAGTCTCCCTCTGCAAGCTTCATGAGATGGAACATGTATACCATAAGCTTTTGCTTTATTTGACTATATACACTCCGATGGGATTATTAAATTTTCAATCCGACCCACCACTTTTTTTGGAGTTCTTTTCTTTTTGCACATTTTTTTGTATGCATCTGTACAACATATCTACATGGTGCATCATATATACAAGGAATTTTTCCTCTTGAGCCAGTAGACTATCCCTCTTTTGAAGCTTTATTGCAACCCACGGCTTCTGCCTTTAGACTTCATAACCACCAGACCAAGTTGAGACGCACTTCCTTCACTATAAGAAGAAGAGAGGTTCCGCCTAGAAGTACTACCCTCATATGCTACCCCAAGCCAAAGGAAACTGCCTCCTCACCACCTCATCCGTGGAGAGCTATGTGTAAAGTGCTGGTGCAAGTAAAGCCATTGTCTCTGAGAGTCATGCGTGTGTTGTTAAGTACTCTACTTAGGCTCATCAAGATGACATATGCTCATAGCCTAGTGGACTCAAAGAATTAAGTCCCAATGGACCTGAAAAGTCTCAATCCTAAGCCTTATAAGATTCCTCTTATTATAAGGTGGATTAATGTCTTAACCAAGCTCCATTTGTCAATTTAATTCCAGGCCAGTTTAAATGTCAGCTATGATTTAGAAAAACTTTGTAAGTGTTTACAAAGATGTTATTTTACAAAGATGCAATTTACAAATATTTACAAATGTGCAAAATTTTTGAAAAATGTTTGAAAACATAGATGTATGCATGAATGCGAAGTTTTGCAAAATATTTACAAAAATTTACGCAAGGTTTTTGCAAACTTTTTGTTTTTCAAAACATTTTACAAAAATTTTGTACTATATACATAATTTTTGATATGAACATATGTACAAGCTATTTACACAAAAAAGATTTTACAATCATTTGTACAAAAATAATTTTATAAATAAATAGGTACGTGCAAGAAGAATTTTATATACAAGGGAATTTTTTTAAATTTTTTATGGATTTTTAGCCATTTTTATTTATAAACACACTCACACAAAGTACGAGTTATGGCTAAAGTATATATGGAATATATACACACCCCCCTATACTTAGCTCGAACGATCTCCTCAGAGTGATCAAGAGCGATGAAGAAGACATAACTCGTGCTTAGTATAGGGAAGTGAAAAGGAATGACTATATACAAAGACGAATCAAATAGTAGAATGAAGAGTACTTGGTGTTTCCCCTATACTTAGGATCAAGTAATCCTAAGTATAGCAAGCTGTACATGAAGGGAAATCCGAGTAGAAGGATGTACAGAGTATACCCCCCTATACTAAGGGTGAAATATCCCTCAGTATAGGCAGCAAAACAGGGGTAGAATGAATAAATAGAATACCCGAATGTCCTACATCCCCCCTATACTTAGGGTAAAGTACACCCTAAGTATAACATAATCATAAGATGAGAAAAGGGATGTGGGACTAAAGAATAGAGTGATATGGACAAATGGATCTATACAAGTCGGAAGAACAATGATAATCAGGCGTGAGATGCAATAGATGTGAGTCAAGAGACTACATCTCACGCAAAGTGAATAGGGGCAATATCAACGACCAGCGGCTCATGATCTAGATATGGCTTGAGCCACTGACCGTTCACTCAAAAGGTGGCATCAGAAGACAACTCAGATATATCAATACTCCCATTGTCATGCACCTTTCTAACCAGATAAGGTCCCTTCCATTTGCTCTGTAGCTTCCCTGGAAATAGACGAAGCCTAGCATCAAACAGCCATACTCTCTGTCCTGGCTCAAACTGCTTGTGGCTGATATGAGAATCATGCCACTCCTTCACTCTCTCCTTATAATGTAGGCTGTTTGAAAAGGCGATATCACGAAGCTCCTCCAGGGCTGTTAACTCTGCCCTCCTCTGATCTCCTACACTCTCTGGATCCAAAAGTATATCAATGACTGCCCAAAGTGACCTATGTCTCAGCTCCACAGGTAAATGGCACGACTTGCCATAAACGAGGAGAAAGGGAGATGTACCCAAAGGAGTCTTGAAATACGTCCTATATGCCCACAAGACCGAGTCCAAAAGCTGTGACCAATCCTTTCGGTCAGGGCGGATGACTTTCTGCAATATTGTCTTGATCTCCCTGTTCGACACTTCAGCAAGACCATTCGTCTGAGGATGGTATGGAGTGGCAACTCGATGGTCTATGCTGAACTCGCTAGCAAGGGCCTTTACCTTGTCGTTGACGAAATGAGACCCCCCGTCAGATATCAACACTCGAGGTACCCCGAACCATGAAATGATATTCTTCCTCAAAAATCTACAAACGGTCCTAGCATCTGCGGTTCGGGCAGGGATGGCCTCAACCCAACGACTCACATAATCCACGGCCAACAGAATGTACTCAAATCCCTGACTCCTAGGGAATGGACCCATGAAATCGATGCCCCAAGCGTCAAAGACCTCACAGAAGTGTATGGGCTGCATCGGCATCATATCACGCTGTCCACACGTGCCCATCCTCTGACAGTCAGTATACCTCTTCACGAACTCATCAGAGTCCTTGAAGAGAGTAGGCCACCATAGGCTGGATTGGAGCACTTTCTATGTCGTTCTCCTCCCTGAGTGATGTCCTCCTGCCTCAAGCTTGTGGCAGTAAGTAAGGACGCTATGGTGCTCCTCGTGAGGAATGCACCTACGCCAGATACTATCCCCTCCCTCGTGGTAAAGGATGGGATCCTCCCAATGGTAAAACTTGGCCTTCGCGTGGAAGGTCTCAAGTTTCTGCCTGGGCCAATCTTGTGGAACTTTCTTGGCGACAAGATAGTTCACAATATCAACATACCATGGGAGCGAGGCGATAGCAAGGATCGCCTCATCTGGGAAGGTCTCACAAATAGGGTCAATCTGCTCAGAATCCTCAAGATACTCCAATCGAGAGAGATGATCCGCCACCACATTCTTGACTCCAGGCTTATCCTTAATCTCTATATCAAACTCCTGGAGTAGAAGGATCCATATGGTCAATCGAGCTTTGGCATCCTTCTTTGCCATGAGGTACCTGATGGTAGTATGATCAGTGTATATGGTCACTCTAGATCCAATGATGTAAGATCTGAACTTATCTAGGGCGAAAACTACGGCTAGCATCTCCTTCTCTGTGACGGTATAGTTCCGCTACGCGGCATCCAATGTACAGCTAGCGTAGTAAATGGCAAATGGGGATCCATCCCTCCTCTGTCCCAGCACGACCCCCACGAAAAAATCGGAGGCATCCGTCATGATCTCGAATGGGAGAGACCAATCGGGTGGCTGGAGAACAGGAGCCTCTATAACACAGCTCTTGAGAGTCTCAAATGACGATAGACACTTATCATCTACAAGGAACTCGGTGTCTTTTGTCAACAAATCAGTCAGTGGTCGGGCAATCCTGCTGAAATCATGAATGAAGCGTCAGTAGAAACTGACGTGCCCTAGAAAATACCATAACTACCGTAATTTGGAGGTGAATCGAGTTTTCTAATGACATCCACCTTGGCCGGATCAACCTCCATGCCCTTGTTGGAGATGATATGGCCAAGCACCGTCCCTTGAGTCACCATGAAGTGACTCTTCTCCCAAGACAACACTAGGTGAACCTCTATGCATCGCTGAAGGACTCGGTCTAGGCAGTCAAGACAAGAATCGAATCCGTCGCCGTAGACCGAGAAATCATCCATGAAGACCTCCAAGCCCTCCCCCACCATGTCCGAAAAGATGGACAACATGCATCTCTGGAATGTCGTCGGAGCGTTTCACAATCCAAATGGCATGCGTCTGAAAGCATATGTCCCGAAGGGACAGGTGAAGGTGGTCTTGTCTTGGTCCTCGGGCGCGATGGCCACCTGGTTATAACCGGAGTACCTATCCAAGAAACAATAATGGCTCTTCCCTGCCAGCCTCTCAATAATCTGATCAATAAAGGGCAGGGGAAATGATCCTTCTTGGTGGCCCGGTTCAGTCGTTTGTAATCCATGTAGACCCGCCAAGAAGTGGGTACCCGGGTAGCGATCTCCTCTCCAGACTCCGTGACAACTGTAGTGATGCCCGTCTTCTTGGGCACCACATGCAACAGACTGACCCACTTGGAGTTGGAGATGGGGTATATAAAATCAACGCTCCACCACTTCGAGATCTCCTTCATGACAACATCTCTCAGATTCGGGTTCAATCGCCGCTGGAACTCACGCAACGGCTTTGCCTCATCCTCGAGATAGATGTGGTGAGAGCACAGAGCCGGACTGATCCCCTGGAGATCGGCTACACTCCATCCTATTGCCTTGCGGTTCTTTTCAAGAACCCCCATCAGACAGGATTCTTGCTCTCCAGTCAAATTAGCGGAGATAATGACTGGGTGCATCTCATGCTCACCTGCAAGGAATCTATACTTCAGCGATGCTGGTAGCGGCTTCAGCTCTGGACAAGTCAGTGCTGGCAAATCTGGCATCTAAAGAATCCGAGTGTAAGCTGCCAAATCTGCACGGGAGAATGAGAACTCTCGCTCGCAAACTGGATCTGGAGAAGGCTGCTCAATTGGTCTGTCTCTGCTCTGCTCAGAATCAACCTCCTCTCTAGTTGTAGGCTCAGTGGAAGTCAGACACAGTGTGAAATCATCAAACTCTGCCCAGTCAGTATCTGACTCCGAGGGATCATACTCACAAAAATCTGTATCGCGATCAAGAACCGAGTCTGCGGCCTGAAATGTATCCTGGACCAGGAATGCGCTCTCCAAGCTCTCCTCTGTTGGCGTCTCTACATCAGCGAACTCTGAAGGTGAGAGGATGGCCTGTGCGACTGGATCTGCCCAAACTGCCTCATCATCTGTAATCATGAAGTTACAGTCCTGGTGGATGTCTCGCCCTGCCTCTGTCATCTGCTCTGAATCTGTGGTCGGCTCTGAGCTATCTGAATCTCTAGCTCTAGTCTCCTCGACCGTCTCTATTTGTATACTCTCGCCCTCGACGCGAAAGTACACCTTCCCGCTATCATGGTCGGACACTGCCTTGGCTGTGGCCAAGAACGGGCATCCTAAAATGATGGGGGCATCAGTCACTAACTCAGGGATCTCCATATCCAACACTACGAAGTCCACGGGGAATTTCAGGCCCTGAATCATGAGAACAACGTCCTTCAGCAACCCCTTCGGCCTCTTGACTGATCGATCAGCAAACTGAAGGACCGTCCTGCTCTATCGTAGAGTGCCCAGCTCGAAGCGGTCGAGAAGGACTGCCGGAAGTAGGTTGATCGAAGAACCGCTGTCTAATAGAGTGCGGTCGAACCTTTGCTCATGAATGTGACATCTGACATACGGGGCTCCTGCATCTAGCCTCTTGGCTGGCAGACGGTTCTGTATCGTGAAACAAGTGGCTCTGGTAAGCACATGGATCTCAGACTGATGGTTCCTCCTCTTCCTTCGAACTGTGGTCCTATCTCTGAGTGATCTCTGGAGTAGAGGGATGTGCTCCAAGGCCTCCTGTAGAGTCAACTGAATATGGAAACGATCTATCATCTGCTGGCCGAACTCTATCTGATGACTCTTTTTGGGATTTTCGGTTTTCTTCCCCTTTGCCATGTGAAGTGCTCGTGGAAAGGGGATCACAGGGTCCTTCTCAGATGAAGGACTAGGAGAGGGTCTGGCATGCTCATGAACAACAGAATCCACACAAACATCATCAATCAACACATGTGGATTCGAAAATAACATACCCTTTCCTTTATTTCCAGAAACGTCCTGAGATACATGTATAAATGGAAAGACAACATGACTAGCAGAAGTAATGGTGGCCTCAGTACTACCCTCGACATGTCTCGCAGCATCATTACCGCGCTCTGGCTCAACAACTGTGGTGGCGTCAGTACCTCCTCCTTGAACCGATGAAGTGACGGCCTCATTACCGTCGGCTGGATCAACATCCATGGTGGCATCAGTACCAGCGTCATCATCTCTCGTGGCCTCAGTACCACGATCCTCCTCGCCTGGCGCTCCTGGTGTGGTGTGGGATCGTCACTCAGACGAAGCGCCGCCTGCTGGCATCCTATCGCTCCTAAGTGTGACAAAATTAGCATCAAACATGTATGCAGACAAATCACCAAAAGAATCACTAGGAGTGGTAATCTCTGTAAACTCTACCTGCTCAGACTTCCTCTTCAGGTTGTTGGGGTTGGGCTCTATCTGTGCAGGGATGGTGGCCTTCCCTCTCACTATCTTCCGCATCTCCTGGCGGAACTCATCCATCTCCCATCTGAATGTAGCCTGCAGCTCAGTCATGAGGCGGGCTAGGTCGTCTAAGGCGGGGTTCTCACAGGCTGACCCATGAGAACCTGACGGGTGGCCTCGCTGGTAGTGAGGCTGCTGCTATGGCTGGTGCGGCTGAGAGGGGTACTGCTGTGGATGATGCTGCGGCTGATGAGGCTGATCACGCCTCCAAGAATGTCCCTGCTGATAGGGACGAGGACCATACTGCTGCTGGGGCTGGGATGACTGCTGCTGTACTGGGGGCTGGGGCTGGGGCTGCTGGTGCTGCTCTCGCTGATGGCCGTACTGGCCACCCTGAACTGGAGGCTGCTGCTGGGAACTGGCACCTTCGGCTGACCAACAGAATCCGGGATGGTCTCGTCTGATACCGGGCTGGGGTCGGTCGTACCAAATCCCGTTGACATCCATCAACGGCTCCGGCTCGTAAGGGGGTGGCGGGAGTACTGCCAGAGGCTGATCCAGTTGGTAGACTATCATCTGAGTGTTTGGAGATAGTGGTGGCTGGTAGTACTGCTGCGGTTGCTGGTACGGCTCCGCCTGTACAAGGTGAACCTGTCTAGGCTGCGTGGAGCGCTGGGACGAACCGCCGCTGCTGCTCGGATCTCCTTGTGCCTGAAGACGGGGCTGAGAAGCCGTCTGTGCCTCCAGGAGACACATGGCATGTGTCTTCAGGTCACTCAACAACTGTGCCATCTGCTCCATCTGCGATATGCTCTGACATTGCTTCTTCTCGATCAGTTCCATCCGGTCCAGCTTCTCGCTGATGATGCCCATGTCGGCGACTGTGGACTCGGCCTGTGCGGCTTCCGCTGACGAAGTGGAAGGATCGACGTCGACCTGTGCTATCCTCTGAAACTACACAGTCTGTGGCTGAGGGCATCCCTGGGTGTAGAGTCGGGTCTGGGACATCACAGTGTAGTTCTCGATAATCTCCTCGTAAATGGTCCAGACCTGATCCTCATCCTTGGTGAAGTAGGAACCGCCACAAGAAGCGTTCACCATGCCCTGCAGCTCTTGTGTCAACCCGCAGAAGAAGCTCTGAACTAGGTTCGGCTTCGTGATGTCATGGTGCAGGCATCGGTCGGTAAGCTCACGTAACCTCTCCCATAACTCATGGAACTGCTTGTTGGGGAGCATGGAGAAGTTGCTGATCAGGGCCCTCGTTGCATTCGTCCGCCCGAGTGGATAGTACTTGTGCAAGTACTCGGTACGGAGCTGCTCCCAGGTGTACACAAACTTCCCTAAATGCTTCAGCCAGGTGGCTGCTCTATCTACCAGTGAAAAGGGGAAGGCAATCTTCCGGATGGTGTCCTCGTCCACCTGTCTGTCGTGGACGATGCTGTAGATCATCAAAATCTCCGGGAGATGGAGATGGGGCTCCTCAGTGGCGAGCCCGTGGAAGCGGGGTAGAAGCAGTAGTGTGTTCGGGGGGGGGGGGTGGGGGGAACTTGAAGTCCCCCACGATCGCCGGAAGAACCACCCACCGGTGTGTCAGCGTCGATCCGGGGTTGTGCAACTCCCGCATCGGTCTAGGATCTGCTGCTGCTGCTAACGGCTGGTCTGGCTGATCTGGCCTGCGTCCATCGGCTCGCGGTTGGTCTGCTGTGGCTCTCAGTCTCTCCATCTCTCTCCTCATTTCCACCATGAAAGCCCCCTGGTCTCGTATCTGTCTCTGCATCATCTCTAGGGAGGCTAGCATGGTGGTGTTGATCGCACCCTGGTCTAGTAGGTAGGTGGTCGTCTTTGGCCTCTGACCCTCGGTACGATCATCGCTGTTGACCATGGTCTCTACAAAGGCAAAAGACCCAAACTCAGGTGCCGAAATATCATCAGTCTGCTGTCTCGCATCTGGCACTGGCATCTCAGGTATAGAAGAAGGGTGGTCATGGGGGAACAGGCGGAATCGAACTCGGGTTCGGAGAGCGGGTCTGAGCTCTCGCAAACCAACCTAGATGAACGGGCTGGAGTACGGTCAAGCGGTGCAGCCAGAGGCTGCCTAAGGGACCTCCTGCCCATCATCTCGATTTGGCGGGTCTGGCAGATGAGATCTGGAAACAAACAAGATGAGCAAACAAACCCTGAATTCACCTACTAGATACTGAGCTGAATACCGTAAGAGCTCGGTCAATTATCTTATCTATTTTATTTAGGTGATCATGTCAGGATATCAGAGTGGTTACGTGATCTGGTAGGAATCCAATCCGCCAACTAGACTGTCCCGTATAAAAGGTCGGTAGTCTGATTGGGGCTCGGATGTGGCTCTAGCCTAGTGTGCGGGTCACTCTCTCGTGCAATCAAACCAAACAATGAGGGGGTTGCTCTCGAAGTGTCTTTTAGGGTTAAGTTTGTTTAGCAGTCCCAATTTTATACTTTTTTAAGTATTTTTCAGATAAAAACAACGCCTAACGAATTTTTCGGTTCCTGATTATTTTAAGTCCAAAATAGGGGGAGAAGATGAAAAAGCCGATGCGCGGGAATCAATGATGCATGTAGAGTAAGCGATGTGTACCTGACTCCACCAGTCTACATGCAGAGTGATCTACGCATAAATAAAAGACTGAATATAAACTACCTATATGATGCATGTGGAAAACCGTCCCTAGCATAGCAATTTCTACACGAGAGAACAATAGTCGGGTACTCGAGCCTAGGTCCTGAGTCCTATCTTGGGAGCCACTCGGTGTCTGCCACAATAGATCCTGCACGCGTTGTATGTGACTTCTCAAGGTACGTGGAGCAGAGATCTAATAATCCGGCTTTTTCTTGTGAATCAATTAATTAGGTATAATTATTCGAACTATAGGTACAAGCAGATAATTAGGTTTTTGGATCCTAATTAATTACGTCACAATCAATGAAAATCCTAAGCTAAGGCTGAAAACCACGTAAATCAAGTAAGACATAAATAAACGGTCAAAAGCTGTGAAAAACTCGGTGAGGTCCCCCGAGCACACCGATGCTCGGCGAAACAGACCCCGAAATGTCACAAGTGTCCAAGTTTGTCCCTGTATTATTATAAATTAAATGGTTCAGCTGAAAATAAATCTAAACTATACTAGACTAAACTACGGCTAATCTCACGACTATTCCGCGTCTCTCAAACTTCGCCTCCTTCTCCTTACGCTCTCCTACGGCTTCGTAAAGAAGGAAGCTGCCTCCGATTTCCACAGTTGCTCCGACTTCCAAAAAAGCTGCCTCATTCCTCGGGCCCTCGCAAGAAAAAGAAACCAAAGTGTCAGTCCAGAAAAATATCTATAAACAAGTAAGATAAAATATATACAAAAATCTCTACAGAAAGCCGCGAAAAAGAAAAGCCACGGAAAAATTGAAAGTGACTACTAAGACGTGCTCCCCGGCAACGGCGCTATTCTGATGATCGAAAATAAACCAACTACTCAATCCGGGATAGGTAGAAATAATCTCACTCGGGTCGTTGCGACCAGGATCAAGCAGAATCGGTCAATCAAGAAAAAGAAGACAGAACCACCAAACAGAGAGATAAAATCAATGAAATCTAAAGAAGCGGTCCTCGCTAATTTATTAACCTGGTATAGCACCCAGGGTCGGACTCAGGGAGTACGTGATGGCCTTACGGCCTACGAAGTAGTCAAAATCAAATAAAGAGGAATAAAATATTTTTGGTGGGTTTTTATAATTTTTTAATGTTTTTGTATTTTTTGTTTTTCTAAATAAATTTAAAAATAAGCACACACAACCAATTATTTAATCAACCAAATATGCTCCAAAAATTCAAACAAAAATGTTTTTGTGTTTTATATGTTTTTAGTGTTTTTGATGAATTTTTCAGATTTTTCTAATTTTTATACAATTTTCTAAAAATCCAGAAAAGGGAAAAACAAGAGTCATTGTACAGCCAGACTTGGAAGGTCCAATAAAAATGTAAACTGGACCTATAAAAGTCTGGAGGTAATTTTTATGAAAAGTATAAACAACAAATAAAATTCAGAAAAAGAGTTTGTATTTTTCTAGAATTGTTTAGAACTTTTATGAGGTTTTTAGAGTTTTCGATTTTTAGGGTTTTTCTAAATCCAAAAAGCACAAAACTTGGAAAGAAATTAAAAGACACTAAAACTAACTAATCCTAATTTTTTTAGAATTTTTAGACGAATTTTTATATTTTTCTTTGATTTTCTAAGTCAGACAGTCACAAAAACCATTGTTTATGAATTATTAAAAATATCAAAAAGCCTAAAAAATCTACCAAAAATTTAGAGAAATTTTTACACAGTGGCAGGAGCCACATATCCAAATTTCACCTAATTTGGATTAATTTGCAATTTTATTTAGTAAAACAAGGTACACAGTACACAGTAACCTAAATGCAAAGAAAACTATTTTCAAGGACCAAATAATAACACATTTAAAAAGCTCAGGGAACCTTGTGCAAAAAGTCCACAAAATCACACACACAACACGTGAATCAGACTCGGCGAGGCATAAATGTAATTCCTATTTTAAAACATGTAAACAATAACGCATAGGAAATATAGGACCAATTGTGCAAATAAGTCAAATCCTCACGTGTCGATGCACGTGGCTCACATATATAAGGACTGGAATGCAAATATCTTAAACATGGAGGTCCGAAGTGCAAATTTTTCAAAATAAAAACAACAGAATAAAATATTTACAGGACTAACTAATAAATGCTAGAAGAGACGGGGCCTAAGGGAAAATTACCCCTCTTATTATCGGAGGGACGAGGGCGTGCCACGTGGATAATCGACGGTTGTGGTACGTGTGGCTAACCCTTCGTTGGATCAACGGCCAAGAGGACGCCACGTGTAGATCAGACGGTGTGGAGTAGCTGGCGCCTCTTCACTGGATGGGCGGTCTCTATCGAGCCTCAGATGGATCGAACGGTGGAGGCTCCTCGTAAATGAACGGCTCTGATCAGATCTAGAGTGGAGGCTTCGATCGAACGGCAACTGGAGGCACTCCAAGAACAGCTCATCGGCGAACTTCGCCAGCTCCGTGCGTGCGGTGGAGACCTTCGATGACGCTGCTGGGATGTGGAACGTGATCGCCAAGCTCTTCCGCAGCTGATGGGCTCCTCCGATGAAGCCAGGAACCACTGGAGCGGCCCGGCGATGATGGAGGAGCGGAGCCTCTGTGCTCGATCGACTCGACCCTCAGATGGATCGCTTGAACCTGCAAAACACCACAGAACGGCTCCTGGGTCGAGGGCAAATTGCCTCGACCCATCAGTGGGGCGGAATGGGGGGTCGTGTGTGTCGGATGGATGACCTCCGGTGAGGCGACGGCGAGGGAGGTCCGATTCTTGGTTCCTGGGCGAACCAAGATGAGCGAGTGGGTGCAGAAGGTGGGGAGAAGTCTCACGAGGGTGATGGGATGGTCTGATGATGAAATAGGTGATCGGAGCGATGGAAATCGATCGGCGACGGCGGGGAAATGATTTGGGCGAAAATCGAAATTAGCCTAAGCTAGATGGTATCAGAGTTATCTAGTGGCTGCAGTCGACTGTGGGTGAGCTCAGGTAGCTCTGGGGGTCTTGGCCTCAAGGAAGCATCGGGTTCCGAGGCTGAGCGCACCTCGCGGCAGCGCACGGCGACGAAGATCGTCGGATCGATGGCTGGAAGCACCACCTCCTCTCTTCGACACTCTCCTCGCACATCTGTCACTCTGGGGAAGAAAATGGAGTTCCTGGGACGAAGGAGCAGAGCCAAGGATAATCTGAATTGTGCGGCGGAGGAGAACCAATATAGTGCCAGGGGTCCGGCTAAAAGGAGTCGGGCATGGACGCGTGAAGCACGGATACCTAGCTTCAACCCCGGGCGAGGGTCTCGGATAAATGATGATCAAATGGAGCCCGGGGTTTGGGTATTTGGAGCTCGGATCAGGCGGAGGAAAATATGAGAAATCGGGTCTGGGCGTAAAGATCCGGGTTGGATGGTCCAGGGGGGAGTTGACCGGGGGTCAACCTCCCCCGTGGACCAATCAGAAGCAGCCAGTTATTAAGTATTTGAAAATTCAATAAAAAATAGTAAATGCTCTTATTTCGAAAAACTTGAAACATGAAAAATGTTTATTTATTTTCAAATAATTTTTTAGTGATTTTTATTTATTTTTTTGAAGTATAAATTATGTATTTACATTATATTATTATTATATAAAGGTATATACATAAAAAGATTTTTGATTTTTATTTTTAGTTATTTATTTTTATACAATTTTTCCAATTTTATATTTTATTTATTTATAACATAAAATTTGGAAAAAAAGATATTTTTATTTTATTTTTATGATGTATTTACATGGGTTAAATAAATAGGGTTATATACATATGTAAATGGTATATATAAAAGGTGGAAATTGATTTTTACATATTTATTTTTTCTTTTTATTTTATTTTTATTTTTCTGATTTTTATTTTATTTATTTACACATGAAATATGGAATGTAGAAATATTTTTATTGGATTTTTATTAATTATTTGCAAAGAGAAAATAAATAGATATGTTATTCTATATACATGGTCTATATACACTGATGAGAGGGATTTTGTTTATTTTTATTTTTATTTTGGTTTTATTTATAAATATGTACAAAATGAGAGAAACACATATTTATTTTTATTCAGAGGAAAATAATTTTATTTATATACATAGGTTTATGTACACATGATTGAGCTTCCCTATCTCTCTCTACTTGGATTCTTTTGCGGTCAGGCCCATGCTTAGCCCTCCCTTGGGATTAGGTCCCTCAATATTTATTCTAAATATTACCCTCTTTTTCTTTTATTTCTTTATTCTTTTATTTATGCACAAAAACATGCTAATTATCATTATTTACACAATGCATGCATGATGATAATTTATTCTATTGACCTAAATATACAAGGTGTTTTGCATAGGTTTTGTAGCTAAAATAAAGGAATAAAGAGTGATGAATCGGGATTCATCAGTCCAATTATCGAACTATAGGCACATGCAGATAATTAGGATTTGGCCGTAATTAATTACGTCACAATCAGAGAAAATCCTAAGGCTAAGGTTAAGGCTAAATCCTCGAAAATCAGATAAGCAGTAAGAAAAGTGGTGAAAACAAAGCCGACGAAAGTCTGCGGTGAGGTCAGCGAAACAAACCCTGAGATAACCACCAAGTCCACAATGTCTATTTGTCCTGTATTATTACAACAATAATGTGCGGGAAATAAAACTAAACTACAGCTAAACTACGACTCTCTACACTCCTGCTCCGGTCCTCCTGCGTCTTCCTGTGGCTTGATGCAAAAACAAGCCACCTCCGAATCCCGTGGGTGCTTCAGCTCTCCGAGGAAAGCCACCCTCGATCGTCGTGCCTGATGAATCCCGAATTCATCACTCTAAATCTCATTTATTAAGCTCAAATCCCCTAAAATCAAAAACATATTTGCATCTATTCTGCATAATTAGCATTCACGCATGTTTCCATAAGAATGGCATTTTAGCACAAAATTATGCCTAAAATAAGAAGCCAAAAATCCAAGCCAAAATGACCTGTAAATAGCCTAACTTCCCGGATTTTTAACTCTTTCATGCTAACTCCGAATGACTCAAAACACTTCCACCGTGTACATATCACTAACAAGAATAAAGGAAAAATACAAAAAATAACTAACCTAAATAAATGGACCAAAAACCCAAACCCTAATTTCAGGATTTTCGGACTAAAACCCTCATATCTCCCTCATCCAATGTCCGTTTTAATCCTACTCACTTTTGAACTAATATACATTAAATTACCTTCAAAACGATCAAGTTCAAGTGAATCAGAGCTCGTATGTGAAAGTTGGGCTTTGAGCCTCTTTTGTACATTGTGTATTTTAGCGGTTTTTGACCTAATATTTTATGTACATATTTTATCAATTAATAAAAATCCAAAAAAATAGATTAAGGTATCTTTATTTATCTTTAATTTTACCGTAATTTTTTCCGGATTTTTATCTGATCTTAAAAATGACATAAAAATTACAAAACCCTAAAATTAAGGTATTCTATGTACATATGATACCTCAAAAATTCACTTTGTGCAAATGATCAATTTTGGTTTTGATGTATTCATGAAAGTTGTAGATCTCATCGAGACGAGCAACTTTTGTGAAGAAACTTTTTCGATCTGAGGTCGTTTACTATTTTTTCTGAATTTTACAAAATATTTATCTTTGGAATTTTCTGGTGCTGACACGTGGCAACACTTGGTGCCGCCACATGTCAGCCATTTTCCGTCTTTTTAATATATCGTTTTTAATAAAAAAATAAAAAAATAAAAATTAATAAAAATAATAAAAAAATTAAAACCACTCACGTGCAGCGTACGTGCCGCATCCGCACGCGCACTGCACGTGCGCTCGCCCCGCCCCCTTTGACCTGCCACGTGGCCTTTACTGGGCCGTCCGATCTCGGTCGATCGGACGGCCCATGATCATCTTCTTCCCAGGCCGCCCTTTCCCCTTTTGGCGCACCGCCACGTATCCCGTTCCCCGTGAATCTCGCCGCCGCCAATCCCCTCGCTGTCCCCGATCTCCCTCGAATCTCGCCGCCGCCCCCATTCCGATCTCCAATCGCTGCCAATCACCTAAACTCCCATCAAATCCCTCGGATTTCGCCATTGACGGCAACCCTCATCCTATAAAACCCCCACCGCCAGTCCCTCGCACATCATCCGCCGGCTGCACCTCTTCTTTCCCCTCGTGGCGGTGACAGCGCCACGACGTCATCTTCCCCTCCGGCGAGGTCCGAGGCTCCCCGCCTCGTCGTAGCCCCTGCGGAGTTCCTCCGCCGCTACCTAGCTCCGGCCTCTGACGCTGTAGAGCCTACGACTCCATTACTCCGCTTCATCTTCATCAACCAGTTATCAACTCCAACGATATCTTCATCGACCGCCATCGCCGTCTACGCCAACCAGATCTCCGCCTTCGCCATCGCCTAAGCTCCACTGAACGACGACGACTTCCTTACGCCTCCTCCTTCATCAATGACCCACGACCGTTTGTCGGCCACCGACTTCGCCTCCAAACGCCGCCACCGACTCCGCAACGACGATCTCCAGCAACTTGGACTCCACCGCCTATCGCCTCCGCAGATCGTCGTTCTCCGCTTCACCGTACGCCTTAGCCGTGCATCACCGTCAACTCCACCCGCTCCGCCTCGTCGACACCGCCATCGCCATTAGCACCTTCGACACACGCTTCATCGACTTTCATCGACAACAACCGCAGCACCCGGCCCTGCTTCGCCATCCTTGCCACCGCGGGCACTGTCGCGAGGCAGTCCCTCCCTCCGTCGTTCATCGTAGCATCGGGCACATGGCCCGAGGCCCCAGCACGCGTGGGGCGCGTGCGTGGGGAACGTCACCTGACATCAGCCCCCGGGTCACGTGCTCCGCACGTGATCGCAGGGTTATTTGCAAACACCCCCCGACCTTCTTCATTTCACACCAAAGCCCCCGCCTCCAAAGGGCACGTGCCCCTTTGGAAATTTTGCAAGGGCACCATCTGGAGTATTGGTAATTACATAGAAACCCCCCACTGCATTTATTATTTTATTTATCTATTGCATCTGTACCCCTGCGTTCCCCTTTTCTTTTGAACATCTTATCTACATTATTTTATTAATCCAAAAATAGCATGATGTTTGTTAATTGATTCTCTACGCTTTGACATATTGTGGGTAATTTTGTGATTGATGGTTAATTAATAAATAATTATTTTGTAAAAATTTGCATATTTTACCCATTTCTTGCTCTGAAATTCATAGTTGATTAACCATTGCTCTAAAAATTCTCGAAAAGTCACATATTGTAGAATTAATTGTGTTTGACATTGTGCCCAAAAAGAATTGCATTTGCATTCATAATTTGCCTTGTAAAAATCATTTTGCATATTTCAGTGTTTAATTTTTAATAGGTATTAGATCTCACATTTTCGAGGTTTAGGATTTTTCTGAGATCAATCACTTGATAATAGATCTTAGATAATTTTGAATCTTGAAAATAAGTAGGTTTAATATTTATCATAATTAAATATTGAAATTCATTCTGTTTGCATTTAAAAATCCATAAAAATTTTATATTGCATCCAAAAATTCCAAAAAAATTACACTGCATTCATTTCATCATCACTTACATCGTGGCCAAGTTTCATATTTTTTGGACATTGTTTGATCCAAATTTACATTTTAGTCCCTAAAATAGGCTGAATTTGCATTTTGCACCCTTTATTTGCAGTAAAAATTCAAAAAAACCGCCTCGAAAACCGAACACGAACTTTGATAGACTTAATTCTAGGTTGTTCCTTTGCCTCCTTGTGATCGACTTTGGGACTTGCCCAAGTAAAATAAACATAAAACCATGAGAGTAAAAATTGAACATATTATTTGTGGTATTTTCTTGACCGTTTCCGATTGCCGCCTACAACGCACGACAAATCATTCTTTAACACGAACGATAAAAACACATTCTTAACTTGGCATTTTCGGATTCGTCAGTGCCCTCGCAAGAAAATCAGCACAGAAATGTGTCAAACCACAATTATTATAAAATATACTAAAAATGGAATGGAAATAACTGATAGAAAATGCAAGCAATTCGAAAGTCGAAAAAGAACGGGAAAACCGACTATTAAGCCGTGCTCCCCGGCAACGACGCCATTCTGATGAACCGAGTACCGAGCGACTAAGGGTAAAATGTGCCATTGGTCGTTGCGACCTCAATCACTCGGATCAGAATCAATCAAGAAAAATTAAGAAGACCACCAATATAGATCAAGCAAGCAAAACACAAAATAGCGGTCTAGCTATTTATTTTACCTGGTATAGCTACCAGGGTCGAACACAAGGAGCATTGTATGGTAAACCTACGAAGTAGTCGGAAATCAAAAACAACTATTTTGGTGGTTTTTATGTTTTTAAATTTTTTTTGGATTTTTCAATATTAGGAAGAAGGCTAAAAACACTAACAAAACCTCAATCAAACAATTATTAAATACCTCAAAAACACTCAAAAAATTCAAATAGAAATATGTTTGGATTTTAGAAATATTCAAATAATTTTGATATTTTCTTGGATTTTCTGATATTTAATAGATTTTATAAAAATGAAACAAGTCTAAAAATGCAAAACAGTGTGCAGCCAAAACCTAAAGGACTTTAAAAATACCTAAAGTGCCTATAAAATTCAAGCAACAATTTTATTGTGAATTGGAAATAAAACTCTAACTACAGTAACTGGAAATGCATTTTTTTTTGAATTTTTGTGAATTTTTAATGATTTTTTTGCAAGTTTTTATTGTTTTTCAACTTTTAGGATTTTTATAAATCCAAATGCCGTAAAAATTGGTCAGAAGCAAAAAGACAACAAAACACACAATCAATATTTTTTTGGATTTTTAGAGGATTTTTAATCTTTTTAGTTGATTTTTAAAACTGGACAGAAGCAAATTTTTAGGTTTTTGAATTTTTTTTAAAATATCAAATGAAAACAAAACATGCATAAAATTCAAAGAAAATTTTACACCATGGCAGGAGCCATGTATCCAAATTTCACGAAATTTGGGTAAGATTTGCTAATTATTTCAACCAATCAGAGAAGCACAACACATATGGACCAATATGCAAATATGGAAAAGTATCCAGCTAAACAAGAACACATGGAAAGAGTATAGGGCTAAATATGCAAAAAGCCTAGAGCTGCATGAGGTCTTCATGTGAAACAGTCACGCAGGTATAAATGCAATTCCTATTTATAAAAATTCATTTGGCAACAACAATAAACTCCAGGAAAAAATATGCAAATAACCCACAAGGCACGCGTATCACGTGTTCCACATACAGAAGGACTAAAGTGCAAATTCTAAAATTATAAAGTCCTGAGTGCAAAATATCTAAACTACGAATAACTGCGAAAAATATTTACAGGACTACGAACTAAATGCGCAACGCAAAGAGGGCCTAAGTGTAAATTACCCTTTATTATTCACTATCCAACGGTCGAGGGCATCCACTGATGATGGGGCGGCTGAGCGCGAGCGATACCGGTTCGGCGATGGTTGCCTAGCAGATGATCCTCAGATGGATCTGACGGACAAGACCTCCCCGCGGATGAACGTCAGAGATTAGAACTGGGGGATGCCTTGATCTAACGGTGGAGAAGCTCCCTAGAAGAACGCCGAAGAACTCACCTACGACAAGTTTCAATCGGCCGATACACGTAGCTGGGATGTCCTCCGAGGCTACTAGGATGGGGAAAAGAGAGATGATGGCAGTCCGCAGATGTTGAGATGCTCCGATGTGGCCAAGAGCTCCTGGAAAGCTCCGGCGACGCGAGGGACCTGGAGCTCCTGTGCTTCAGAGTTCGAACCTCCAAATGAGGTTCTGTGACGTTCTAACCTGCACATGCAAACCATATGGTCGAGGGAAAAACGCCTCGATCCGTTAATGCGTGAAATGGAGTGAAGGATGAGGTGGGGGCGTAGCCTTCCGGTGAGGTGACGACGGAGGAAGGCTTCAGTCCTGTTCCTGGGTGAATCAGAGGGAACATAGGGGCGTAGAAGGTGGATGGAGGACAGATGGAGATGATGGGTCGTCGAAATGATGCTAGGAAGGCCCAAACACGACGTACATGGCGAAACTACCAAGGTTGACCAAATGCGAAAAAATCAAATCTAAAGCAAGAAGAAAGGAAACTAAGCTACCTGATGAATGATTTCGTCTGTGCTGGAGGTCAGGGACCTCTGGGGGTCTTTACCTCAATGTATCGACGTCTCCAGAGGCTCGAACTCGCCTCGTGGCAGAGCACGACGGAGTGTGCGCCAGACCTAAGGCTCCAACGCTAGAATGCTTGCTGCGACTCTCTCCAACGCCAACTGTCACTCAGACGAAGAGAAGGAGGTCATCAAAGATGAGGGGGCGGCCAAAGATACGGGAGAAATTGCGGCTCAAGGAGGTTATATACTCAACGAGGTCCGATAAGTCTGGAGAGAAAGCATGCAATACGAGGAATAGATCCCTACTGATATTATCGGGCGTGTGCTTAGTCCTCAGTAATCAAAGCCTCAAATCGAAAGGAACGGTGAACGGATCAGCTCGGGAAAAATTTGGGAAAGTCGGGCGAAACTTGGATCTGAGAGAAGCATGGCCAGGGGGGACAGTTGACCGGGGTCAACAGTCCACCTTGGACCAATCAGAAAATAAGAAATAGAAAAGATTTATAAAATAAATTAAAAATAGAAAACGATTTTATTTTAAAATATTTCCAAAATCAAAATTGTTTATTATTTTTCAAACTAATTTTTAGTGATTTTTATTTATTTTTATGAAAAATAAATTATGCTATATATATTATATTATATATAGGTATAAAATGCCTAGGTATTTTTGTATTTATTTTCTTATTTTCTTATTTTTGTATAAATACCCCAATTTTCTATTTTATTTATTTACAACATAAAATTTGGAGTATAAAATAACTTTTATTTCATTTTATGAGTTATTTACAAGTGTGAGATAAATATGGATATGCTACGTATGTACATGGATTTTATACAAAGAGAGAGAGAGAGAGAGGGAGTTTATTTTATTTTACTTTGTTTATTTTGATTTTTGTTTTATTTTTGGGAATATATACAAGGGAGTGAAAATATATTTTTATTTTTTGTGAGAATAAAATAAATATATACATATATATATACACAAAGAAGGGGATGCGCACAGGGTCGAGTGGCCTTATCTCCCTCTACTTATTTTATTTGGCTGTCAGGCCATTGCTTGGCCCTCCCTTGGGTTTTCTAAATATTTCCTGCTTTTTCTTTTATTCTTTATTCTTTTATGTTTGCACAAATGCATGCTAATTATTGGTATTTAACAAATGCATGCTTATTGATAAATTATTGTATTTACAATTATATACATGGTGTTTTGCTAAAATATCTAGCTAAAATAAAAGAATAAAGAGTGATGAATGGGGATTCATCACCTGGCACTAGACTTAAATGCAATACCAAAAAGTCACGAGGACATACATACAAATAGTCCACAAAGTTTTAAACATAAATTTAAATATTACATAACCTTTTTAAATAACTAAAAAAGTGGAGGGGGTTTGTGCAATTATACCATTTAAAATATTTGGATCCGGCCGCTATCTGGACGCCATGTAGAAGATCGCACAACTGGGAATGGGTATCACTTCACTTGAGATGGATGCTCCAGATTACATGTAAAGCGTGGTTGTGATCAGACGGCTCATGAGGGCTAATGAAGAACACTGAAGAACTACCAGTCGATGAACTTCGATCTGGTGTTTCTCCTTTCTCCGACGGCTGATCTCTGACGGCTCCAACAACTTATTGGAGCTCTTCTACGTGTGTAGGTAGCTTTAGATGACGCTGAGGAGGCGCTCGATGCTATGATGGCTCCAGATGACATGGGGCTCTTCCAGGCCTGCTTTGTGACCCCAGGAGGATCCTCGTCCCTTATATACTGCACCAAAATGTTCTACGGTTCGAGGCGATGTTCCTCGTCCATTTAATGAAGTTGGAAGCAATGTAGGACAAGATAGAGATGCAGCTCCGACGAGGTGCGACGGACATGAGCTCAAATCCCAGATCCACGATGGATCTAGGTTAGAAAACGAGTGGAGTCAATAAAGAACGTGATGAGGGTTGAAATGGATGAAGAGCGGGGTGGATCAACTCGCGGGTTACGATGAACTAGAGCTCGCGCTCCAGGCAATTGGGGAGTTCTAACATCATGGCTACATATGAGACTAAAGCTGAAATTAAATGCTTGAAATGAAACTAGAACCTAAGATATACCTAAGAAACGATGAAAGAGGGCATCCAATCGATCGTGGGCCAACGAAGCAGAACCTGCTGAAGATGTTCCCTCAATGGTGGTGGATCAAGCTCCCCCACCACTCCTCCTCACTGTAAAACCCACCCTCTTGTTGTTGTCACCAAGGGGAAGGTGATTAGAGGGATATGAGGGGCTAAGATTACGTAAGGAGTGATCAAAATCGAGAAGGAAGATGGAGGTGCTTATTTATAGACTGGTTGATGAACGAACTTCGATCGCAGATGCTAATTCAATCGAAGGAGATCGGTCGCACCTGAAGATCGGGAGAGGATCATGGAAGTCAAAGCTCAGACGTTCAAGGTGCAAGGCAAAATGGTCATAAGCTATTTTAGGGAAAATGCAAAAAGTGGGCTGTTGAGGTGTTTGACAGAATAAAGGAGGTGGAGGGGCAGTTGATCTAGGTCAGCAAAAGGACTAGAAAGAAAATATTGGTAAAATAAAAAATAGTGAATTATTTAATTAAATTTTATCAAAATATGAAAAATATTTTAAATTTAATGTAGTATTTTATATAATTTTATTTATTTTTATGAGGCTTTTTATTACAAGTTAATATTTACATGCAAAATACATGTATAAATACATGTATTTTGACATGTTATTTTTTTGTATTATATATTTTATTATTTTATACATGTATTTTACATATTTTTGATTTATTTTTATACACATTTAGAGATTTTTATTTTATTTTTCTGAGTATGTATATATACTTAATTAATTAGGTCTATATACATTATAGGTATATACATGTATATTTTGCATATGTATTGAAACATATCAATTATTTTGATGGTTTTATTCTAATTATGTATGAATATTTCAAATAATATTGGTATATTGCATAATATGGGCCAAAATTCTGAATTTTGCATCTTAGCTCCAAATTAAATAAAACCACCTTCAATAAACAACTCATTAAAAGTTATATACAATTAAAGGTAATTTTGGTTATTTTCGTACAACATGGAAAAGATACATATATGTCTGTGAAGTTTTTATTTTGACTTTTTATGTTGCGTGTCTGGGAACATTGTGTATTATTTTTAAAAACTCAATTTGTATTTTTCCATGTATTTTTATCTACAATGTTCTTTATAAACTTTATTGATTTAAGATGTAAATAATAAAGTATAACATAGGTGCCAAAAATTAACTATAGATGAATTAAAAATTAAGATTTTCATGTATATACTATAAAG
This sequence comes from Ottelia alismoides, assembly GCA_037367405.1. Taxonomy (NCBI): domain Eukaryota; kingdom Viridiplantae; phylum Streptophyta; class Magnoliopsida; order Alismatales; family Hydrocharitaceae; genus Ottelia; species Ottelia alismoides. The sequence continues at coordinate 506,152 of JAZKJV010001148.1, read as the reverse complement.
TTTATCTTCTCCATCTCCCCCTACTTTATTCCTTGTTGACCAAGTCATCATGATGATTGGGTTCTGGGGTATAGGATCACTCAACACCTATGATGTCTCATTTCTTTTCCTTTTCTTTCTTTATTCTTTTATTTTGAAATTAAATACAATAGATATACAATATTTCATATAGTATTTTGTACAATTTATGCAATGTTTACTTTGGCAAAATTAATGACATATACATTCATTTAGCTAGGGATTTAAGGTCAAAATGAAAGAATAAAGGTAATGAAATGGAGATTCATCACCTCCTATACTTGCCTTTGTTAGTCCCTAGCAAACACTTATTCCTATAAGTGCCAAAAAGATAATAAAGAAAAGAAAAAAAAGTTGGATTGATTTTAACTTTTGAACTTGTCTTCATACTGTTACTAATCCTACTATGGAAATAAAACACTTAATTGCAGTAATAACAATATCTTCATAGATGGAAAAAAGACTTATAGATAGTGATCTCTAAGTCTTATCTTCAAGAGCTTAAGACTTTATAGACAATGATCTAAAAGGTCTTAACTTCGGATACCTTAGGAGATAGAGATCTCCATGAAAAAGGGTATTATGAAATGGATAATAGAAATTCCGTACTGGTTATAATGATTATTAAGCTATAGTGTCAAGGACACTAAAAGTGACATGATTGAGTACTGATTGCATAAGATGCAATATTTGTATTGGATGGGAGCACTGTTACTAGGAGATAGGCAAGTGTCGTAAAAGGACTTGGCGTAGTCTTTTGGGAACAGAGTGACTGATCAACTTACCTATCTATTTTTTCAAATAGCTTATGATTGTCACATGAGTGAGGATTTAAAGATTGGCCATTAATAGCTCTTTGGGCCAGTGGGAGATTGTTGGACATGCAAGCCCACGACGAGCCATTAAGTAAATGTTATTGCAAATATCGTTCCCTAATCTGAAATAAAGAATAACTAATTTTCATAATAGGTACCTCAATACAATTAGGGTTATGTACCATGGCCATCTTGATGATCATACAACTGTTGATTCAATTATTTAATCATAGAGGCAAGTGCTTGGATGAATATGTAAAGAGTTAGATTGATGACTCATCAAGCATTGTCAGATGATTGTTAAGAGATGATCTCCATCCTGAGTAGGATATGCCAATCCTTTCTCATTTAGGTTGACATATGACCGACCTATTGATGCAAGTCCTCTGCATAGGAATAAAGATTCAGAGGTGTTAGATTAGTTAGGTCAAGGAGTTGACTTAGCGAGATCGAGATAACCAAAGAAATATGTCGTATACTGTCACGATATAGGTACGCATCCTTTGACCAGAGACATATGTGTTACTATATGGAGCTTAAACAGACATCTGGAAGTTTAAGTTTGGTTGAAACCTTATTTGTGAACCCAACTTGAAACACAACAACCTTCAATAATCATGAAACCCTGCCCAAGTCTCCTAAAAAATTAGGTCAAAACAAGTCGATGTCATACACGGTCCCTTATGACTATGAATCTATCTTTTATAATGTGTGATATATAATTCCTATCAGTTGAAGCTATAATAGTCAGTCTTCTCCAACACGGTTATCTTAATTCTCCAATCCAAGAACTCTTTCCTTGAGAAGTGGGGTATTCCCTTCCGAGATCAAGGACAAACAACTCAAGAAGAGGAGGAGAATAGAATGGATGGTAGCTATGAATTATATGGGGAATTCCTCAAGTGCATCACGGAAGCGTGATGATAGTATCATATATGATCAAGAGCGACTAGTCGCACTAGTTGCTCGGTGCAACATAATTTTAAATTTTTTAAAATGATGAAACCATATGATCCAAGAATATTTCTTGGATTATTTCATCTAACCACAACAAAGATATAGGAATACCTCTTGGAGCATGGTTGTGATCGAGCCTCTAAAGGAAGAGACCTCCTGTCTCAAGTCCGATCCGTCGGAGGAGATGCTTGTGAGCGTGGGGATGAGTCGCGTGCTTCTCACAATCCAAGTTGATGATCCAAGCAGTAGATCTCTGGATCTCGTCTCACGAGATCATACACCTTCGTCACGAGTGCCACGGACCAAAGAAGATGGAGAGCCAATATTCATTGAAGCGGAAGCACAATGGCAAGGCGACGACGAAGACGATTCTCTCTTTATGAGAGTGGACATCCACTCAAGAAGAGTTGGGAGAGAGTATGCATGAGAATGAGAGAGAGAGATTTTGTAAAGATTGCGTCACTCGAAGAGCAAGGGTTGCCTCTTCTTATATAGGGTTTTGGGAGTCCATGGATCCCAATCCATGGACAACACACAATCAACGGATGAGATTGTTTTGTGCTTCTTTCAATGGCTAAGATATTGTTGTAAAAACACAACAATAAATGATTTAGTTCAAATTAATTTATATTGATAAATAAACACAATTAATTTAAATGCAAATCACGTTTGACTAGAAAAGAGATAACGAAGAGACTAACCTCTTTCCCTAAAAGAGGGGGGATGACTACTCTTCTCCACATGGAGAGTAGTGGCTGTCCATTCCTCTTGAGAGGAATGAGTCTATCTCCTCTATTTATCATGAGATCTCATTATCTCATGATATCTCCTGATCTCTTGTCATAAATGTTTTTCACCAAAATAATTCAAAATTATCTTGCGAAAAATTTCAATCAAGCCAATGAAATTATGTGCATCTCATTCACAACCTAAAATAAAAATTGTAATTATATTTTCAATTAATCGTTTAATGTGAATCCAATCCATATTAATAATTAATCAACAAATATGAATCATAAAAGTCTCTATCTGATATATTATAAATCACATTTATAATATACCTGGATAATTGGATAGTGCTATCCATATTATCAATATCCACAACAATTAAATCTCATTTAATTACATTGGATAATCATTCTCATGCATTCAGATAATGTGAATCAAATTCACATTATTCATGATAATTAAATCAAATTCGATTATCCATTTCTCAATGCTTAGATATAATTCAACTTTGGAATTATTCTTGAACTCTTTCAAGAATAATGCGCTTTTTCCGTAGATACTTGGAGATAAGGACAGGGTGATTGTATTGTACCACATATAGTGACTTGGAAATTGAGATTACATCTCAAATCCAGATCCCATGGACCTATCATAGATGCTTGATTTATCAAGGTCGTAAATCTAATCTTCTCATTGCATCTGAATCTCATTCAGATCAATCTCCAAATTTTGGACCAAGATCAGATTACTTCTCTACTAGTAGGAGTCACTAAAATCCAGATCTGTTTCATCATTCCCTCGGAATGGAAGCATCATGGTTATATAATCGTTTATGATCACATCACCCTTAGGTATTCCTAATACCTATACATCCTACATACTGGAAGACCTAAAATAAACCTGAAGTTTTAGATCTCTTTTAGACTGCCTCCTTTAGGATTTTATCATTAAGGTTCTCATTAGATCAATGGGAGTCAGTATCGATCATATACTTTCCAAAATCATATATTATACCTAGGTGTTGATCATATGCTTTCCAAAAGAATATATTAAACCTTACAAATTCAGTCAAGCTTCCAAAGTGAGACGACCATGCGTGGAATTTGATTCTTCCCAATATCTCAAGAGTGAGTTCATGTCTTCCGGTTCAGTAATGAACCTGTATGATCCCTTTGAGAGATCGCATACTCATATGCTACACATCCAAACCCTCAAACATAGTCCCACATCTAAAACTCACAAAGTGTGAGAGTGGGTTATAAGTGGCGGGGATTACTACTTGACAACTTGGGCTTAAGCATTTTGGGTGGTTGTATCCAATTGTAATGGACCCAATGAAGGATATGGGGAAATCTTCAAGCGCATCATAGAAGCGTGAGGATTGCATCGTATGCTATCGGGAGCGACTAGTCGCACTAGTTGCTTCGGGCAGAGGAATTTAAAAAATTCTAAACACAATGAAACCATATGATCCAAGAACACTTCTTAGATCATTTCATCTTAACCACAAATAGGTATAAGGTTTACCGCTTGAAGTGTGGCTGTGATCGAGTCTCTAAATCAAGAGACCTCCAGTCTCAAGTCTGATCCGACGGAGGAGACGTTTGCGAGCGCGTTGATGAGACGCATCCTTCTCAAATCCAAGTTGATGATCCAAGCGGCGAATCTCCTGATCTCGTTACATGAGATCCAACATCTTCTTCACGAGTAAGGTGCCCCGAAGGAGATGGAGATCCACGAGTAGATGATCTGGTAGCATAACGACGATGCTGCGGCGATGACGACCTTCACAAGGGCTCCATGATGGACGACCACTATGAGAGAGAGAGGCTTGGTGTGTGGAGAAAGAGAGAGGGAGACAGAGCATTTATTTACATTATAAACATGTAACTTGAAGAGCAAGGGATGCCTCTTCTTATATAGAATTTTGGGAGTCCATGGTTCTCAATCCATGGATAACACACAATCAATGGTTGAGATTGATTTGTGTTTCCTTCAATGGCTATGATCTTCTTGTGAAAACACAACAACAATTAAAATAATTTAAATTAATATATATATATATATCGATAAATAAATATATTTAAATTCAAATCAATTAATTATCCTTAGAGATAATGAGGAGATAAACCATATCCCCTAAAAAGGGGGGACGACTACCAACATCTCATGAGATCTCATTATCTCATGAGATATCATTATCTCATGATATCTCCAGGATTTACAACAACAATTGTTGTAAATTATTTCACAAAAATAATTCATAAGTATCTTGTGAAATATTGCAATCATACCATTAGAAAAATGTGAATCACATTCACATCCCAAAATAAAATGTAAATATATTTTAATTAATCATCCAATGTGAATCCAATTCACATCATAACTAATTAACAAATATAAATCATAATATGCTTTCTCTAATATATTATAAATCACATTTATATAATATATGATTAATATGGATAGTGCTATCCACATTATTCATATCCATGATAATTAAATCGTATTTAATCATCTTGGATCTCTATTCTCATGTGCCAAAATAATATGAATCACATTCTCATTATTCATATCTTTGATAATTAAATTACATTTAATTATCTCAGATAACTCTCTTTATAATATAAATCAAATTCATATTATACATGATAATTAAATCACATTTAATTATCAATTTTCTCGATGCTTGGATACATATATCAACAATGAAATTATCCATGAACTCTTTCAAGGATAATGTGCTTTCTCCGCAGATACTTGGAGATAAGGATAGGGTGATTGTATTGTTCCACGTATAGTGACTTGGATATTGAGATCAAATTTCAAATCCAGATCTTACGGACCTCCCATAGATGCTTGATTAAATCAAGACTGTATATCTAATCTTCTCATTGTCTCTGAATCACATTCAGATCAATGTCCAATATTTGGACTAAGATTAGATCACTTCTCTACGAGGGGAGTCACTAAACTCCATACTCGTTTCATCACTCCCTGGGAATGGAAGCGTCATGGTTATACAATCGTTTATGATTACATCACCTTCAAGTATTCCCAATATCTGTACATCCTATATATAGGAAGAACTAGATTAAATCCGAAGTTTTAGATCTCTTTTAGTCTATCTCCTTCAGGGTTTTATCATTATGTTTTCTCATTCGATCATTGGGAGTTGGTATCGATCATATACTTTCCAAAAGCATATATCATACCCAGGTGTTGATCACACACTTTCCAAAAGTATATATCAAACCTACAAATTCACTCAAGATTCCAAAGCGATACGACCGTGCACAGAATTTGATTCTTCCCAATATCTCATGAGTGAGCACATGTCTTCCGGTTCAGTAATGAACCTGTATGATCCCTTTGAGAGATTGCATTACTCCTATGCCCTTGCATGTACACCATCGCGCATGTATATAGACCTTGGTTAGGTTGTCAACCTATTGGTCTTCCAAATGTACATACTCAGACATATAGTAACACATCTGTCTCCGGTCAGAGGATACGTGCCTATATCGTGACAGTATACGACATAGGACTTTGGTTATCTCTATCTTGTTAAGTCAACTCTTTGACCTAACTAATCTGACACCTCCGAATCTCTATTCCAATGCCGAGGACCTGCATCAAGAGGTTGGTCAGATATCAACCAAGTGAGAAAGAATTGCCATCTCCTACTCAGGCTGGAGATCCTCTCTTAACAATCATTTGACGGTACTTTATGAGTCCTCAATATTTTAGATATTTATACAAGAACCGGCCTCTATGATTCAACAATTGAATCAACAATTGTATGATCATTAAGATGGCCATGGTACATAACCCTGATTGTACTAAGGAACCTATTATGCAAATTAGTTATTCTTCATTTCAGACCAGGGAATGATATTTGCAATAACATTTATTGCATAATGGCTCGCCGTGGGTTCGCATGTCCAACAATCTCCCACTAGCCCAAAGAGCCATTAATGGGCTAATAATTTAAACCCACACTCATGTGACAATCATAGGTTATTTAGAAAAATAGCTAGGTAAGATGATCAATCACTTTGTTCCTGAGAGACTATGCCAAGTACTTTTATGACACTTGCATATCCACTAGTAACAGTGCTCGCATCCAATGCGAAGGTTGCATCTTATGCCACCAATACTCAATCTTGTCAGTTATAGTGTCCTTGACACTATAGATTAATAATTATTATAATCAGTATGTCCATAATCCTTATCAGAATACCCTTATTCCTGGAGATCTCTATGTCCTAAGGTATCCATAATTAAGACCTTTTAGGTCACTATCTATAAAGTCTTAAGTTCTTGAAGATAAGACTTTTGAGATCACTATCTCTAAGTCTTGTCATCTTTGAAGATATTGTTTTATTACTGCAACTAAGTGTTTTATCTCCACAGTAGGATTAGCAACGCTTTACTACTCCCACTGCATGGCAGACATTTGGCTTTTCGTACATATCTAGCACATACCAGGCTTCTAGCAACCGATGCACAAGGGCAAGCAGTTTTAGCATCATCATCACTTGATATGCTATCTCAGTACCAAATATTACGGGAAAGTAGCCTTCCTTGGATGGAATATATCCAGGATGTACCAATAATGTGACAATCACAATTCTCTCTCTTCTCTTTGCTTCTGAACAACTTCAGAACTATGATCTAAGAGGTATCCTTGAGATCATATCTCAAGATATGAAATAGCTAGATAATAAAACACTTATTATCATCATCCTTATATCATTCTAAATGATTAGGATATTATCTACATTTAGTACGATGAACACATTGGTACTCCCAATAAGGTTCACATGGTTCATCAAGATTCTATTGGAAATCATAACATTTATAATTTCATCAAATCTTATGTTCCAACTACAATAAGCTTATCGGAGTCCATAGATGGAGTTATTCAACTTGCACACCTTGCTTTCCTCAACCATGAATCCTTGGGGCTACTACTTATGAATATCCTCGGAGAGGTATTCATAGAGGAACGCAATCTTGACTTCCATCTCGAAGATGTCAAAGTCAAGTTGAGCAACTATAGTTAGCAATATTCTGATGGGTTTAAGCATGGTCACTGAAGGAGAAGTCTCATCGCAAGTGTTGTCTTTTCTTCGTGTGTATCTTGTGGATATGAGCCATGCTTTGAAGGTATTTACCTTCTCATCAGGTTCCCTCTTTCTCTTGAATATCCATTTACATCTTAATGGATCTTACCCTTATAGGTGGATCCTCGAGGGTCCATATACAACACTTGTATATGAAGTCTACATTTAGACTTTACTGCTAACATCCATCTCTCCATGTCGTGATCTTTAGAAGCTTCATCATATGAAGCCAGATCATTGTCAGACTTATCTGGCACAGGGAATTCATCTTCAAACTCATTTGAAGAGGTATTAGTGTTTCATCTTTAGTTGTCCTTTTAGTTTCCGACTTAAGGAGCCTCATTATCTTCTCAAAATTCAATGAGTTTCTTAACTACATTTTCATCTTGATTCTTAAGAAAGTCATCATATTAGAATCATATTCTTAGAGATGAAATTCTTTAAGAATCTCAAGGTCATAAAGTAGACATCCAATACCATTCTTTATTTTCCTAATGAAGTAGCACCCTCTGGTGCTAGATTCCAGCTTACTTGCATGGAACCATATTAAAGATATATATATATATATTAGTATCTACTACATATATACCTTGGAAACTAAGAGATAACTATGCTAGGATTAATCATTCCTCAAGTCATGTCACACATGATCTAATTGTATCTCCCTACCACTCCATTGAGTTTAGGTGTATTAGGAGAAATGAGATAGGAATGATATTCCTATCTCCATAAGGTATTCCTTGAATTCATCTAATAGGTACTTGCTACCTAGGTTAGATCAACTTCATTTCATCTTCCTTCAAACTTTGGTTCTAAACCAAAATTGTGAAATCTTTGAACATTTCAAAGGTTTCACAGGTGAAAGGAAGGAATCTCATATCACAAATAATCATCGAATAATATCACATATCAAAAATGTTTATTACGATACAGATGATCCACATACATCAATATGTATAAGATATTGAATACCTTGGCATCTTACACAATTCTCAGAGAAGAGTGTATTGGACATATTTACTTTGAATACAATATTCACAAGTATGTAATATTTGAACCTTTAGACAATCTAAAGTTCAATATCTCACTAGTCTATCGATCATATCAATAGATATATGTCCAAGACTCGATGCCAGATCATTGTCAAATGATCTTCATCCTCCTATTGATCTATTAAGGTTTAATTTTCAATATTAGAAATGTTAATGAACCTTTTATTAATCTTCTAATTTAGTAGAGTCTACTATCATAACTCTCTATTATATGTCTATTCCAGAATACATGTTCATCACCAACAATGAATGTATTCTAATATCTAGGTCATAGAGACATTCTCTAAGACCAAGGACTCTCCCACTGAAAATATGAACTATATCTATCCAACAGAGATTGTCGCAACAATTATATCAACGTCCATGTGGATGACTATTAAACCTTAAGATCAAGTTTCTAGTCTTCTAAAACATATGCAACCAATTGCAAGTGTTATTAGAAGAATGAGATACAATTATTAGACTTTTAATCTTATCAAATAAGAAAGTCAATTTAAATGATTATATGTAGATTATTTCGATGTACTATCTGAGTCCTTATCTAAGGATCCTAGATAGACTAGATAGTCACACTATCAATACATCAGCTTATTGCAGTATTGGCATTCATCCAACTCTTTGGGTGCCATATGTATAGAAATCATAGAACTACAATCAACTCTTTGACTTTCCTTCTTACTTGGGTCTGACCCATGCTTCCATCGCGCTCCCTTCATCTATAAACAACCATTTCTCAAGATAAAGGATCTCTTATGTTGAATTCAAAAGGATTTCAAAATGAGAGATTTAAACATTTATATATGCTTCATTTAATTTATACAATATGATTATTACGAAGCTTCATGAATGACTTGAGTATAGACAGTAGAATGATGACACTCATCATGTCTACATCCATCTTAACTCAACAACTTTGGTTCAGGCAGGTATTCAAACGTTTTGAATACATCATCTCTTTTCGAGCTACCATTCTGCATAATGCAGAGAACCATGTGATGAATCTGTGATTCATCACTTCAAAAGTCAAAAATAGAGCCTTGTTCCCGAGAAAATAGAGGCATATTTCCTTTTAAATTGCATAAATAGCATTCATGCACACATCCATAATTCATGCATTTTAGCAGCTCATTTGCATTTAAATAAGAAGCTAAAAATCCCTTGTAAAATACCTCGTCACCAAAATAACCTCTTCTCTATAATATATATATTCCTTAATAATATAGGGAAGAATGCCAAAAATCACCCTTGTAAAATAGCCAGAATAGCTTGAGAACCCTTGTACATTAAAACACACATAAAGCCCTCATACAAAACCCCGAATTAGGTCTACTCACTCTTAGAATACTACACATTAAAAGACCTTCAAAATGAGACTAATTTCATTGAAATTGGAGCTTGTATGAGAAACTTGGGTTTTTTGGGCCATTTTGTATACTACATATGTATATTTATGTATCATATTTGACCTCATCTCCGTCTTTGGTCAACATGAAACTTGTAGATCTCATCAAGATCTACAACTTTCATGTTTTGAGTTTTTCCAAATTCGGCTTCCTCTTCTCTCTACACGTGTTTATTAATCCAACCATTCACAGCAGGCCACGTGGCGCCCTTTGGTTGCGCCACGCGGTCCGCTGCCCATCGCCTCATCCGCCCGCGCCTTCCGCCGTTGGATCTCGTTTCAGATCCAACGGCCCAGGCCTTTCCACGTACCTGACCATCTCCCAGCCATCAGATCCGCCCCACACTTCATCTCCACCGTCCCTTAGCGCCGCGCCTTCAGCCTTCCACGTGGAAGCATCTGCGCCGCCTGATCAGATCTCCGATCTTTCCATCACAGCCGCCCCTCTGCCAGCAAATCTCAACCTTCTGATCAACTCCACCCTCTCATCTAAACCGCCCGCTCACGCTTCGCCACAACGCGCCACGTGGCTCCCTCGTAACCCATCATCTTGGCGCCCCAGATCTAATCCTACCCGCTCACCACGCTCTGATCTCCACCGTTGGATCACAAGATCCAACGGTGGAGACCTCGTCTCCTACCTCCAGGCGCCCCTCTCCCCCACGTCCCTTGCCTTGCGGGAGGGGCGCCCCCTTTCCTTTTTTGGACACACGTCAGCCATCTCCTCCGGCCGATGACCCCCCCACGACGTCAACCACTCATCCCTCTCCCTCGCCGGCTCCCTCAAGCTCCACCACCTCCACCATACTCGCCCCACGACTACCACCAACCTCGCCACTCCACCAGCCAGACCACCTCCTTCTCCTTATAAATACGCCACCTCCGGCGCCGTTCACCCCCATCCGCCACTCCAGGGAGGTGCCTCGAGCTCAGACAACCCCTTTGGTGACAGCGATTGAGTGAGTCTTCGAGCGACGACAAGGAATCGACCCCAGCGAGATCCACGGCCGCCACCACCGTGTCGCAGCCTTCACCGCGAAGCTGCACGAGCTCGGGACCGTACCGATCCCTAGAGCGAAGACCTGGAGCTCAAACCCGAGCTCCATTCCCCAGGTAACCCCGTCCGCCTCCTTCTGATCTTCTCCATAATTTTTCTTTGATTTCTCGCAATTTATTCTCCGGCTATCGTTGGCTTCCCGTTCCATTTTCATTCCTCCGAGCTCCGCGAAGGAGCTCCGGTCCTCGTGGTACCTTCTGCACACTCCGACGACGCATTTCACATTCCTCCGACCAACAGCTCCGCCATTCGGCTGGAGCTCACTCACCGGACCACCACACTCCACTTTAGGCCTCGCCGATCACGCCACACTTCTCCACGAGCACTTGCACGCCTCAGCTATACACCTAACTCATTGCAGGTCCTCACTCCTTCATTGGCCGGAGCTTCACCGGAGCTCCCTTCGAGCTTCATCGACGTCGAGCTTCAGCACCCCGTCACAACTCCTGAGGCCACCGGAAACTTCGCCGTACGCCCCCGCATCTTCCGAGGTACTCGGGAGCCGACGACGCCCTTCATCGACGCCCAGCGACCGAGGCGGAGCAAGGCCAGCCTCACCGGAGCTCAGCCTTCTCCTCCGCAGGTGGCGGAGGGCCGTTCGAGACGAAGCAGCAGCAGCCGTTTGATCAACCGATCGAACGGCCCTCGCCCCGCCACGAGTTCCCCGACGACGCCCGTCCTCGACCGTTAATCGCGCCTCAGATCTGACGGCTCTCCAGTCGCCACGCGTCTTCATCGACATCCCTTGGATCCACCTTGATCCGAGGGCCTTCAGGCCGCCACGTAGACGAGTCCGAGCCTCGGCCTCCAAGCCTAGGCTCGGGCGACCCGAGGCTGCACCGAGCCTCGCTCCGAGCCTCCTACGCCCTCCGAACCTAGGTCGCCCACGTGAGGTGCACGTGGGGCCTGGGTTAATTGCACAGACGCCCCTGAAGCTTTCTGAAATTACAAAGAGGTCCCTGTGAAGCAGACCCCACGTGAGGAGCACGTGTCCCTTGGAGAAATTGCATAAGAGTCCACCATATTATCGGTAATTGCATTTTAGTCCATGTCAGCATATTTGTTTATTGAAATTTTAATTTCCAGTATTGCATTTACACCCCTGTGTTTGCACGTGTCCCTAGAGTGCATTTTTCATCATTTTGAAATTCTAAAAATTGCATGTTGTTGGAAAGTTTGTCCTCTATCTGTGAGTACACGTGTCTGATTTTTGTAGGCTTATTTGAATTAATTGGTGCATTCTTGACATATTTTGCCCAGTGATGCCTTTTGATTTTTAATTAATTATCTGTGCCTTCAAAAATTATCAAAAATTCACAGTAGCTCAAGGACACCATTTTTAACACACCATAAAAATTTCATAGTATTTACACGCATATCGAGGCCTAAATAAATTGTTTAGTGATTTTCTTAAATTAATTTTAATAAATTCATTTCACAGTGGAATTAAGTTCTGTCAATTTTCCTAGGTCCCTAATTATTAGAGCTACCTATGATAATTTTGGTGCTTGGAAAAATTGTGATTCGGTATTTATTAAAAATTAAATTCTGAAAATCACTCTGTCGGTTTATTTGATTCACAGTAAATTCATTTTGAGTCGAAAAATTCCAAAAATATTAGTGGTCATTTTCATCATAAATAACTATCTGACCAATTTTCATTATTTTTGGACTTAATTTGATACATTAATTAAATTGCACATTAAATTGGCCTGCATTGTCTACATACGTCTGCATAGAAATTAAAAAAAAAGACCAAAAAAAAATACTCCTTGAAAATCAACGCTTGAATAATTGCTAAAATTTGACCTAAGGAGACAGTTGCCTCCCTGAGTTCGACCTTGGACTTCACCAAGTAAAAAAAATTTGCCGCTTGAAATTAACTCGAATCTAGTTAAAGTGGTTTTTGATTAGCCCTCTCGTAGCCGACTGCAACGTACGACATCTAATTAATTTGGACATTAATTTGCTCGAATTAACTAAGGGTGCGGGATCGCTCGTCAAATGGCGCCGTTGCCGGGGAGGCACGGCTTAGGATAATTTTTAGCAAATTTTTGAGTGTTTGATTTTCCTTCCCCGGGTAGTCTGACCCCCGGTTTTTCTTGTGAATATTTCTCTGTCTTTTAAATTTTTGTATTTTTGTGTCGTTCTTTATCTGACCTCAACTTGTTTTTGTGCGAGGGACACCAGAGTCGAAGACGCTTCGAGGAACACGCATTCGAATTTGTTTGAGTGATTTGAGAGAACCTGTAATCTCATTTTATTTCCACATTTTTTTTCTCGCATGATTTCCAGCGGTTCCCGTTTGGGATCTCGCGTGTGTAAAAATAGTGGAACTGTGTCCCGTGTGCTGTGTGGGTGAATTGTAACTTAGCTTGCACTAGCGGCTCCTCGAGCCACTCTAGGACTTGTTTGTGCTCGTAATCAATAGGACCACACAATACACTGAAAAGGCGCACCTAGACCGCAGTACTTAGTCAAATCTAAACTGTTCTTCACGCTAATAGAACTGCCTGTCTAGGAGCGGCTTTTCATCGCTTGCATTTGCATGTAGAGTAAAGTTTTCAATTCTGTATTGCATCCTGCATAAAAAAAGCGAAGGGATCACTGTAAGTATTCTCTACTCAGCATAGCATCATCGATTTTTCGTGCATCGGCTTTTCTCGATTTCCCCCTTTGATTTTCTCACTTAAATTAAACAGGAAATTGGGACTGTCCGATAGGCGTGCTTTGTGGTGGACTAATTAAAGTGATAACTTAACTTTAAAAATCGGGACTGCTAACAGTATTGACCAAAAAAAAGAATAAAAACTGAAAATTGTTTGCGGGAGATTAATCCCCGACCTTGTATTCAGGCTGAGTGAGGGTACTTGAGTGTGTGTGAACACCTTAAGACAGAGCCCAAATCCCCGCCTTCCATATCACGAGCCAACTGATCTTAGCAATTATCACGAGTGGGATACTTTTAAACTCATTGACAAGTACCAAGTAGCCTCCGCCTTCACAGGTAGATAGGGGCGAACCAGCGGTACTCTGCGACAAGGCCTAAAAGCTTTGTCAGCCTCCGCCTCAGTGCAGGTAGATAGGGGCACGTCATTGAGTCCCCACTCCGGATAGGAGCAAAGAAAGGGAGGATCGACGGTATCTTCGGCGACAGGATAAACAGGGAAGACGCATCCGGCTCTAAGCCGACTTCCCTCTAGGCCACGTAATCCTTGCTATTTTTGCTTGAATATCACACTTAAAAAAACTACAAGATAAATTGGACTCAACTTTGAGTCCTTCACTGTGTTGAGTGTGAACCCAGGGTCTTGGATTGTTCTTGTTGCTTGCTTCAGGTAGGAGTAAAATCCTATCTTCTTCCCTCATCAAGATGAGTGATTGGGGAGATCTCGACGCACTATTCACTGATCTCTCTATGAGTCCCCCAAGTAACTCGTCTTCCTCGGTCCGAGCGCACCTTGGACCACCCAGGACTCATGACCCTCTTGAGTCCTGGTTCCCACATGCTCAGGGTGGTTACTCTCAAACCAACCCTTTTATCTCCTCCGAGATTACCGAGGAAGATCATTGCCTCGGTAATCCCTTCCTTGATTTGCCCTCTAACACCGATCTTATTTTCCAAATCCCAGAACTAGAGGACGAGATGCCGCCAAAAGCTCCACCAGATGAGGAACAAATTAAACAAATTCTTGCCCGCCTGATGACGCGCCTGACAATCGGGTTAAGTATGTAAATAAAATGGTCGTTGTGACCCAAATCACCAAGCGCGGTCAATCGAGAAAAATTGATAAAAACCACTCAGAAAATCAAGAAATTCAATGTAAGCGGTCTTCGCTATTCTTTTTACCTGGTATAGCGATCCAGGGTCGAACACAAGGAGCACGATTGAAAAACTAAGTAGTCAAATTTCAGAGAAGCTAATTTTTAGTGGTTTTTGATTTTTTATAATTTTTTTAGAATTTTTAATATGTGAAGGAAAATAAAGAAAGTATAAACAAGCACACTTGAGCAATTTATTTAACACACCAAAAATCAAGCAAAAATTCAAGAAAAATTGTTTTTATGCTTTTTGGGTTTTTAAGTGTTTTTGGTGAATTTTTGGGGTTTTTATGACGGGTAAATTATTTTCTAAAAATCACACAATGCAAAGAGGGGAAGGTACTGTCCAGCAAGGCTTAAGACCCAAAAATAAAATATTTAAGGATCTTAAAAGGCCCTGAAGGTAATTTTCCTGTATACTAGATAGACTAAGGAAAATTTAGGCACCCTAATTATTGTTTTTGGATTTTTAATTTAATTATTATAATTTTTATGAGTTTTTGAGGGTTTTTTAGATTTTTAGGGTTTTTACTCAATGAAAAATAGCCAAAATTGGCTAGAAAATCAAACAGCAAGCAAACAACAGTATCTAATTTTTTTAGAATTTTTGGTGGGGTTTTTATATTTTTTTGGTATTTTCAAACCTAGACAGTAGCTAAAAAGTAGGTTTTTGAATTTTTAAAAATACTCAACGAAATCAAAAATGTCCTCAAAACTCCCTAAAATTCCTACACCATGGCAGGAGCCATGTGTCAAAATCTCATGGGATTTGGAGGTAATTTGATATTTTATTCAAAAATGCAAAGTGGGCACAGTGCACAAGGACGTAAGTGCAAATACCCGAGGATCTGGGGGCCCAGGTGCAAAATACCCAGCAAGTCACGCGCGTGGCGCGTGGCTGGGGCAATCAGGGGCCTCTTTGTAATAAAAACCCACTCCTGGGACCTTTTGGTAACTGGTACCAAAAAGTCCGAGGGTACGGGTGCAAAAAGCCCACTAAAATCCGCACATGTCCAATAAAAACGCTCACAGGGGCACAACTGCAAATACTATAAAATATTTCTTCATTTCATAACAACCCAGATCTACAGGATAAAAGATGTAAAAAGCCCAACTAAACACGTGACGAAGCACGTGGTCACATACGCACAGGGGCATACATGCAAATAAAAACAAACACAAGGTCCACAGTGCAAATAACCCT
Source organism: Ottelia alismoides (assembly GCA_037367405.1). Classification (NCBI taxonomy): domain Eukaryota; kingdom Viridiplantae; phylum Streptophyta; class Magnoliopsida; order Alismatales; family Hydrocharitaceae; genus Ottelia; species Ottelia alismoides. Next base: position 489,967 of record JAZKJV010001148.1, on the reverse strand, counting down.
ACGTAAATAAAGTTCTAAAAATATTTACAGGACTAGAAATGAAAAGACAAACTAAGAGGGGGTCCTAAGTAATTTACCCCTTTATTCGTCGACGGCCAGATGCGCGCCACGTGGTGGATCCAACGGCTCGGGACGGCGGGCGCTCTTCTTCGGTGTCTCTTGGGCTCGATCGACGGTGGAGGCGAGGACACGTGGAAGATCTCACGGTGCTGGGCTCCGGTGCCTCTCTCCTCTGCTGCAACGGTCCGGATGAGCTCCTCAGATAGATCGACGGCTGCTGCTCCTCGAGGAATGGATGGTTGAGATCAAAACTGGAGCGGAGGCGTCATCGGATGGTTCTGGAGGATGATGGAAGAACTCGACGCCGGCGAACTTCGCCGGCCTCCTGCGTGAACTGCACTCCTCCTCAGCTGCTCCTGATGATCAGAACGGGTCCGCGGTGAAGTCCCGCAGCTAGTGGTAGCCTCCGATGGTCCACCCGAGCCCTGGAGGGGCTCCGGTGAGCTCGGCGGCGGTGCGCCTCTGGTCTGAATGTGAGGGGGGCTCAGATGCCCTCCTCTCGACCTGCAAAATACGCCAAAGGCTTCGCGGGTCGAGGGCAAAGTGCCTCGACCCCAATAAGCGAAGTGAGGGTGATCGGTGCGGTGGGATGAACGAGCTCCGGCGAGCGACGGGTGGTGGAGCTCGACTCCCAGCTCCGGGGCGAGCTGGGTTGAGCGAGTGGGCGAAGAACGTGCATGAAGGAACGGCGAAGGTGTGTGGAGGTTCCGATGATCGAAATAATGCACGAGATAGCCGGAATCAGAGGAACACGTCGGAGGATGGATTTGGGCGAAATCGGAAATTACACTAAATGGCTAAGCGAAATGGATACCTGGATGAAGCGGGAGACTGTGCTGGAGTGTGGCTAACTCCTGGTCGTAGCCTCGAAGGGCGTCAAGGCCTGAGGCTCGAGCTCCTGCAAGCGGCGGAGCAACGGCGGCGCGAAGCTGCCGGATCAATGACCGGCCACCTTCTCCTCACTGCAACAAGGGCCAACGCGAGCTGTCACCTCGGTGGTTACGATGGAGGTCACGGGAGTGAAGGCAGGGAGCCAAAGATGAGGCGCGGAGGCGGCGGAGGGAATTCTATATATAAGTGCAGGCCCGATTAGGGTTAGGCGACGACGGCTAAGGAAGGCATGGATTTCGCGGCGAAAGATCTGGCGAGGGAGACGGATGATCGGCGAAGAATCCGGGCACGGGGTTTGCGTGGGCGACAGCCTGGAGATGCGTGGAAAAATCGGCGAAGGCGGGGCGGTGCGCATCTTCCAGAAAAGGAAGGAGTCCGCGGGGGAGTTGACCGGGGTCAACAATCCCCCGTGGACCAATCAGGAGCTGCCACGTAATCGATTTTTTTGTTTATTTAATTTAAGGTAGAAAAAGGCCGAATTAAGAAAAACTTAAAACATGAAATATTTTTCTTTTATTTTTTTCTATTTTTTGGTGATTTTTAATTAATTTTTGGAAATAAAAATAGGGTAGCTATATATATATAGGTATATGTACACTATATAGATTTTAATTTTTAAATTTTTTTTATTTGTTATTTTTGTGTATTTTTATGCCCATTTTATATTTTATTTATTTACATCATGAAATGAAGAACAACATGGTATTTTTATTTTATTTTAATTATTTATATTCATAGGTTAAATAAATAGTTATATACATTTATATACATGGTATATACACTGTATTTTTGTATTTTTAATTTTGTAATTTTTATTTGATTTTTGTTTTGTTTCTTTTTATTTATTTTATTTACAAAATATGCCATAGAATATTTACAAAAAGTTTAGAAAATAAATACATTTATTTTTAGGGTTAAATAAATAAGGAATGATGATCTATACACATGGTGAAAGGGCATTTTTGAATTTTTTTTGATTTTTTAAATTTTTATTTTGTTTTTTTAATAGTCTCTAAATATACACAGAATATGTACAAGCATATTTTTGGGTGAGGAAAATATAATTTTATTTATTTACAGAAGTATATACACATGAGCTCATATCTCCCTCTACTTTGTCTTTTATGCGGTCAGGCCCATGCTGAGCCCTCCCTTGGGTCAAGTTGCTCAATATTTATTCTAAATATTTCCCTCTTTTTCTTTTTACTCTTTATTCTTTTATTTTTGCACAAAAACATGCTAATTACAGGTTTTTACACAATGCATGCTTTTGGTAATTATTTGTATTTACACATATCTACATGTATTTGCAAAGGTTTTTGTAGCTAAAATATAAGAATAAAGAGTGATGAATGGGTATTCATCACCGCCTCACTGATGCCGAACAGAGGAATGCAGATCTCACGGAGCGGATGGGACAGATCATAGCAGCAGAAGGAATCGACCGACCAATGGTTGATACCTATAACCCGGCGGAGAACGAGATTCAGAACTGGTTGGCACCTGCAGTTCCCGCCCAGGCATTTGAGCTGAAGCCCCACTTCCTTAGTCTGCTACTGAAGTTCAACGGAAATCTTAATGAAGAACCATACACTTTCCTCCGTGACTTCGAGTTGGTGTGCAACAATCTTAGCCATCCCAATATTGGCCAAGATTATATTCGGCTGAAGGCCACCCCTTTTGCCTTAGGTGATAAGGCTGCTCATTGGCTAAAAAACTTGGGGGTGGTATGTACTACTTGGATGCAGTTCAAGGACCTTTTCTTGAAGAAGTTCTACCCTCTCAGTAGAACTAATCAGATGAGAACAAAGATCGCCAGCTTTGCTCAAGGAGCCAGCGAACCGTTCCATGAGGCTTGGGACAGGTTCAATGACTTAGTACAAAAATGCCCATGCCACGGCATTTCAAAGGCGATTTTAGTCCAGACCTTGATCTGTGGTTTAACCCCAGAGATGCAGGGGTTGGTCAGTGCCGCCTGTGGAGGAAGCTATCTGAACAAGAACGAGCATGCTGTATGGAAGATCCTAGAGCAGATGGCAGAAACCGGCAGGTCACAGGCCACAAGGGCCTATCAGTTGTCTCCCTCAATCTTATCCAATGAGACAACTAGAAGGACTGTTGCAGATCTGACTGAGGACCTCATCCCCAGCATGGGGATGATCGCCGACAAGCTTACCATGGTCGAGCAGATCCACAAGAGAGTCGCGGAGATGGAGTCTCTTTCAAGCCTTCCCAAGAAAGTGGAGGAACTCTCTGAAAAGGTAGCTAAGATTAAGCTACCCACCCCTTCTGCACCACCTGTACCTGTACACCGAGTCCATCTTGTACAGGAACAGGCACCGGGGTCTCAGAGTAGCTGGGATCAGACTTATACCCAGCCGAACCATCATGCACCCCCACCAGTGGAAACGGAATATGAGGAGCCCCCGCCTGTATACGAGATTAATGGGCTTTGGTATAGCCGGGACCCGCTAGTCTAGCAAATCGAGATGGGGAAGGATCAGGCACACCGCCCCACCCCAGCCTACTAAGAGACCAGGCCCGTCACAGTCCCGCGATACCAGTCCAGGCCAGATCATGGGTACCAGCCGCAGCAGCGCACCTACCAGCAGGGGCCAGCACCGTCCCACCAGCAGCAGTATCGGCATGGCCAGCATGGCCAATATAGGACGGCATCAACACCGCAGCAAGCCCAGCCCACCGAATTGGAGTCACTCACCTTGGCGATCCAGACCCTGTCTGATAAGGTCCAACAGATACAGAATGACTACTTGGATATGAGAACCGACATCAATCGGGTTTCTCGTGCCCAGGACCAACAAATGGCGTCAAGGACCCCAATTCCCGCACAGGTTCAGGCCAATCCGAACAGCATACACCAGGGCCAGAACCGACCTTGAGATCAGGTATATTATTCAGATAATTATCTATCTGAACATGAGATCCTTTCGTACGATAATGTTAATCATATGTCCCTCAGGAGCGGAAGGACCGTGACCATACCTGATCGGGCACGGGCACAAAAGGAAGGAACCTCCGAGCATCTACCTGAGGAGAATTCGGAGGAAGAAGAGGAGGAGCATCCCCACCACCATCCCCAGCAGAAGAAGAGGACATCTGAGTCCTTGAAGCAGCATTCCCGCATCCACTTAGAGTCAGACGATACCGATGAGCCCGCACCTCCATCTGAGGAGGACCATCCAGAAGAAGCGGAAGAAGCACCACCGGTTTCACCCAAGCATTTTCCTGTTTGTCAGAGTCCGAGTCGGAGTCTGTGTAGAAGTCCGAGTCAGAGTCTTGTTCAGAACTCAGTTCCAGCAGCTAATGAAAATATTTCAGTTCCAGAACCTGAGTTAATAATCCCTTTCCCCCAAGCTCTAAAGGGTGGAAAGAAGAAAATCAAAAAAATCCAAAAAGATGACCCTGAGATGGTTGAATTTTGCAATAAACACATCAAGGTCACAATCCCTTTTGACAAGTTCGTGGAAATGACCCCTGCATTCCAAAAATACCTTAAGGTGAGATGCACACCTACTAGGGTTAGCAGGAAGACCAAAAGCCGTGTTGAGAAACACGTTCTATCAGTAGCCACGACTTGTGCAATAAAGAACTCGTTTCCTCGGAAACGAAGAGACATGGGTGCACACTATGTAGTAAGTCATGTTGATGACATTGCGTTTGCACGCACTCTCGTGGACAATGGTTCCTCGATCAACTTAATGCCTACAGCCCTCTATGAGCGGCTTAATCTCGGACCTCTTAGGAAATCTAGAGCTATTCTGCAGTTTGCTGACAAATCCACTAAGAGGTCCCAAGGAGAGTTAAGGAACATTGTCATCAGAGTCGAAAGGCAAGAATACATGGTGGACTTTATGATTTAACCGGAATTAGGAGCTTTTGATTTTTAATAAATATGAAAGTAAAGTAAAATCAAAAACTAAAATGATGGCGTGGAGGTACAAGTGCACAGGAGCTTAAATCTAATTTTGTGGAATTTTTGGACTTAAAAAAATGGGTTAAATAATTAGAGCAAACATCCAAACATCAAACAGTCCTGGCAGGGGTATATATGCAAAATATCAAACGTCCAGGGGCATACATGCAATTTTCCACAAAAATGTACACTGTATATTCAATTTTTAGCACCAAAATGCAATTGCAAAAGCCGCCTGGGCCTCTTAGCAATTTTCCCACCAGGGCGCGTGACTTGCACGCGCCTGGCGAGGACTGAAATGTAGTATTACGAAACCCTAGGGGTCTACTTGCAAAATATCCAAAAATACAACACTTAACGCCACAGTTTTGGTACTAAAACACAATAAGCAAACAACCGAGGGTAGCCTTGCAAAATGCCCACCCCCTCACGTGAACTAGTCGCGTGAGGTGACGTGGCGAGGGGGCTATTTGTAAATACGTGAAAGTTCGGGGCCCAAACGCAAAGATTACAAAACTAATAACGCTACAGATGAATGTTTGAGTTTCTATTATAAAATACAAAAACCAGTTGGGTTTAGAGCGCAAAATACCCAACTTAGGCGCGAGCGGACGGCTGATACCGCGGCACTTACGCCACGTGGCGCAACGAGGACGCGCGATGACGGTTCAGATTCTACGCTCTGGATTAGACTATCAGGAGTGCATCAACGGCTCGGGGCAGCGTTGATCCTACGGTAGCTGCCTCGTCTGGAGCGGGCTCACAATCCGACGGTGCAGGGTCCCTCTCCAAGAACAGGGACGAACAGGTGGTGGCCCGAGCTTCGATCGTCAAATGGGCACTCCTCCGGCCTCCTCCTTCGCCTCAGAAGCACGCCAGCGATTCCTGGAAGGTTCCTCGAGCTCACGGCAGGGCCAAAATGGGGCGGGGAAGCTCCGATGCGCCGCCGCAAGCTTGAGGAAGAACGGTGGCTCCAGGTAGCTCGATACCTTCAAAAATCGACTCCAGGTGGAGTCTCTCTGGTGCTAGGACCTGCAAAAAGGATGGGTTATGTAATCAGGGGCAAAATGCCCCGATCACATGGCGCGAGCAGTGGAAATATGCGGAGATGGTTGGCGTGAGTAGTAGCGGCGGCCGGAGATATCTCCGGCGATGATCGATTTGGCAAATCGATGCACGAGCGGGATGAATCGATGGAAGGAAATGAAGCTGGGAATGCAAGGGATAAAATGACGGCGAGAAACTAAGGAAGTGACACGACCTCGAGCCCAGAAAGGGCGAGGGAAGGGTACCTCGACGGCGGCTGTCGGAGGTGCTGGAACACGCCTGATATGTGATTCTTCCTCCGCTAGGACGATGGAGAGCTGATGCTGTCACCCACAGCTTCTCTCTAGACCCTCAGGTGGACAAAAAAAACTTGGTACAATGCGGTTCGAATTTCAAATTAGGGTTCAGAAGAGGTTTTAAGGGGTTGACAGACATGGGTGCAAGAACGAGGCATAGTGGGAGCTGCAGTGATCCACGACCCAAGGTGACGCTTGGGCGTGAATCCTTGATGCGCGAGCTGCGAAAGTCGTGAAGGTTGCATCGCATTTTAGTGAAAGGGTTTACCTCGAAAAAAGGATGAAGAAGGGGGGTCAAACATGGTCTGACAAGCCGCAGGGGGTAGGTCAGACTGTTGACCTTGGTCAACAGTCCTGACCTCCTGGTTGGTCCACGTGGACCAACCAGGAAAAACCCTGAAAAATATTTTATTAATTCTATTTAAAATACTAAATGGCCGAATTAGATAAAAGTTATAAAATGAAAAATGCTCAAAATTTTATGTAGTATTTATTCTGATTTTTATTTATTTTTATGACTTATATTTTTACAAGTTACCTTTTTAACCCTATATAGGTATAATACCTATGTATTTTAATATTTTATTTAGGTATTTTATTGTTATTATTGTTATTTAGTATTTTATAAAATTATAACATACTTTTATATACATAAATATATTTTTATTTTATTATTTTTTTTTCTGATTTGTTTTGTATATTTAATAAAATACAAGTGTATTGTATATAGGTATAAGTGTATGTATAATACCTATGTAGTCTTTATACAAGTATATTTATTTTTATTTTTCTTTGCATTTTATTTCAATTTTAATGCACATATATATTATAAGTAATATTTACAAAATTATAAAAATATAAAAATATAAAAATAATGAATAAATAATAAATTGAATATTTTATTATGTAAAAGTATACAATGAGGGTCCAAAACTCAACTTTCAAACCGCAGCTCCGCCAAATGCGAAACCACCGCCATTGGATAGATTATTTTATTCTATATACAATTAAAGGTGAGTTTGATGCATTTGGAGTTGTCGTTTGTGAGATACGGGTCTGGGAAGTTGGGATTCTGGATTTTTATTCAGACCATAACTTTTTATCTGTACATTATTTTTTTTTGTGAAATCAATTTTGTATTTTTCTTTATTAAATTATCTACAACTTTCATGTACAAAGTTTCTTTATTTGATGTATAAAAAGTGGAACCAAAAATAGGTCCCAAAATGAATAAAGAATGAATGGAATGTATAGGTATTTTCTCTGTATTTCTGACCTTATCTCCCCCTACTTTATTCCTTGTCGACCTATTCATCAAGATGCCTAGGTCTCGGGGTTTCGGGTCATAAAATATTTACAATATTTTATTCTTTTTCTTTTCTTTTCTTTATTCTATAATTTTGGCTTTAATTACAGTATTTTATACACTAATATAATGCACATGCAAGAATGCTAAGATGATGATTTTAATGTTATTTACAGGCATTTGCTAGGGTTTTTGGTGCCAAAATGATAGAATAAAGATGATGAAATGTGGATTCATCATCCCCCTATACTTTACCTTTGCTAGTCCCTAGCAAACATTTATGCAATAAGTGCGAAAAGAAAAAGAAAGAAAAGAAAAAGAAGAACTTGGATTTAGTTCAATCATCAAACTTGTCTTCACAAAACCAAAGTTGGAGCTTAAGTCGGACCTTAGGAATTTTAGTGCGGTCGGAACCTTAATGAGAACCAAATTTGAAATCCAACAGTCCTTGAGAATCCCAAAACTCTGTCCAAGTCTCCTCAATAGCCAGGTCAGAAATACTTCAACTCATACGCAAACTCTTACGACTATGAGTCTGACTCGTACAGTGTAAGTGATATGTAGCTCCCCACCTCAGAAGTGACAAAGAGACAACCTCCCCCAACCTGGTAACTCTAATGCCTCGGTCTAGCAACTCTTTCCTCGAGAAGCGGGGTATTCCCTTCTAAGTTCAAGTGCAACCGGCTCAAGAAGAGGGGGAATAAGAGGTATAGACTTTTGGGAGCTCAACCAGTGTAGCTAAGTCTCCCGCTACAAGCTTCATGAGATGTAACATGGATACCATAAGCTTTTGCTTTATTGAACTATATACACTCCGGTGGGGTTATTAAATTTTCAATCCGACCCACCACTTTTTTGGAGTTCTTTTTTTTTTCAAGTGCATCTGTACAACATATCTACATGGTGCAGCATATATACAAGAAATTTTCCTCTTGAGCCAGTAGACTATCCCTCTTTTGAAGCTTTATTGCAACCCACGGCTTCTGTCTTTAGCCTTCATCACCACTAGACCAAGTTGAGGTGCACTTCCTTCACTAGAAGAAGAAGAGAGGTTCCGCCTAGAAGTACTACCCTCATATGCTACCCCAAGCCAAAGGAAACTGCCTCCTTACCACCTCATCCGTGGAGAGCTATGTGAAAGGTGCAGGTGTCCAAGTTAGGTCATTATCAACAAGAGTCGTGCGTGTGCTCCGAAATACTCTACTTAGGCAGTCAAGAATCCATTGAACCAAGTCCCATGATCCTCAAAGAATTAAGTCAACTAGACCTGAAGTACCTCAAACCCAGTTCCTATAAGGTTCCTGTTATTAGGTAGATTATAAGGTCCAATCAAGCTCCAATCTCCGGATTTTACTTAGACTTGTTCAGTCATCAAACTCAATCCGAAAAATGCTCATGCCATGCAATGCTATGCAGAAAATATTTTTGTGATGCAATTTTCAAGATGTTTTGAACTTTTTATGGATTTTCGAAAAGATGATGCATGCGTATGCAGATGCATTTTTTTGTATTTTTCAGAAAGATTTTTCAAATGTTTTTGGGTTTTAGTTTTGCAAATGTTTTTGGGATTTGAAAACAAAACGTTTTGGCTGAAAACTTGGTGAAAACTATGTACACGGGAGTGCTTCTTATATATACAAGAAGTGGATTTTACGAATTTACAAGGGCAAGTGGTCAATTTTATAAGTACATCTATATAGTGGATTTTGGTGTGATGTCAGTATTCCTCAAACTTATTTGACACAAACTTTTCACACAATTTTTGAAAACTATAGTCCAAAATAGTTTTTAGAAACATTTTTACAAACATGTACACACATTTGAAAATCATTTTGCAAAGGTTTTAAAAACAGTATATATGGATTTTTCAAAGGATTTTTGCAACCATTTTTCAAACCATTTGCAAATCATTTTTCAAATCTTTTATTTCACACAAAGAAAATAAATTTTACAAACCACACATTTTTACACAGGTTGAAAACATGTAACAAAATATTTTCAAAATAGTTTTCAATAGATGTTCACAAAGATTTTCAAACTATTTTTCAAACATTTTGCAAAAAACATTTTCACATGATTTATTAATCAGTATCTACAAAAAGAATTTGAGGAATGATAACACCTTTTTATTAGAGATTTTTAATAAATTTTAAAGAATTTTTAGCCATATTTTTAAGAAAATACGAAAGTACGAGTTATGGCTAAAGTATATACACAGTATATACGACCCCCCTATACTTAGCTTGAGCTATGTCCTCATAGATCGGAGAGAAAAGAGAAGACATAACTCGTACTAAGTATAGGCAAGTCTAAAGAATGAATGCATCAATAAATGAGAAGTTGACCGTCCCCCCTATACTTAGGATCAAATAATCCTAAGTATAGCAGATTGTACACAATGCAGGGAGGGTCAAGGGTGGGAATAAACAGATCGTACTCAGATTGTCTCCCCCTATACTTAGGGTAAGATATCCCTAAGTATAGACAAGAAGAGGAGACAATGGAGAGGATCAAAGAATGGAAATACTCGGGGTGCACACCCCCCTATACTTAGGACAAAGTACATCCTAAGTATGGAAAACTGTCTACAAGGGCGGCACCTTTTTGATGGATAAAGAAGATAGAGATGGAAAAGAAGAAAAGAAGAAAAGAGGAAAATAAATTAACAGATGAAAGTGATATGAACAAATGGATCTGTACAGCGAAAGATGGAATTGATCACCGTGTATGAGATGCAGATGATGTGAGTCAAAGAGTACATCTCATACCAGAAGAATGGGGGCAACGTCAATGGTCGGCGGATCATGATCAAGATATAGTTTCAGGCGTTGACCATTGACGCGGAAGGTAGAGGAAGATGACGGTTCGGATATGTCGATGCTGCCATTGTCATGTACCTTCCTAACCACATAAGGACCTTTCCACTTGCTCTGCAACTTCCCTGGGAATAATTTCAGCCTGGAATCAAACAACCATACTCTCTGATCTGGCTCAAACTGTTTATGGCTGATATGCGAATCATGCCATGTCTTCACTTTCTCTTTGTACTGTAGGCTGTTCGAAAAGGCTGTGTCTCTCAGTTCTTCCAGGGCTGCCAATTCTGCTCTTCTCTGGTCTCCTATACTCTCCGGATCTAAAAATAACTCAGTAACTGCCCAAAAAGATTTATGCTTGATCTCCACTGGCAAATGGCACGGCTTGCCATAGACGAGACGAAAGGGAGATGTCCCTAATGGATTCTTGAAAGATGTCCGGTAAGCCCACAAGACCGAGTCCAAAAGCTGCGACCAATCCTTTCGGTCTGGGCGGACAACTTTCTGCAAGATAGTCTTTATCTCCCGATTCGATACTTCGGCAAGACCATTAGTCTGAGGGTGATAAGGAGTGGCAACCCGATGGTCAATGCCGAACTCGTCTGCAAGGGCCCTGACTTTGTCATTGATGAAGTGAGACCCCCCGTCTGAAATCAAGACTCTAGGTACCCCGAACCGTGAAATGATGTTTTTCCTCAAAAATTTGCATACAGTCTTAGCATCTGCGGCTCGGGCGGGGATGGCTTCAACCCATCGGCTGACATAATCTACAGCGAGCAAAATATGCTCGAATCCCTGACTTTTAGGAAATGGGCCCATGAAATCAATCCCCCATGCATCAAAAACCTCACAGAAGTGAATGGGTTGCATGGGCATCATGTCTCTCTGTCCGCAGGTTCCCATTTTCTGACAGTCAGTACATCTCTTCACGAACTCATCAGAATCCTTGAAGAGAGTAGGCCACCATAGGCCGGATTGAAGCACCTTATGTGCTGTCCTTTTTCCAGAATGATGTCCTCCTGCCTCAAGCTTGTGGCAATATGTGAGGACACTTTGCTGCTCTTCTTGAGGAATGCACCTCCTCCAGATACTATCCCCTCCTTCATGATAAAGGACGGGATCCTCCCAATGATAAAACTTGGCCTTAGCTAGGAAGGTCTCAAGTTTCTGTCTGGGCCAACCCTGAGGGACTGTCTTGGCAACAAGATAGTTTACAAAGTCAGCATACCATGGGAGTGAGGTGACAGCCAAGATCGCCTCATCTGGAAATGTCTCTAAGATGGGTGCACTGGGCTCATATTCCTCAAGATTCTCCAATCTGGAGAGATGATCCGCCACCACATTCTTGACTCCAGGCTTGTCCTTAATCTCAATATCAAATTTCTGGAGTAGAAGGATCCATTTGGTGAGACGTGCTTTGGCATCCTTCTTAGACATTAGGTACCGGATGGCGGTGTGATCAGTGTAGATGGTCACTCTAGATCCGAGAATGTAAGATCGATACTTATCGAGAGCGAAGACTACGGCCAGCATCTCTTTCTCAGTCACAGTGTAATTCCGCTGAGCGGCATCCAAGGTCCGGCTGGCGTAGTGAATGGCAAAAGGTAAACCATCCCTCCTCTGTCCAAGCACAGCCCCAACGGCAAAATCTGAAGCATCCGTCATGATCTCGAATGGGAGAGACCAATCGGGTGGCTGAAGGACAGGAGCTGAAACAACCATATTCTTGAGAGTCTCAAATGATTCAAGACACTTATCATTGACAATAAACTCGGTGTCTTTCGTCAGCAAGTCAGTGAGCGGTCGGGCAATTCGGCTGAAGTCTTGAATGAACCGTCGGTAGAAACCGACATGCCCCAGAAAAGACCGTAACTGACGCAAATTGGACGGCGGATTGAGTTTTCTGATGATATCCACCTTGGCGGGATCGACCTCCATGCCCCTGTTGGAGATGATGTGACCAAGGACCGTCCCTTGAGTCATCATGAAATGACTCTTCTCCCAGGATAATACAAGATTGACCTCAATGCAACGCTTCAGCACACGGTCTAGGCAGTCAAGACAAGCGTCGAACCCGTCGCCATAGACCGAGAAGTCATCCATGAAGACCTCTAAACAGTCACCCACCATGTCCGAGAAGATGGACAACATGCACCTTTGGAATGTCGCAGGAGCGTTACATAGACCAAAGGGCATCCGTCTGAAAGCATAAGTCCCAAACGGACAGGTGAATGTCGTTTTCTCCTGGTCTTCGGGCGCAATGGCCACTTGATTGTATCCAGAGTACCCATCAAGAAAGCAGTAATGACTCTTCCCGGCTAACCGCTCGATAATCTGATCAATGAATGGTAGCGGGAAGTGATCCTTCTTGGTGGCCTCATTCAGTCGTCTGTAGTCCACACAGACCCTCCAAGAAGTTGGTACTCTGGTAGCGATCTCCTCTCCAGACTCATTAACAATTGTAGTGATACCCGTCTTCTTGGGTACCACATGTAACGGACTTACCCATTTGGAGTCGGAGATGGGATAGATGAAATCGGCGCTCCACCACTTGGAAATTTCTTTCATGACTACGTCTCGAAGATTCGGGTTCAGCCGTCGTTGGAACTCACGCGACGGCTTAGCGTTATCTTCAAGATAGATGTGGTGTGAGCAACGACTTGGGCTCAGCCCCTGGAGATCAGCTATACTCCAACCGATTGCCTTGCGGTTTCTTTCAAGAACCTCCATCAGACGAGATTCTTGTTCTCCAGTCAAATCTGCTGAGATAATGACTGGGTGCATTTCTGGCTCTCCAGCAAGGAATTTGTACTTCATCGACTGCGGCAGAGGTTTCCGTTCTGGACAACTGGGAGGTGGCAGATCTGGCTTCTGATATGTCTGTGTAAATGCTACCAGATCTGCATGGGAGAACTCTCGCTCTGCATGAATTCCTGACGAAGGGCGGCCTGCTGAATCATCAATAAACTGCACTGGCTTGCACTCTGTCATGGCTGTCGGCTCAGAAGGAATTAGACAAGGTAAATAATCATCAAAGTCATCCCAGTCTATGTCTGAATCCGAGGGGTCTGAAGAAGATGAGCAAGAATGGAACTCATCTGCACCACTCATCACAACACTGTCAGCTTCAGATGTATCCTCCTCCAGGGATGTGCTCTCCCGGCTCTCGACTGCCATGAGCTTGAGATATAGTGAATCTGTAGGCAAGGCGAGGGTCAGTGCTACAGGATCTTTCCAGTTGGATTCATCATCAGTCATCTCAAAATCACAGACCTGGTGGATGTCTAGCTCCTCCTCTGTCATCTGCGCTGCTTCGCTGGACCGCTCGGAGCACTCTAACTCTCTAGCTCTGATTTCTTCGATCGTCTCTATTTGTATGGTTTCGCCCTCTACGCGAAAACATACCTTCCCACTATCATGGTCGGTCACCGCCTTGGCTGTGGCCAAGAATGGACGTCCGAGAATGATGGGGGCATCAGTTACCGACTCAGGGATCTCCATGTCCAACACAACGAAGTCCACGGAGAATTTCAGGCCCTGAATGGTAACGACCACGTCTTTCAATAACCCCTTCGGCCTCTTAATCGACCTATCAGCAAACTGAAGGACCGTTCTGCTTCGAAGAAGAGGGCCAAACTCGAACTGCTTGAGTAAGGCTGCCGGAAGGAGGTTAATTGAAGAGCCGCTGTCTAATAGAGTACGATCAAACTGCTGCTCCTGAATCTCGCATCTGACATAGGGGGCTCCTGCGTCTGGTCGCTTGGCTGGCAGCTTGTTCTGGATGATGCAACATGTGTCATGAGTGAGCATATGGATTTGATCTCTGTACCTCTTCTTCCTTCGAATAGTAGTTGTCTCTTTCAAGTTCTTTTTGAAGAAGGGGATATGCTCAAATGCTTCCCGTAGAGTCAGCTGAATGTGAAATCTATCAATCATTTGGTCGCCGAACTCTACCTGCTGATTCTTTTTTGGATTTTCTTTTTTGTTCCCCTTCGCCCGGTGGAGTGCCTCAGGGAAGGGGATGGTAGGGGCCTCCTTAGATGGAGGACTAGGAATCGGTCCCTGTGCCTGGGAGGACGGAGAATCCATACAATAATCATCATTCACCACATATGGATCCGCAATTTGAACAGAAACCTTTCCTTTATTCATATTTTTGTTTTTGTTTTTGTTCCCACAGTCTCTAGGTACAAAATGTGGTAACATCACAGTTGGTGGCTCAACAACAGTAGATGTGGTGGCCTTAGCACCACCACTCGCACCGGTCTTCGCGGCATCAGCACCGCGCTCTGATTCCTCATCCAAAATGGTGGCTTCAGCACCACCGTCTGCATCTGGTATCACGACGGCATCAGTACCGTCGTCCTGGACTCTATCATTGGTGGCATCAGCACCACCGTCTTCAACATCATCATTAGAGGCATCAGCACCGCTCCTATGCTCCTCTGGCGCTCCTGATCCTGCATCTGGCTGTCGCTCAGAAGAGGCGCCGCCGGCTGGCATCCTACCGCTCCTAGTAGTAACAAAATCAGCATCATAATAGGAATGAGACATGTCACTCAAATAGTCACTCAGAGAGGTATCCTCTGTGAACTCTACCTGCTCAGATTTTCTTTTCAGATTGTTCGGGTTAGGTTCAATCTGAGCGGGTATGGCGGCCTTGCCTTTCATGATGTCCCTCATCTCCTGCCGGAATTCATCCATCTCTTGCCTGAAAGAAGCTCGCTGTTCAGATAGCAAGCGGGCAAGATCATCAAGGGCCGGGTTCTCAAAGGCTGGACCTTGAGAACCGGATGTCTGTCCCTGCTGGAAATGGGGCTGCTGCTGCTGGTGTTGCTGATGATACTGGGGGGAAGGCTGGCGATAAGACTGCTGAGGCGGCTGTCGCTGCCTCCACTGCTGTCCCTGATAGGAGGGACGAGGAACACTCTGGTATTGTTGCTGATGGGTATACTGGGGCTGCTGCTGTGGTTGCTGCTGGCTGCTCTGCTGTACTTGGGCAGGGTTCTGCTGCTGGGATGAGGATCCACCATTGCCCCAACGGAATCCGGGGTGATCCCTACGAATTGCGGGCTGAGGGTAGCGGTCATACCAAATCCCATTGACTTCCATCAATGGTTCCTGCTCAAAGGAGGGTGGAGGAAGAACTGCCAGTGGCTGCTCCGGCTGATAGACCACCATCTGCGTATCTGAAGATGGCGGTTGCTCTGAATGGTATTGCAGCAATGGAACCAGCTCCGCCTGGATATGGTTCACCTGGCGGTATGAGGTGGAGGCCTGGTTGGGATTGCTGCTGCTGGAAGCAACCTGTGACCTGGTAGGCTGTTGGGAACGGGCCTGTGCCTCCTGAATACATAGAATTTGAGTCTTCAGGTCACTCATGGTTTTGGTGAGAAGGTCCATCTGGGCTAGACCTTGGTTCTGCTTCTTTTCCAGGATCTCCATGCGGTCCAACTTTTCACTAATGATGCCCATGTCGGCTGCGGCTGATTCGGCTTGAGCTGCGGCTACCGACGCTGTGTTGGGACCGGCATCGATGCGTGCGATCCTCTGGAATGATCCTGCTCCTTGCGGGGGCTTCTGCTGTGTGTAGACACGGGCTTGGGTCATCACTGTAGAATTTTCTGCCATGCCTTCGTAGATGGCCCAGACGTCGTCTTCACCCTTGGAAAAGTATGATCCACCGCAAGAGGCGTTGACTAGCCCCTGCAGCTCCGGTGTCAGCCCACAGAAGAAACTCTGCACCAAGTTGGGCTTGGATATATCGTGATGTGGACACCGGTCAATGAGCTCTCTGAATCGATCCCATGCTTCATGGAACTGTTCATTTGGGATCATGACGAAGTTGCTGATCATGGCTCGAGCTGCGTTGGTCCGGCCGAGAGGATAGTATTTCTTCAAATATGCGGTCCGGAGATCTGCCCATGTGTCGACGAATCGCCCAAGGTGTTTGAGCCAATATGCGGCTCTATCAACCAAAGAGAATGGAAAGGCAATCATCTTGATGGTGTCCTCGGTCATCAACCGATCATGGATAGTGCTGCAAATCATCTCGAATTCCTGGAGGTGGAGGTGCGGCTCTTCGGTCGGCAACCCATGGAACTTGGGTAGAAGCTGGATAGTGTGGGGCCGAAGCTCGAAATCTCCGTGAATTGGCGGGAGTCTGATCCAACGGTGGGTAAGGGATGCAGCTGGGTTGTGCAACTCCCTCATAATGGTCTGTGGCGGTCGCTCAGCGTCTGGATCGACTCCTCCTGCATCAGGTCCTCCTCCTCCACCACCTTCTCCGCCAGCTCGGTTCTCTCTCATCTGAGCTATCTCCCTCATGAGATCACCCATGAATGTACCCTGGTCACGGATCTGCCTCTGCATAGTCTCCAGGGATGCTAACAAGGAATTATTGATGGCTGCCTGATCAAATAGGAATGGAGGGTGCTCATGATCATCTGCATGCTCGCCTCTGTCTGCCATGGCTGGATTTTCTGAAAAAGCAAAAGAGGCCATCTCAGGTGCTGTCGAATGAGCTGAATACTGTGATGCACTGAATTCTGACACTCTTGGACTGATGGAAGGAGAATGAGAAAGGTGGTCGAGGGGGAACAAGGTGGATGTAAACTCAGGCTCGGAGAGCGGACTCTCCGAGGTGTTCCTAGATGAATAAGGAGGAGTGCGGGATAGCGGTGCCGACAAAGTCGGCCTAAGAGATCTCTGTCCCATCATCTTGATTATTTGGAAAGAGCAGAGGGAATTTAGAAGAAGAAGAGTGAAATGAGATGCAACAAAATTGCGCACGATTGTGCGGTGTTTTTGATCTTGACCTAAATAAATCTAGTAATCAAACACAAAGCAGGGGTGAATTCACCAACTCAACACGTGAAGCCGTGAAGGTTCAGCTCTTATCTTGTCAATTTTAGCTTGATTCAGGAATTTAGCTTTTAACGAGTCCTTAGAACGCTACGCCTAAAGGAGAGAGAGTACTGCCAGAAGAGTATCCCGTACTTGTCCTCCTCCTGTGTAACCTGTAGCTTGCACTTTTTGAGGTCCTTGTAACCCTTCCTGGATCCCAACTCAGCCAAAGAATAAGAGATGAAGCCAATAGGCGAAACCGATACTTCGGAACTCGCTCGCAACGGAATCACCCGTGAGCGTGCAAGAACCTACTCGGACGCAAGACGATGAGACAGACACCCCCGTGAAGGCGTGGCCTAGGCTCGATACTTCGGACAAGGTCGATGCTCTACACAATAGAGAGTCACCAATGTTGACCAAGCCCTACTCGTCCACGTACGATAGAAGCGCCAATACTTCGGAAATCCAGGCGATACACAAGGCAGCCACAAGCTGGGTTTTTGGCTCTAATCCTTACGAAGCGCTCACCTCACTTGGAAGGAGACCTTCCCATGCAACCTGAATACAAGTGAGGGTGTTACTCTCCCCAAGCAATGAATCCAATTACCGATTTTATTTTTGGTCAAGTTTTCTTAGCAGTCCCTTTTTTAATTTTTTGGTGTTATCGCTTCTTTTGAGTAGATTCAAACAAGCGCCTAACGATTTTTTTGTTTTCTTGATCCTACTTTGTCCAAAAACAGAGAGAGAGTAGAGTCGGAAAAGCCGTGCAAGTTGACACAAAGATGGAAATCTCACCTTTGTGCCTAAATGATGGATGCCAAGTTAGAAGACTTACAGCGAATCCCAGCTCTCTCCATGCGGGATGCAAAGCAGAATTTTTTTAAACCTAATCTATATGCCGATATGCACAACGGAAATCGTCCTAGAACAGGCAACTGCTAGCGTGAAGAACCACAAGTCAACCTCCTATCGTCGATCCTAAGAGTCCGGTCTAGACCCTCCCCTCCTCTTCTCGACACATCGAGTTCAGGAGTAGCGCTTGATGGAGAGGGCTCGCGGCGCGGCAGATCTAAGAAAGGGGGCTAACTGTTTAATTTTTAACTAAGTCCAAATACGAGCTATAGGTACATGCAAAGGTTATTAGTGTGTTTGGACCTAAGTTAATCGATCAAGCAGGCCTAAATCTAAGAGCTCAATCCACAAAAGAAAGTGAAAAAGGAAAACAAAACCGGAAAATGACAAGCGAGGAAAACTCGTCAAAAACCGCGGTGAGCCCCCAAGTGAACAAACACTTGGAAATTGGGCCCGGTAGTGTCCAAAAGTCCAAGTGTACCTGTATTATTACAAATTATAAATGTCACTCTCTCACAGAAGTAAAATGCAAGCTAACTAATCTCTCTCTTTCACTCCTGCTCTCTCCTGCCGGCTTGGCCCAAGAAGGCCGGCTCCGCTTCCCAAGGATGCTCCGGATCACCTAAGCAATCCGCCTTGCTCCGCGGTCCCTCGCAAGAAGACAAGAAAAGAGACGGTCAGATAGCTCAACAAGATATGTCAAAAATGTAAGAGATGGAAAATAATGCTATGGTAAACAATCACACAATCAAACAAAATGTGAACTACTCGCTGTTGCTCCCCGGCAACGGCGCCATTTGATTTAACCGGAATTAGGTGGTCTCAAGTTCAACACAAAGCGTGAACTCAGTCGAAGTGTCAACCACACAAATCTCGATTAAAGTCAACAATTAACCCACACTAAAGATCAATAAATTAGAACTAATGTGGAGTTAAAATTTATTTTTAACTCTGCACAAATGGTGTATAGTGACAAGTATGCAGAGAGTTCGAACACAGGGAGCAAGCAGGGTAATTCACAAAAATGTGCTCAAGTGAATGTGTGTGATGTGTCTACACTAAGCAAGCAAGCAAAGATGTTTTTGTGGGTTTTTAATTTTTAATTTTTTTTATATTTTTTTATATTTTTAATTTTTGTATTTTGATTTTAATTTTCTGATTTTTATGTTTTATATTATATATATATATATATATATATTTTCAATATTGGAAAATATAAGCAAAGTAATAGAAGGCAAGATAAAGTATTTACAAAAATGTGAAAAAATGACCAGAAATTCAGAAATAAAATCTTTTTGGTATTTTTTGTGGTTTTCTACTGTTTTTGTGATTTTTGGGGATTTCTCAAGGTGTTTTTGGTATTTTAAAATGCTGAAATAAGGGAAAACAGTGGAAAAGTGCTGGCTGTAAGAAAAATGGGACTTAAAAATAGCAACCAGTAACCAAAATTTTTCACACTATTTTTCAAATAAAAGGAATAAAATAAGGACCACACAGAACTTGAGTTTGTATTTTTTAGAGTTTTCCTTGATTTTATATATTTTTTTGAAGTTTTTTGAGTGTTTTTAAATTTTTAGTGTTTTTCTTTTGAAATTTTAAATGATTTTTGGACTGACACTAAAGTAGGAAAAAATAGACACTAGGTAAATTTTTTGGAATTTTTGGAGAGGTTTTAATATTTTTTTGGTATTTTCTAAGCGAGACAGTGCACAAAAAGCAAGTTTTTGATTTTTAATAAATATGAAAGTAAAGTAAAATCAAAAACTAAAATGATGGCGTGGAGGTACAAGTGCACAGGAGCTTAAATCTAATTTTGTGGAATTTTTGGACTTAAAAAGATGGGTTAAATAATTAGAGCAAACATCCAAACATCAAACAGTCCTGGCAGGGGTATATGTGCAAAATATCAAACGTCCAGGGGCATACATGCAATTTTCCACAAAAATGTACACTGTATATTCAATTTTTAGCACCAAAATGCAATTGCAAAAGCCGCCTGGGCCTCTTAGCAATTTTCCCACCAGGGCGCGTGACTTGCACGCGCCTGGCGAGGACTGAAATGTAGTATTACGAAACCCTAGGGGTCTACTTGCAAAATATCCAAAAATACAACACTTAACGCCACAGTTTTGGTACTAAAACACAATAAGCAAACAACCGAGGGTAGCCTTGCAAAATGCCCACCCCCTCACGTGAACTAGTCGCGTGAGGTGACGTGGCGAGGGGGCTATTTGTAAATACGTGAAAGTTCGGGGCCCAAACGCAAAGATTACAAAACTAATAACGCTACAGATGAATGTTTGAGTTTCTATTATAAAATACAAAAACCAGTTGGGTTTAGAGCGCAAAATACCCAACTTAGGCGCGAGCGGACGGCTGATACCGCGGCACTTACGCCACGTGGCGCAACGAGGACGCGCGATGACGGTTCAGATTCTACGCTCTGGATTAGACTATCAGGAGTGCATCAACGGCTCGGGGCAGCGTTGATCCTACGGTAGCTGCCTCGTCTAGAGCGGGCTCACAATCCGACGGTGCAGGGTCCCTCTCCAAGAACAGGGACGAACAGGTGGTGGCCCGAGCTTCGATCGTCAAATGGGCACTCCTCCGGCCTCCTCCTTCGCCTCAGAAGCACGCCAGCGATTCCTAGAAGGTTCCTCGAGCTCGCGGCAGGGCCAAAATGGGGCGGGGAAGCTCCGATGCGCCGCCGCAAGCTTGAGGAAGAACGGTGGCTCCAGGTAGCTTGATACCTTCAAAAATCGACTCCAGGTGGAGTCTCTCTGGCGCTAGGACCTGCAAAAAGGATGGGTTATGTAATAGGGGGCAAAATGCCCCGATCACATGGCGCGAACAGTGGAAATACGCGGAGATGGTTGGCGTGAGTAGTAGCGGCGGCCGGAGATATCTCCGGCGATGATCGATTTGACGAATCGATGCACGAGCGGGATGAATTGATGGAAGGAAATGAAGCTGGGAATGCAAGGGATAAAATGACGGCGAGAAACTAAGGAAGTGACACGACCTCGAGCCCAGAAAGGGCGAGGGAAGGGTACCTCGACGGCGGCTGCCGGAGGTGCTGGAACACGCCTGATATGTGATTCTTCCTCCGCTAGGATGATGGAGAGCTGATGCTGTCACCCACAGCTTCTCTCTCGACCCTCAGGTGGACAAAAAAACTTGGTACAATGCGGTTCGAATTTCAAATTAGGGTTCAGAAGAGGTTTTAAGGGGTTGACAGACATGGGTGCAAGAACGAGGCATAGTGGGAGCTGCAGTGATCCACGACCCAAGGTGACGCTTGGGCGTGAATCCTTGATGCGCGAGCTGCGAAAGTCGTGAAGGTTGCATCGCATTTTAGTGAAAGGGTTTACCTCGAAAAAAGGATGAAGAAGGGGGGTCAAACATGGTCTGACAAGCCGCAGGGGGTAGGTCAGACTGTTGACCTTGGTCAACAGTCCTGACCTCCTGGTTGGTCCACGTGGACCAACCAGGAAAAACCCTGAAAAAATATTTTATTAATTCTATTTAAAATACTAAATGGCCGAATTAGATAAAAGTTATAAAATGAAAAATGCTCAAAATTTTATGTAGTATTTTATTCTGATTTTTATTTTTTTTATGACTTATATTTTTACAAGTTACCTTTTTAACCCTATATAGGTATAATACCTATGTATTTTAATATTTTATTTAGGTATTTTATTTTTATTATTGTTATTTAGTATTTTATAAAATTATAACATACTTTTATATACATAAATATATTTTTATTTTATTATTTTTTTTCTGATTTGTTTTGTATATTTAATAAAATACAAGTGTATTGTATATAGGTATAAGTGTATGTATAATACCTATGTAGTCTTTATACAAGTATATTTATTTTTATTTTTCTTTGCATTTTATTTCAATTTTAATGCACATATATATTATAAGTAACATTTACAAAATTATAAAAATATAAAAATATAAAAATAATGAATAAATAATAAATTGAATATTTTATTATGTAAAAGTATACAATGAGGGTCCAAAACTCAACTTTCAAACCGCAGCTCCGCCAAATGCGAAACCACCGCCATTGGATAGATTATTTTATTCTATATACAATTAAAGGTGAGTTTGATGCATTTGGAGTTGTCGTTTGTGAGATACGGGTCTGGGAAGTTGGGATTCTGGATTTTTATTCAGACCATAACTTTTTATCTGTACATTATTTTTTTTTGTGAAATCAATTTTGTATTTTTCTTTATTAAATTATCTACAACTTTCATGTACAAAGTTTCTTTATTTGATGTATAAAAAGTGGAACCAAAAATAGGTCCCAAAATGAATAAAGAATGAATGGAATGTATAGGTATTTTCTCTGTATTTCTGACCTTATCTCCCCCTACTTTATTCCTTGTCGACCTATTCATCAAGATGCCTAGGTCTCGGGGTTTCGGGTCATAAAATATTTACAATATTTTATTCTTTTTCTTTTCTTTTCTTTATTCTATAATTTTGGCTTTAATTACAGTATTTTATACACTAATATAATGCACATGCAAGAATGCTAAGATGATGATTTTAATGTTATTTACAGGCATTTGCTAGGGTTTTTGGTGCCAAAATGATAGAATAAAGATGATGAAATGTGGATTCATCACTTTACTGTCCTGGATATGGAAACCCCTCGTAATTGGAAAGATTCCCAGATCATTTTAGGTAGGCCCTTCCTCAGAACTGCGGGGGCCTTATTTGATTATAAGACTGGGAAGATTCAGTTCCAAACTCCCGGCGGAGATGAGGAACTGGAGATGAAGCAGACAAGATGGCAGAGACCGGACTCCGAATCCAGCACCGAGTACTCCTCTATCGAGATAGACTGTGAACATGTAGACGTAGTTGGGCCATGGAGACAGAACCCAGCCAGCATCAATGTGTCCATCTCCTTTGAAGATGATCCAGTGCATGAGTCAGTCTGCGAGATCCTGAGGAACGAGTACAGCTCTGAACCTGCATCGCCCTACATCTTCGATGACGTAGAGGCCCAGTGGGGCCTATCAGTCCTTCCATCCTTAGGACAATCGGAAGATGAGGATGACGAGTCGGACGAGGCGTTTGCCGATTGTATGGAAAATTTTGACGATCCGACTCTAGAGCCGCGCTTGGTGGCAGCTATTACAGAACATGATCCAGCCACTTCCAACACCGAACCAGATCAGATTGAGCCAGACTTCTTAGATGATCACACTATTCCTGAGCTCAAACCTCTTCCCACAACACTGAAATATGCCATCCTTGCGGGCCAAGACAAGAAATTTCCGGTCATTATCAGTTCGCAATTGACCGAGGAGCAGGAATCTCGCTTGCTAGAGATCCTGGAGAAAAACCGCAAGGCAATAGGCTGGAGCATTTCCGATCTCCATGGGATAAATCCCGCTCTGTGTTCGCACCATATTTACTTAGAGAACGAAGCTAAACCCTCTCGTGAATTCCAACGCCGGTTGAATCCAAATTTACGAGAAGTGGTGAAAAAAGAGATAGAAAAATGGTGCGACGCGGGTTTCATTTACCCAATCTCCGACTCTAAGTGGGTGGCCCCAATCCATGTTGTCCCGAAAAAGTCGGGAATTCAGACGACCACCAACGAGGACGGAGAGGAGATCGTGACAAGAATACCCACGTCGTGGCGCGTCTGTGTGGATTACAGACGCTTGAATGCCGCGACGAAGAAGGATCATTTCCCTCTACCATTCATTGATCAGATCTTAGAAAGATTAGCGGGAAAAGAATTCTTCTGCTTCCTTGATGGGTTTTTGGGCTACAATCAAGTAGCCATAGCTCCGGAAGACCAGGAAAAGACCACGTTTACATGCCCCTTTGGTACCTATGCTTTCAGGCGCATGCCCTTTGGGCTATGCAATGCTCCAGGTACTTTTCAAAGATGCATGATTGCTGTATTCGCCGAAATGGTCGGCGAATTCCTGGAAGTCTTCATGGATGACTTCTCGGTCCACGACGACTCTTTTGATTCCTGCCTTAGGAATCTGGACCGAGTCCTCAAAAGATGTTGTGAGGTCAATCTGGTGCTCTCCTGGGAGAAAAGTCACTTCATGGTGACGGAGGGCATAGTGTTGGGGCATGTCATCTCCAAGAGAGGAATGGAGGTTGACCCTGCCAAGGTGGACGTGATCAGACGACTCCAGCCACCAACCAACGTAAAACAGTTGCGGTCGTTCCTTGGGCATGTCGGATTTTATCGAAGATTTATCAAGGATTTCTCTAAGATTGCCCGACCGCTAACTGAGCTTTTAGGCAAAGACACGGAGTTTATTGTAGATCACAAATGTCTTGAGGCCTTTAAGCTTCTACAAGGAATGATCATGGACGCACCCATCTTACAAGCCCCAGATTGGTCTCTACCTTTCGAGATCATGAGGGACGCCTCAGATTATGCTGTTGGGGCTGTATTGGGACAAAGAAGAGATGGCGTCCCGTTTGCAATTCACTACGCAAGCAAAGTGCTTGATTCTGCTCAGCGTAACTATACAGTTACCGAAAAGGAAATGCTTGCGGTAGTGTTTGCCTTGGACAAATTCAGATCCCACTTAATCGGATCCAAGGTAACTGTGTTCACAGACCATACGGCATTACGATACCTGATGGAGAAGAAGGACGCGAAGGCGCGTCTTCTTCGTTGGATTTTGCTTATCCAGGAGTTTGATTTGGACATCCGTGATAAACCTGGAAAGAAGAACGTAGTAGCCGATCATCTTTCTCGTCTCGAAGATCTTAATACTTCCGAGGTTTCCCCGATTCGAGACTCCTTCCCTGACGAGTCGATTTTTGTTATCGACTCACTCCCATGGTACGCCAATATCGTGAACTATCTTGTCTCCAAGAAAGTTCCCGAGGATTGGCCCAAGAGCCAAATCAACCGATTAAAGTCGGACGCTAGACAGTACCATTGGGAGGATCCGATCCTTTTCTTTGAAGGACCGGATTGTGTCTGGAGACGTTGTATTCCTCAGGAGGAATACCAGAGTGTCCTTTCTTTATGCCATAGCTTAGAGGCAGGAGGACACCACTCCGGGAAGAGGACCGCATGGAAGGTACTTCAGTGTGGCTTCTACTGGCCGACTCTGTTTTGCGATGCCACCGCCTTCGCGAAGTCGTGCCCAGTTTGCCAGAGAATGGGAGGAACCGTTGGTTCCAAGGATGAGATGCCAATGCAGCCGGTCATCATTTGTGATGTCTTTGACGCCTGGGGCATCGATTTCATGGGCTCGTTCCCTGTCAGCCACGGGTTTGAATATATCCTCCTGGCGGTAGATTGTTTGTCCAGATGGGTGGAAGCTATCCCTACCCGAGCCGTAGACAGCAGGACTGTCTGTAAGTTCATCAGAGAGAACATAATCTCTAGGTTCGGGATCCCCAAAATGATGATATCAGATGGGGGTAGCCATTTTGTGAATCGGGAGGTGAAGAAACTCCTGAAGGACTACGACATCGAACACCGTGTCGCGAGTCCTTACCACCCACAAACCAATGGTATGGCTGAGGTGTCGAATAGGGAGGTGAAAACCATATTGCAAAAGCTTGTCCGCCCGGACAGAAAGGACTGGTCTCAGATCTTAGATCAAGTCCTCTGGGCGTATAGGACAGCTTACAAGACACCGTTAGGAACCTCCCCATTCCGAATGGTATTCGGAAAGCCGTGCCATTTGCCCGCAGAGTTAGTGCACAAATCAGAATGGGCAATAAAGAAGGTCAACTGGAACACACACCTGGGCCAGAAACAGAGAGACATGGATCTGAATGAGCTTGTGGAAGTCAGAAACCGAGCATACGACAACAGTGTGGTGTACAAGGATAAGGTGAAGCGTTGGCACGATAGATATATCAGACGAAAGACCTTTGTTCCTGGACAAAAGGTATGGTTGTTCAATGTCAGGCTGAAGATTTTCCAAGGCAAATTAAAGTCTAAGTGGACGGGACCATTCGTTGTCCGAACGGTGCATGATAGTGGATGTGTCGAGATCTCAGATCTCGCAGATGACGCACCGACATTCCTAGTAAATGGGCAGCTGTTGAAGCACGTCGTTGAAACCAATGAACAGTTAGTCCATGTAGAGGAGATTGTATTCATGCGCGAGACAGATACAACAGATACACCTCGAGACGCGTATGAAACCTTGTAGCACTGAACTCCAGCCATCAGCAGCATCTTCTAAAGATTCAGACCGACTCATCTGTATATATCATTCTCCTGTATATCCTATCCTTTACCACCACAATTCTAGTAACCCATCCCATCCCCACATCATCGAGTCATTATCTTGGACTATACTTAGGATGACCAGATCCTAAGTATAGGGGGGAGGGGTCACACGAGTCGATTCACTGTACATCCTCCAGATCACATTGGTCCTCACACTCATTTCCTTCCGATACTTAGGCTGACCTGAGCCTAAGTATAGGGGGGACCGATGCCCGCCTTGTATATACTCATCCATTTCCCATCTTTTCCTCGTCCGCCCCCTTTCTGATCTTCTTCTACACTTAGGCTGCCAGATCCTAAGTATAGGGGGGGGGGGCGAGACGACTTCTATACTTTTTGGCTCTCCCACACTTAGCACGAGCTATGTCTTTTTCCTCGCTCTTCGTGCTCTGAGGACATAGCACACGCTAAGTATAGGGGGGCGTGTATATATTACATATATACTTTACCCATAGCTCGTACTTTCGCGTATTTTTGTATATATTTTACAATTACGGGTGGGTAAAATTCGAAATATATATATATATATATAATATAATAACAATAATAATAAATAGGCTTCTTATTTACTCTTGCATATCATCTCTGCATAAAAAAATAATAAAAAGAGTCTTGCATCTTCATAGCACGACATCTCATCTCATCTGCATACTTTACTTATGCAAAGTGAAAAGCTAGTGGGTTCTGGACCAAGTCGTGAGTAGATATTGAGGATGGAAATGATTTGACTTTAATCCACTTAATTTCAGAGGAACCTTATAGGAACTGGAGTTAAGATTTTTCAGGTCAGGTGACGTAATTCTTTAAGTCTGCAAGTCTATGTTCATATGTCATCTTGACAAGCCTGAGTAGAGCACTTAACAACACACACATGACTCCTAGAGACAATGGCTTGACGTGCACCAGCACTTTACACATGGCTCTCTACAGATGAGGTGATGAGGAGGCAGTTTCCTTTAGCCTGGGGTAGCATATGAGGGTAGTACTTCTAGGCGGAACCTCTCTTCTTCTTCTAGTGAAGGAAGTGCGTCTCAACTTGGACTAGTGGTGATGAAGGCTAAAGACAGAAGCAGTGGGTTGCAATAAAGCTTCAAAAGAGGGATAGTCTACTGGCTCAAGAGGAAATTTCTTGTATCTATGCTGCACCATGTATATATGTTGTACAAAGGCATGTTGAAAAAAAAAGCCAAAAAGAACTCCAAAAAAGTGGTGGGTCGGATTGAAAATTTAATAACCCCACCGGAGTATACGTAGTCAAGAAAAGCAAAAGCTTATGGTCACCATGTTACTTGCAGCGGGAGACTTAGCTACACTGGCTGAGCTTCCAAAAGTCTATACTTCTTCCTCCTCTTCTTGAGCCGGTTGAACTTGAACTTAGAAGGGAATACCCCGCTTCTCGAGGAAAGAGTTGCTAGACCGAGGCATTAGAGTTACCAGGATGGGGGAGGTTGTTTCTTTGTTACTTCTGAGGTGGGGAGTCATTTATCACTTACACTGCATGAAAAGATTCATGGTCATTAGAGTTTGTGTATGTAGACTTGTTCTGATTAGGTGAGTTGAGGAGTCTTGAATAGAAGATTTGTGGAACTTGAAGTCTGTTAAGTCTTAAACTCAGATCCCGATAAGGTTCCGACACATGATTAATCCAAAGGTCGAGGCAGGCTCCATTTTTCAACTTTTGTTCATGACTTTGGTTTGGAACCCAAAATCATTTCACTCTTGCATTTCATTTAGTTGCTCGGGGACGAGCAAGGTTTAAGTATAGGGGGTTGATGAATCTGTGATTCATCACTTCAAAAGTCAAAAATAGAGCCTTGTTCCCGAGAAAATAGAGGCATATTTCCTTTTAAATTGCATAAATAGCATTCATGCACACATCCATAATTCATGCATTTTAGCAGCTCATTTGCATTTAAATAAGAAGCTAAAAATCCCTTGTAAAATACCTCGTCACCAAAATAACCTCTTCTCTATAATATATATATTCCTTAATAATATAGGGAAGAATGCCAAAAATCACCCTTGTAAAATAGCCAGAATAGCTTGAGAACCCTTGTACATTAAAACACACATAAAGCCCTCATACAAACCCCGAATTAGGTCTACTCACTCTTAGAATACTACACATTAAAAGACCTTCAAAATGAGACTAATTTCATTGAAATTGGAGCTTGTATGAGAAACTTGGGTTTTTTGGGCCATTTTGTATACTACATATGTATATTTATGTATCATATTTGACCTCATCTCCGTCTTTGGTCAACACGAAACTTGTAGATCTCATCAAGATCTACAACTTTCATGTTTTGAGTTTTTCCAAATTCGGCTTCCTCTTCTCTCTACACGTGTTTCTTAATCCAGCCATTCACAGCAGGCCACGTGGCGCCCTTTGGTTGCGCCACGCGGCCCGCTGCCCATCGCCTCATCCGCCCGCGCCTTCCGCCGTTGGATCTCGTTTCAGATCCAACGGCCCAGGCCTTTCCACGTACCTGACCATCTCCCAGCCATCAGATCCGCCCCACACTTCATCTCCACCGTCCCTTAGCGCCGCGCCTTCAGCCTTCCACGTGGAAGCATCTGCGCCGCCTGATCAGATCTCCGATCTTTCCATCACAGCCGCCCCTCTGCCAGCAAATCTCAACCTTCTGATCAACTCCACCCTCTCATCTAAACCACCCGCTCACGCTTCGCCACAACGCGCCACGTGGCTCCCTCGTAACCCATCCTCTTGGCGCCCCAGATCTAATCCTACCCGCTCACCACGCTCTGATCTCCACCGTTGGATCACAAGATCCAACGGTGGAGACCTCGTCTCCTACCTCCAGGCTCCCCTCTCCCCCACGTCCCTTGCCTTGCGGGAGGGGCGCCCCCTTTCCTTTTTTGGACACACGTCAGCCATCTCCTCCGGCCGATGACCCCCCCACGACGTCAACCACTCATCCCTCTCCCTCGCCGGCTCCCTCAAGCTCCACCACCTCCACCATACTCGCCCCACGACTACCACCAACCTCGCCACTCCACCAGCCAGACCACCTCCTTCTCCTTATAAATACGCCACCTCCGGCGCTGTTCACCCCCATCCGCCACTCCAGGGAGGTGCCTCGAGCTCAGACAACCCCTTTGGTGACAGCGATTGAGTGAGTCTTCGAGCGACGACAAGGAATCGACCCCGGCGAGATCCACGGCTGCCACCGCCGTGTCGCAGCCTTCACCGCGAAGCTGCACGAGCTCGGGACCGTACCGATCCCTAGAGCGAAGACCTGGAGCTCAAACCCGAGCTCCATTCCCCAGGTAACCCCGTCCGCCTCCTTCTGATCTTCTCCATAATTTTTCTTTGATTTCTCGCAATTTATTCTCCGGCTATCGTTGGCTTCCCGTTCCATTTTCATTCCTCCGAGCTCCGCGAAGGAGCTCCGGTCCTCGTGGTACCTTCCGCACACTCCGACGACGCATTTCACATTCCTCCGACCAACAGCTCCGCCATTCGGCTGGAGCTCACTCACCGGACCACCACACTCCACTTTAGGCCTCACCGATCACGCCACACTTCTCCACGAGCACTTGCACGCCTCAGCTATACACCTAACTCATTGCAGGTCCTCACTCCTTCATTGGCCGGAGCTTCACCGGAGCTCCCTTCGAGGTTCATCGACGTCGAGCTTCAGCACCCCGTCACAGCTCCTGAGGCCACCGGAAACTTCGCCGTACGCCCCCGCATCTTCCGAGGTACTCGGGAGCCGACGACGCCCTTCATCGACGCCCAGCGACCGAGGCGGAGCAAGGCCAGCCTCACCGGAGCTCAGCCTTCTCCTCCGCAGGTGGCGGAGGGCCGTTCGAGACGAAGCAGCAGCAGCCGTTTGATCAACCGATCGAACGGCCCTCGCCCCGCCACGAGTTCCCCGACGACGCCCGTCCTCGATCGTTAATCGCGCCTCAGATCTGACGGCTCTCCAGTCGCCACGCGTCTTCATCGACATCCCTTGGATCCACCTTGATCCGAGGGCCTTCAGGCCGCCACGTAGACGAGTCCGAGCCTCGGCCTCCAAGCCTAGGCTCGGGCGACCCGAGGCTGCACCGAGCCTCGCTCCGAGCCTCCGACGCCCTCCGAACCTAGGTCGCCCACGTGAGGTGCACGTGCGGCCTGGGTTAATTGCACAGACACCCCTAAAGCTTTCTGAAATTACAAAGAGGTCCCTGTGAAGCAGACCCCACGTGAGGAGTAGGTGTCCCTTGGAGAAATTGCATAAGAGTCCACCATATTATCGGTAATTGCATTTTAGTCCCTGTCAGCATATTTGTTTATTGAAATTTTAATTTCCAGTATTGCATTTACACCCCTGTGTTTGCACGTGTCCCTAGAGTGCATTTTTCATCATTTTGAAATTCTAAAAATTGCATGTTGTTGGAAAGTTTGTCCTCTATCTGTGAGTACACGTGTCTGATTTTTGTAGGCTTATTTGAATTAATTGGTGCATTGTTGACATATTTTGCCCAGTGATGCCTTTTGATTTTTAATTAATTATCTGTGCCTTCAAAAATTATCAAAAATTCACAGTAGCTCAAGGACACCATTTTTAACACACCATAAAAATTTCATAGCATTTGCACGCATATCGAGGCCTAAATAAATTGTTTAGTGATTTTCTTAAATTAATTTTAATAAATTCATTTCACAGTGGAATTAAGTTCTGTCAATTTTCCTAGGTCCCTGATTATTAGAGCTACCTAGGATAATTTTAGTGCTTGGAAAAATTGTGATTCGGTATTTATTAAAAATTAAATTCTGAAAATCACTCTGTCGGTTTATTTGATTCACAGTAAATTCATTTTGAGTCGAAAAATTCCAAAAAACTTAGTGTAGGTCATTTTCATCATAAATAACTATCTGGCCAATTTTCATTATTTTTGGACTTAATTTGATACATTAATTAAATTGCACATTAAATTGGCCTGCATTGTCTGCATACGTCTACATAGAAATTAAAAAAAAAGACCAAAAAAAAATACTCCTTGAAAATCAACGCTTGAATAATTGCTAAAATTTGACCTAAGGAGACAGTTGCCTCCCTGAGTTCGACCTTGGACTTCACCAAGTACAAAAAATTTGCCGCTTGAAATTAACTCGAATCTAATTAAAGTGGTTTTTGATTAGCCCTCTCGTAGCCGACTGCAACGTACGACATCTAATTAATTTGGACATTAATTTGCTCGAATTAACTAAGGGTGCGGGATCGCTCGTCACCATGTCATTCATGATTAAATGTCTAGAGCACATATATCTGCCAAAACATCTTCTTTGATTTTATAAGGATTAATTTGATAATTACGATCATCAACATCGATATGTCACTTTCAAAGTACACTCGATGAAAGATCAAGACTAAAGAGACATACAAACCCTAGGGTTGTAGTCATATTATCTATTTAATTGTCACCCTCATTATTATGAGGAAACTTGCACATTGCAACCACATACAATATGTGTCCAACTGCAAGTCCAATATCTTGATCATGGATCCAATCCATGACAATTTAATAGTAATAATTGAGTATAAAATTGAGTGGGTTTAATGAAGGATTATCTGAAATAAGAAATTTGCATAAGTGTATATATATTATATATACATATTTTACTTTGATTTAGGAATTTTTATATGAAAGTTGTCTTGCCTTATCAACAATGAAAGTTCATTCCCTTAATCACTTCCAATGTATGAGATATACTTACCATTATATCTCAAGCAAGATCTGTGATCTCCTTCCTTATCTTTGTCACATCCCAATAATATGAGAACTTGTAACTCGGATAAAAAGAAGCGGGAACACATTCCGCCTTGCAAGTCCAACTTGCATTTCCCAATTCGATCTTTAACACCCGAGCCCACTACCCATAAGGTGATGTTGATCCGACATTAATTGAAGCGACCGTCAACAGTAATACAACTCACTGTGGACAATCCAATATGACCCCAATAATATGATGACTCCACATTGGGGTCACTACGCATACGTCCTTACTCTTTCGAGAAGCAAAGAGTTCGATCCAAATGGATTGTATGCATGAGCTTTCACTTCGGACAGGCGTCTCCTACATACAATATTTGGCGACAGAACCTTTCACCTTGACGGGAGACCATGGATGTCACTTATGTGATCCTCCACCTCATAGTCAAATTTAATTAATTATCATGAATCACATACATATAATTAATTCTTCCAAGGGAAATATAACAATATTCATAATAGAATAATTTATTTGAATATAATTAATTTAATCTCATTAAATCAATTATCAATCCAATTCAATCATCAAACTAGATTGTTACTTAAAATACTGATACTTTCTCAAAGTACGTATTATTCGAATTTTAATAATTAGAAAATATATCATGATCTCTCAATCATCATTCGTTCCCTACCTGCTTTCATGGTCAGTACCAACGGGAGTGGGATAGACCGCACACGGTACAACCTGCTACCCCAACGCTCCCCGACTAGGCACCATATCTGCCTCGGGAAAAAATAATGCCGAGTTAATCACTTTGTACTTGATATAATCATCAGTTTTTCAATAGAAATTATACCATATAGTAATAATCAAAACCATTTTGATTATAAGGAAATTTGCTAAACAAAATTTCAAAACCTATTCAAGTAGCAAGTTTGATGAAAGTGTATCAAGAAACCAATTGGTGATCTAGATCTAATCTAATCAGTCATTGGTTGAGGCAATGTAATTTAAGGGAATAATTATTATTCTAATATTTTCCAAATATTATCCATATTTATTTCAGAAAATTAACCAGTAATTTCACAAGATACTTAAATGACAATCACATGGTTCATGGTTGAGTATGTAATTTTCAGCATTGACCATCACCAATTAAAATTAGCATATCTATTTCATTTTAAATCCAAATTAAGCAAAATCAATTTTCAGAGTTTGATAATTTGATTTAAAACAGAAACCATATGATTAACACACATTTCCAAGTATTTTAAAATATTAATTAACATCTTAATTACATCACTAACCGCCATTCCCGAAATAGTGGACATATGGTCATTAAAACGATCATATCTTGAGAAAACGAAATTCAAATTACGCAAACTCAAATTCCACATTTTCTTTGTTTAATGGGGAACATTATACATGTAATAAATTAATGTTAAAATATTTTAACTATGGCCGAAAAAATATCACAAAACAGGGATGCAAAAATTGAAATGCGACAAAAATTTTCACGAACTCCAACGAACCCAAATCTTTGTAGGTTCACGGATCTCATGCAAAACCTTCGACAACCTGGATCTGATACCACTTGATGGATATGGGAAAATCTTCAAGCGCATGACGGAAGCGTGAGGATCACATCGTATGCGATCGGGAGCGACTAGTCGCACTAGTTGCTCTGGGCAGCGAAATTTAAAAAAATTTAAACACGAAGAAACCACATGATCCAAGAACACTTCTTAGATCGTTTCATCTTAAACACAAATATGTATAATGTTTACCTCTTGAAGCGTAGTTGTGATCGAGTTTCTAAACAAAGAGACCTCCTGTCTCAAGTCTGATCCGATAGAGGAGACGCTTGCGAGCGCGTTGATGAGACACATTCTTCTTGCAATCCAAGTTGATGATCCAAGCGGTGAATCTCCTGATCTTATCACACGAGATCCAACATCTTCTTCATGAGCGAGGTGTACCGAAGGAGATGGAAATCCAGGAGTAGCTGGCAGCATAATGACGATGCTGCGACGATGACGACTCTTACAAGGGCTCCATGATGGACGACCACTATGAGAGAGAGAGGCTTGGAGTGTGGAGAAAGAGAGAGGGAGAGAGAGCATTTGTTTACATTGTAAACATGTAACTCGAAGAGTAAGGGATGTCTCTTCTTATATAGAGTTTTGAGAGTCCATGGATCTCAATCCATGGACAAAACACAATCAATGGTTGAGATTAATTTGTGTTTCTTTCAATGGATATGATCTTGTTGTGAAAACACAACAACAACAATTAATTTAATTTAAATTAATATATATATATATATCGATAAATCAATATATTTAAATTCAAATCAAATTAATTAGTTATCCTTAGAGATAATGAGAAGATAAACCATATCTCCTAAAAAAGGGGGGACGGCTACAAACATCTCATGAGATCTCATTATCTCATGAGATCTCATTATCTCATGAGATCTCATTATCTCATGATATATCATTATCTCATGATATCTCCAGGATTTATAACAACAATTGTTGTAAGTTATTTCACAAAAATAAGTCATAATTATCTTGTGAAATATTGCAATCATGCCATTGGAAAAATGTGAACCACATTCATATCCTAAAATAAAATGTAAATTATATTTTAATTAATCATCCAATGTGAATTCAATTCACATCAATAATTAATTAACAAATATAAATCACAATATACTTTCTCTAATATATTATAAATCACATTTATAATATATATATGATTAATATAGATAGTGCTATCCACATTATTCATATCCATGATAATTAAATCGTATTTAATCATCTTGGATCTCTATTCTCATGTGCCAAAATAATATGAATAACATTCACACTACTAATATCTTTGATAATTAAATTACATTTAATTATCTCAGATAACTCTCCTTATAATACGAATCAAATTCATATTATCCATGATAATTAAATCACATTTAATTATCAATTTTCTCGATACTTGGATACATATATCAATAGTGAAATTATCCATGAACTCTTTCAAGGATAATGCGCTTTCTCCGCGGATACTTGGAGATAAGGACATGACGATTGTATTGTTCCACGTATAGTGACTTGGATATTGAGATCAAATCTCAAATCCAGATCTTGCGAACCTCCCATAGATGCTTGATTAAATCAAGATCGTAGATCTAATCTTCTCATTGTATCCGAATCACATTCAGATCAATGTCCAACATTTGGACTAAGATGAGATCACTTCTCTATGAGAGGAGTCACTAAAATCCAGACCCATTTCATCACTCCCTAGGAATGAAAGCATCATGGTTATACAACCGTTTATGATCACAACACCCTCAGGTATTCCCAATACCTATACATCCTGCATACTGGAAGACCTAGATTAAACCCGAAGTTTTAGATCTCTTTTAGACCATCTCCTTCAGGGTTTTATCATTATGTTTTCTCATCCGATCATTGGGAGTTGGTATCGATCATATACTTTCCAAAAGCATATATCATACCCGTGTGTTGATCATACACTTTCCAAAAGTATATCAAACCTATAAATTCAGTCAATCTTCCCAAGCGAGACGACCGTGCACGGAATGTGATTCTTCCCAATATCTCATGAGTGAGCTCATGTCTTCCGGTTCAGTAATGAACCTGTATGATCCCTTTGAGAGATCGTATTGCTTATATGCCCTTGCATGCACACCAGCGCTCCGGTGTATAGGCCTTGGTTAGGTCATCATAATAGGTATGCCAAATGTACATACTCAGACATATAGTAACACATCTATCTCCGGTCAGAGGATGTGTGCCTATATCGTGACAGTATACGGCATAGGACTTTGGTTATCTCGATCTCGTTAAGTCAACTCTTTGACCTAACTAATCTGACATCTCCGAATCTCTAAGAGGACATGCATCAAGAGGTCGGTCAGATATCAATCAAGTGAGAAAGGATTGCCATCTCCTACTCAAGATGGAGATCCCTCTCGTAACAATCATTTGATGGTACTTGATGAGTCCTCAATCTAACTTTTTAAATATTCATCCAAGCACCAGCCTCTATGATTCATAATTGAATCAACGGTTGTATGATCATTAAGATGGCCATGGTACATAATCCTAATTGTACTAAGAGACCTATTATGCAAATTAGCTATTCTTCATTTAATATCAGGGAATGATATTTGCAATAACATTTATTGCATAATGGCTCGCCTGGACTCGCATGTCCAACACCCAATAAGTTTTCAAGGCTAGTTTTTCTCGATAACAGACTGAGGACCTAAGTCCGAGGTGTTACATAATGAACCTAACTTGGTTAGTCACTTTGACTTGCTCTTTTAAGATGAATGAAACTTGATATTTTTTTAAATCAGCTTCTACTTGTATTCACTAAATGAGTAGAGATGATTGTTCATTTATAAACATTGTAGGAGCTTTTAATAAACAAGAAGATGGGGTATAATGTATTGACTGAAGTAGCACAACAATATTATCCTATGCGCTTTCACGATAGAAGGCAAGTGTTTCATGGAAGCGTATTAATTCTTATTTTCAGTACGTGATGAATTCTTTCTAGAAAGAATTCTACATATATCCCTGTTCACGTCAATGCTCATTAGAACTGAATCTTAATGGTCTTCTTTAAGTGACTGTTCAATGGAAGAAAGTCTTACATATGTTGCTTTTGTTTTCAGCAATATGAACTTTTCTTTCTAGTTTCTTCTTCCAGTTTATGATATATTTAGTTAGTCGAGAGACATTTGTTAAAAAAATCTCAGGAGCTTGTGAAGTCTTGAGGAGCTTGTTGTTCTTCACAATCACATTTATATCAGAGTTTTTTCCTGAAATAGCGCAAAATGCACTTTGTACTATGACAAATAGATGAAATTTGATATTAATAAAAGTCTTTTAATGTAGTCTTTGATGGGCATGATTTGTCGTCACCCAACATTTCTGGGTATTTTACTTCAATAAATCTAGTTCATGCAGTTTTCTAATGGTTTTAGTCCTACTGTTGCAAGTAGCGATCTTCAGTAACAACAGTCGCAAAGGGAGGTATTATTGGTAATATTATTACAGGAAACTGTCATTTATGGCACTATCAGCACTGCATGAACCGATGAATCAACTCGAAAAAAAAACAAAGTAAATGAATATTTATGTCATTACTCTTTAGAGCGATACTACTGTACTACAGTTCAGTATGTTTAGTACTTAATTAGTTATTATACTTCCAAACGAGGACTAATGAAGTGAGAAAAATATTCACGTTAGCACTTTTCATTTGCACTCCCTTTCATGCCACCCCCCAGAAGTTCACATAATCAACATGTCATTGTTTGCCTAATTCAAGCCCATGCAAATCTGGAAAAAAAACAACTTACGATTATCACATCACCCAGTCCTTTGCTTGGGCTCTTTACAGATACTTCCTTCACTTGTAAATAAACAACCTCTCACAGTTGTGCATGAAAGCAAGCAATATGAGATGTGTTGACTTCTTCTATGCCTTCTATCCTCCCTTCCCCTTCCTTTCAGCATCCATCTTTGCATCATTCCTCTCTAACTATGCATCTGATCTCATTCCTCGAGATAGGCGGAAGCCGACCTGTAAAGGTCATAAGGTGCCCAAAGGTGGTCGACGGCACAAGGTTTACGAGAGTCGAGCCTAAGCCATGGCTTCCCCTTGCCACTCCAGTGGAGGAGGCTGATGGGACCGGGGTGGAGCTTCCTGCACCTCCCTTGGAGGTTGTCCCCTCCCAATCCGTGTTGGTTCCACCTGTGATCCACGCCTTTGATGTTCCCGGCCATCACCAACAAGAAGGGAGGAAGCGATCCCAGGGTGTATATCCTCCTCTGCTTCTGCACAGCCATCCATTCTTCTACCATCCTTGTGTACCCACCTTCCCTCCACTTGGCCACGTCCATGACCATCACGCCTGTGTTGAAGTAGCACGGCTTCCGCCCCTCAAATGTTGCGGCAAACGTCGAGTCCGCCCAGAAGGCATCGGTGAAGTACTCGGTGAAGTTGGCATGGCAGTACTCCGGGGCAGCTACCACCTTGTTAGAGATTAGTTTCACGTCAATATCACGTCCATGGAAGTAACGTATATATATGGAACAAAAATTATCCAAATGTGTTAAGATTTAAGATTTCTTTTATTCTTAGACAAGTACTAGTCGTAAAAACTTTGCTATCCGTCATCTTAACTTCAGTTTTATATACGATATGTATCAACCATCCAAATTACCACAACGCTGATAAAATTTGAAATTCCCAGTTGCGTTGTCGAAGATGGAAGAAACAACGCAATTAAAGATGATAGCATATCCTCTATTTTTTTAACTGGTTAAAATCAAATATTTTCATACGAATAAATGTGTCCGCCTGCACCATCGGTCCTCTCATTAATTACTTGTATCTTCCCTTCAACGATCGTGCATCAATATTATTACTTATATCTCATTTGCTACAAATTTGAGTACCTTCAACGACTTCTCGTCGATTGTCTGGAACTAGATGTTACAGGTATATATCCAAATTAAGTTGTTAAAATGAATATATAATTAAGTCTGATTTAGACGCTGAAAAGTTTGGAAATCATGGCACTTAAACACACAACGCAGGTGGTATATGCATTGCAATAAGGAAGAGGATCTTTTGCTGTGGTATGGGCTGCAGGAGACTCCGCTGCACGCTCGATCGAGCGGTTCCAATGAATTTGCATTTTTTGTGAGTACGGATCATGCGAATTCATGAGAACCGCTCGATCAAGATCGAACGGACGATCCTCGTCCTTGCAATAAAACTGAGTTGTTGGTGCGTCGGAAACAACGAGGTTAAACTCGGCTAAACTAGGGTTTGCTTGAATGCAGATGATAAACCCTAATCACATGATGACTATATCATGTCTCTGTCTGCACGGGAATTTTTATATCCCTAAATCGTAATGGAAAGATTTTTTTTGATAATCGACCGCTGTCTCAGAGTTAGGAGGCATAAGGGATAGAAAGATCGTCCATGACACCTTATCTTCGAGGTCGACCTCCCAGAGAGTGGCGATATCGTCCACAACAATGACGTCGGAGTCGAGGTATATCACACGGCTCACATCCGCTGGTAGCATATCGGCGAGGTAGATCCTCGCGTAATTAAGGGGCTGGTCAAGGGCCTGCCTGATGGATCTCGATATCCGGCCCCTCACACGATTCTGGTCGAACCTGTGCACAGCGAAATCCAGGTACGGGAAAGTCGCGCGGATGCTCGTCAGGATCTCCGACTCGAAACGAGCCGCAAGGAAATGGAACATGACGTCCTCGGGGCAGAACGTATGCTGCAGGATTGAGAGAACGGCTGCCATCGTTCCACGTAGGTAGTTCGCGTCGAGAGTCATGGCGATATGGATCTTTCGACGGGTAGAGCACTCGTCGCCATTGCGGTAGGCGGGGGCCTCACGGAAGACGGGGAGGGGAGGATGGGAGGTGGGCTGGCGGATGACGTCTACGCGGATGCTTGAGACGGCGTAGGGGAGCTGGTGGAGGAGGAGGATGACGACGACGAGGAGGGAGGAAGGGGGCAGGTGGCCGCGCGGGGGCGGGGGGCGGAGGAGGGAGGCCATCCTGTCGGGGGCGGGAGGGTCAAGAGGGTGGAATAGGGTTTGGCGGAGGGGAGGAGGCTGAGCTGTTCGGGTGGGAATGGGAGGACGGGAGCGAAGGTCGGGAAGGGCTTTGCGATGAGCGTTGGAATTAGATATAGTCTCGAAGACGTTGTGGACTGCTTTCGTTTGCGTCTCTTTTTCGTCTTTTTTTTGCTTTTTATGTCCACCAGGTCAAAATATATCCATCCACCAACGGCAGGTTGACTCCGCTCATCATCATAATCAAACTTTTAAAATTTATATAAAATATACCGAAATATGCAATATACACACTTATCATCAAAATCATTTATAAATATAAATAACATCGAAAATGCATTAAAATGAGCGTTTTTATAAGTTTTGTGTATATTGCTAAGTAAGTAAATAAAGCTAAAAAAGAAAATTCTTAAGTTCAAGTTATCAAATAGTAATCTCCCACTCTTATAACCTACTTTCACACTTTGTAAATTACCGATGTGAAACTATGTTTGATTGGGTTGTTACAACTGTTGGAAGGAGCCTAATGTCCGGTCTTGGAGGAGCCAACGGTGTCTGACAAGTCGGATCTGACAATCGATGTATCAACCATTCTCTCAGCACTCAGTTTGTGAACAACCAAATCAAGCAAACAATCAATCCACAATGTGTGAATAATCAATGTGAATGTGTGGATCAAAATTTAATTTTATTTTAACTCTACAAAATATGTGCATAGCGAATAAGTGTAGAGTGTCGAACCATAGAGAGCAAGTCGCTTCTGGGGATCTGTTGGGGTGGATTGAAGCAGCACATAAAAGGAAAGGTCAAATTACTTGGCATTCGTTTGGACGATTTGGTTGGCACGGAATGGTGTGATGTTTTGACAGGGCAGGTTCCACGTGGAGAGTGTTGTGATGCATGCCAATATGATGACTGATAGTTGAGCATTGTAAATGATACTTCAGTCTCCGGTGTATTGGATGTGTAATAATTTCATTTTTTTGATGATAAATGGATAAGTTTTTGAGCACGCACCTACACGATGTATGCCCTTTTTCTTTCAAAAAAATAAAATTTAGAAAATAAATATTTTTGCATTTTTCCACTTTTAAAATTTTTATGGATTTTTAATCATATCAAATTTATGGATTTTTAATGTTTTATATTTTTAATATATTTTTATTTTATTTTATTTTTATATTTTCTAATTTTTAATTTCTTTTATTTTTAATATAAAACATGTGTGTATATATAGTAATATATATTACAAATAATATATAGATTTTATATTAAATATAAAAATTCAAGAAATATAAAGATACACTCCTTTTTATTTTTAAATGTTTTAAAATATATTTGAAGTATATATAAGTAATAATGTTAATAATAGGTATATATAAGTAATATATAGTATAAGGGAGTTGGGAGCCTACACCTTGGGTGTAGGTAATTACCTACACCTGACCTTTTTTCATTATTTTGGATTTTTTAAAGGAAACTTTATGAGGATTTGTGTAAAATATTGAGAATATGTGTTTCAAGTTTCATGCAAAATAAACATTCCTGATATGTACATCTAAAAATGGTCACCAATTTTGAGACCGTTAAAATTTGGCAGTCTTGATGCCGATGATAAAAGTTTTGAATTAAGTTGAATTTGGAATGATAACATGGTGATATGTGATCATCTAATTCACCCAAGGTTTTATTTCAAAAAAATTAAAAATAATGAAAAAAGAGGCGGGTGTAGGTAGTTACCTACACACCAGGTGTATTTTCCCTTTCCATAATATAAGGGACCTGGGAGCCTATAACCAGGTATGTAGGTAACTTCCTACACCTGACCTTTTTTTTCATTATTTTTGAGATTTTTTGAAGGAAGCCTTAGGGGGACTTGCGTAATATATTGAGGGGAATATGCATTTCAAGTTTAATGCAAAACAAACATTCTAAACATGCTCATATAGAAGGGGTCAATTTTAACAATTTCGAGACCGTTAAAATTTGGTAGTCTTGATAAGTTAAATTTGGAATGACAACATGGTGATATGGTGATATAATTCACCCAAGATTTTATTTTAAAAATATTTTAAAATAATGAAAAAAGAGGCGCATGTAGGTAGTTGCCTACGTCCCCAGGTGTATGATCCCTTATTTTTATATATACTTATATATTTATACTCCAAAATTTCAAAATAACATGTTTATGTGTTTTTCAAATTTTATCTATTTTTGTAATTTTTCTATAATTTATGATATTTTTTAGTGTTTTAGAAATATGCAATATAACAAAATAGGGAAAATAATAATAGGCTGAATGTTTCGGGGTTTTAAAAAAAGAGCACGAGTTCAAAATTCCCCCAAACAAATTTTAATATATACTATATAATATAAAGAAAAATCTACAATAAAAAACTATTATTTGGATTTTATAGATTTTTGCTAATTTTCCAGGGTTAGGAGGATTTTTCCATTTAAGGTTTTCTTTTCATTTTTTTGTGATTTTAGGTCTGGAGATATATATATACACACACATCGAAATATATAATATATATTTTGAAATTTTTAGATAAGGTTTTACAATTTTGTATTTTTGACGTTAAATTGGGAATACATAACTTCTAAATGATTTTGAATAAATAAAAAATGCAAGAAAATACTAAATAAAATCATGGTATAAATTAGCAAAATATTAAGCATTTGCTAGCATTTTCCCAAAATTTAACACGCACAGAAGCTATTTTAAATAAAATAGAAATACATAAATAAAATAAAGTGTCTAACATGGGTATTTGTTATAAAAAATATAAGACAAGGGATTATGTGCAAAAATACCCAAAATTTAACACTAATTTATAAATTCTAAATATGAAATACAAATTAAGGAACCCAGGAGGGTTTCTTTCAATTTTCCCACCTCACGTGGGTCGCCATGTGAGGTGAGCTGGCATGGACCTAAAAGCAATATCCAATAAAGTACGAGAGGTCCTTGCAATATTTACATAAAATTAAAACACTCTTTAATATTTATAGAATTTAATTAAAAATACAAAAATATAGAGGGGGTCCTATATAAATTACCCTTTAAGTCACTCGATAGGGCACTCCTTCACACGACACGTGGCTTAACTGACAGTGGTGAGAGGAAGAACTCGGAAGAAGGTTAGTTGGGCTGACCTTCGATCGTTGATTCTGGCCATGTCTGGCCTCCGATTGCCTTGCGGATGCCCTCTTTCTCTTCCCGACAACCTTCCGTACTTGCAAGATTCTTCAAATGTGTCAGGGCCCAATCATAAGGGGGCCTGGATATCCACGCCACCCGAAGCTCTATTAAGAGCTTGGATGTTTGATCCAGGCAACTCCTTTGATTTGGTATGAAGAGGAGGATGAGAGGACCATGGCTGACTCTCTCTTGAAGCTGGATACACAAAGGAACAACGGGGCGATCGAGCTCTGGCAACGACGGAGGAGGGAGCTCCGGTTCCCACTCAATCCTTATAGGACCAAGGGGAAAACAAGAGGGAAAAATGAAGAAGTAAGCAACTAATGTGATAAGATGAAAATAGTGGGTTGAAACATAGGAGGTATGATGGATTTGGGGTTGGAGCCTAGTGCTCCAATGATTTTAGATCTTAAAACTAAACTAAACCAAGGGATATTTAAAAAAAACTAAAGTTAAATCTAGGATACTGGAATGAAATGCAAGAGAAAACCTAAGGTTAACAACTTAGACAAACGAACTTGGAGCAGAATGAAGTTTGTCCAGAGGAGCTCTGATGAACCTCGAATCACCGTGGATCTATGCCTTTATCCACGCCCACAAGGTAGAGAGATGCTCTTTGTCATCGGGTAACTCAATCTACTAGGTCTATTGGGGGTACAAACTAGAAAGGGGGACCAAAAGGGCAAAATGAGCGGAGGGTAAAGTTTTATAAATAAGGTGAGGGTAGGTGAAGATCATGGGAGTGTGATCGATTCACCAAAGATCCAATCAATCAGAGGGTTGGGCGAGGTTGAGGAAGGTGTAAGGAACAATCAAGGATCCTTGAGAAATGATTCACCTCCCAAAAATTGGTGAAAGTTGGGGTGTATAGAGGTTTTACAGGTCACACAATGGTAGCAAAGACTGTTGACTCACGGGTCAACAATCGCTGCCTTCTGGTAGGTCGTCGTGGACCAACCATAAAATATATGGGATTAAATGCCTTATAAAAATATATTAAAAACAGTAAATTAATTATTTAATTTTTGGTCAAAATATGAAAAATGTTTATAATCTTATGAAGTATTTTATTCTGATTTTTATTTATTTTTACAATACTTTTTATTATGTTCTAATATTTACATATGTATATATTCCTGTATTTAGTACAATTTATTTTTATTTTGTATTTTGGATTTTATTTCGATATTTACATAATTTATATATTTATAACTTCTTTAATTGTACTTTTACATATTTTTATTATAATTTCTCATTTTATCTATTTACTTAAATAAATATGTATAAGTATTATATATGTATAGTTTACCTATATATTTTAACACATTATTTATGTTTATGATTTTCTAATGGTTTTATTCTAATTTTATTATTTACATGTATTTTGAATAATATTTACAAATATATAAAAATATAAGAAAGTAAAAAGTATAAAGAATAAATATAATGATTATTGTATACATGTACATTAACACAATGAGGGCCGAAAAGTCAACTTTTGCATCTTAACTCAAAATTAAATGAAACTACCATCATTAAATAGATAATATTCTATAAACAATAAAAGTGAGTCTGATCAATTTTAAGTCTGTTTGGAGAAGATACATGTCTGCAAAGTTTTCTTTATGACTTTTTATTATGTGTGTTCTTGGCACATTATGCATTATTTTTGAATGAAATCAATTTTGTATTTTTCTATATTTTTATGTAAAATATTCATGTT
This sequence comes from Ottelia alismoides, assembly GCA_037367405.1. Taxonomy (NCBI): domain Eukaryota; kingdom Viridiplantae; phylum Streptophyta; class Magnoliopsida; order Alismatales; family Hydrocharitaceae; genus Ottelia; species Ottelia alismoides. The sequence continues at coordinate 445,346 of JAZKJV010001148.1, read as the reverse complement.
GAGGGCTTATTGATTTGAGATGTAAAAATAAGAAAATAAAACAGGTCCCAAAAGCCGATTATTGATGAAAAAGAATTAGCATTTCAACTGTATTATATGTACAAATGATCTACCATATCTCCCCCTACTTTATTCCTTGTCGACCAAGTCATCATGATGACTGAGTTTAAAGGTCTAGGTCACTCAATGTATTTGACACTTCATTGTTTTTCTTTTATTCCTTTATTCTTTTATTTTATGATTAAATACAATATTTTATGCAGTATTTAAAGATCAATTATCGAGCTTTATTTTGCACAAATTATTGCTATATACATGCATTTAGCTACAGATTTAAGGTCAAAATAAAAGATTGATATGATGGAATGGAGATTCATCAACAACCTCCCCTATTTATATTCACAATGTCCTCATTGCGACGTTATCCATCACTTATTTCCGGTGATAGTAGCGAATGCATGCTCCAGGTAGTCTTTTCCTCCTATCTCTTTGTAGAGGCGACTCCCGCTCTCGGGTTGCCCATTCCAGTATCACAAGTCACAAGCTCTAATACCATTTGTAACGTCTCAAGCTTTGATCCCCGGTCCGATATCGAGGGAAACTTACCCAACTTATTAGGTTCGATCCCAAGTGGACCTATTGACAACCAACTAAACATAGTTCCACATCAGTAACTCACAAAGTATGAGAGTGGGTTATAGAGTAGGGGATTGTTCAATCGACTACTCAAAGGGACTAACTTCTGGTCTTGGAGGGTCTGTGGTACTCGACAAGTCAGGTCCCGCAATCACTGTATCGATAACTCTCGTGGCACTCAACCCATGAACAATCAACTAAGATAATAATCAACCCGCAATGTATGAATAATCCATGAAAATGTGTGAGTTGAATTTTATTTTTAATTTAACTCTACAAAATATGTGTATAGTGAATAAGTGTAGAGTGTCGAACCACAAAGACCAAATACGGGGATAGGAGTATTTAGTGTCAAAATAAACAACAAATGTTTTTATACTTTTTGGGTTTTTGTTTTTTTTGTGGGTTTTGAATTATATTTAATTTTTTATGGATTTTTAGTATTTATATTCATATGTTTTTGAATTTTATACTTTTTTATTTTTTTATGTTTCTGATTTTTAATTTCCTTTTCTTTTTAAAGATATAATAAATATATATACAAATATCTATGTATAATAATATGTATAATGTAAATACCACGTATGATATATATAATACATATAGAAAAATATAGAAAATATAAACAAGAACACTCTTTTTTATTTTTTAAGGGTTTTAAAATATATTTAAGGTATTTATAATCAATAACAATAATAATTATTATAATACTATGTAAGTAATATCAAGTGGATATTTACCATATATGATTTTATATTTATAAATATAGTCATATATATTCAAAATTTATAAAATAAAATGTTTTGTGATTTAAATATTTTCTCTATTTTTATGATTTTCTTGTAATTTTTTCTATTTTTTCTATTTTTAATTTATATTTCAAAAATTCTCAAAATTACTTTAAATCATATTATATAAACTTAATAAAAGTATATAGTAGAAAACTATTTTTTGGATTTTATAGATTTTTTGCACATTTTTATAGAGTTAGAAGGGGTTTTTCAATTTTTAAGATTTTTATTTATATTTATTGTGATTTGATTTTTGGTCTGAAGTTATGTTTTATAGTATTATGCATACTCTAATTTTATGGAATTTTTAGAAGTGATTTTATAATTTTTTTGTATTTTTATATCTAAACAAGTAATAAATGTCTCCTGAATGATTTTTAATAATAGAAAAATCAGGAAAATGCTAAAATAAAAATGCAGCGTGAACAAGCATAAATAATGCATTTACTTTAATTTTTCTAAGATTTTATACGTAGAAGAGATATTTTATAATAATAAAAGAAAACAAATTAATTTACAACCCAACAATGGTGTATATGACATAAAAATAAAGTACGAGGGTTTTCATGCAAAAACCAGAAGTTTTAACAATTTATTACAACTTTTAAATACTAAAAATAAATAATAAAACCTGGTAGGTGTTCCCTACAATTTGTCCACCTCACATGGGATGCCATGTGAGGTGAGATGGCACTGGACCTATCTACAATACTTAAAAGGTTCAAAGGGTTCCGTTCAATTTTTACACAAAAATTTATATTTAATTCATTATTTATAGAATCTGATATGAAATTCAATATAGTATAGGGGCTACATAATAATTTATCCCTTTACTGCGTGCGATTAGAGGGCGAAACATCTTCATGTGTGTTGATTGACGATCGAGGGGTGCTTCGTTTCTCTTGATGATCTGATGGCTCACAAAAGACCTGAGTAGAGGAGCATTCCAATGACAGCTGCTCCTCACCAAGAACATGGAAGAACCGCGAGTGGGTGATCTTATTCTCTTTGATTCTTCCTACTCCTAGCTCCAACCCCTCACCGATGATGGAAATCCCTTCCTGGGAGGTACACGTGTCTACATGATGCTCAATGGGCTCTGAGCTCCTTCGGAGGGATCCTGGAGCTCATGTGCACCCGGGCTTCTGACTTAGACTCCGAGTAGACTTTCATGTGCCCGATTGGGGCCGATTCCTGCATAAAAACTTTAAGGGGTTTGAGAGCGATCTCCTCGACCCTATGTTGAAGCTGCTACGCAACTGGAGCGAAGGGGGTGTAGAACTCCGATGACGGCTGATAACCGCCCGAACGACTAAGGTAAAGGTAAAGAAATGAAGGTCGTCGCGACCTCAATCACTCGGGCTAAGCATATCAAGAAAAAAATCGAACCGCGAAATAAATCAGGGATGAAACACGAAGTGCGGTCCTAGCTATGGGATTAACCTGGTATAGCTCCCAGGGTCGAACACAAGGAGCACAGATTGGCCTTGCGGCCTACGATGTAGTCAGAAATCCGAGAGAGTATTTTTTAGTGTTTCTAAGGGTTTTTGTATTTTTTTAGGATTTTTGGAATATAAAGAAAACAGGAAAAGCACACAAACAATTAACTTGAACAATTCATTTAATGCATTAAAAAGCAAGCAAAAATTCAGACAAAAATATTTTTATGTGTTTTATATTTTTTTATGTTTTTGGTGAATTTTTGAGATTTTTCTGATGTTTATTTTATTTCCTAAAAATCCAACAGTGCGAAAAGCAAGGGGTACTGTCCAACCAGGCCCAAAACCCAAAGATAAAATATCTAAGGATCTCAAAGGGACCTGGAGGTAATTTTCCTGTATACTAGAGAAAACAAGGAAAACTTGAGCACCAAAATTATTGTTTTTGAGTTTTTAAATTATTTATTATGATTTTTAGGAGTTTTGAGGTGTTTTTAAGTTTTTAGGGTTTTTACTCAATGAAAAATAGCCAAAATTGGCTAGAAAATCAAGGAACACAAAATAAACAGTAACTAATTTTTATGGAATTTTTAAAAGGGTTTTGATATTTTTTTGGGGTTTATGACTCTAAACAGTAGCAAACATAAGGGTTTTTGAATTTTTAAAAATATCAAATGAAATCAAAAATGTCCTCAAAAATTCACAAAAATTCTACACCATGGCAGGAGCCATGTGTCTAATTTTCATCGAATTTGGAGGTGATTTGATATTTTATTCAAAGATAAAGGAGGGGCACTGTGCACATGGACCAAAGTGCAAATACCCAAAGTTCTGGGGGTCCTGGTGCAAAATACCCAAGAAATCACGCGCGAGGCGCGTGTCTGGGGCACTCAGGGACCCAAATGTAAGAAAAATAAGTTCCGAGGGCTTATTGGTAACAAGTACCCAATAGTCCAGGGGCTTATCTGCAAATAACCCAAAAAATATCGCACATGGGGAATTAAATCACGCACAGGGGCATAAATGCAAATAAAGAAAACTTTTTATCCAATCCGTAACATCCAGAACTACAGGGCTTATATTGCAAATAACCCAATAAAGTTCACGTGACGAAGCACGTGGTCCACGTAGACAGGGGTATAAGTGCAAATAAAGTAAGTACGAGGTCCTTAATGCAAATATCCCAGAAAATAAACAACTGAATTTAAAAATTACAGGACTAAAATGAAATAAAACAAACAGAGGGGCCTAAGATGAATTTACCCCTTTTATTATTATCGACGGCCTGATGTGCGCCACGTGGCTGATCGGACGGTGGAGAACGGGTGCGCCTTTAACTCTGGAAGGGCTGGCCTGATCGAACGGTGGAAAGTATTCCATGTGGCAGATCTGACGGTGACGAAGTGTGGTGGAGATACTCTTGGTGAATCGACGGCTGAGAGGAGGACGCGTGGCGAATCTAACGGTTGAGGCTAGCTGGTGCCTCTCTCTCTGCGCGAGCGGTCAAGATCGACCCTCGGGATGATCGGACGGTGGCAGTGCTCCGCAAATGAATGGTTCAGATCAGATCTGGAGCGAAGAGGATGATCTGACGGTTCTGGAGGATCCTGGAAGAACTGGTCGCTGGCGAGATTCGCCGGGCTCGTGCGTGCGCTAGGGTCCTCTGGAGAGCCTTCTGGAGGTCGGAGAAGAATCGCGGAAGGCTCCCGCGTCTGCTGGTGGTCTCCGACGAGCGCGCTGAGCTCCGAGGAGCTCGAGCGAAGGCGGCGGAGCCGGGTCTCCTGTCTGGATGGCGAAGGGTCTCAGATGACCCTTGTCTTGACCTGAAAAGCGAACCAGAAGACTCACGGGTCGAGGGCAAATTGCCTCGACCCGGTTAGGCGGCGTGAAGGTGCATGGTGCGTCGGAATGGAGAGCTCCGGCGAAGGTGGTCGGCAAAGGAGCTCGATTCCCAGATCCTGTGCGATCTGGGTTGGGTGAATGGGTGAAGAAGATGCGGAGAGGTCTGGCGAAGATGATGGTCGGGTCGGAATGGCAGATGGGAGATCGGAGGTGGCTGGCGACGGCGGCGGAGCTACGCTACCAGTAAGCTAAAAATCGAAACCTACGCTAATCTACGGCCTAAGTGATCTACCTGGGTGGTCGGAGAGACTGGGGAAGAGCAGTGGGTGCTCCTGGTCGTAGCCTCAAGGGTCGTCTCGGCCCGAGGCTCGGTGCTCACGCTGGTGGCGGAGCAACGGCGGCGAAGAACGCCGGATCAGTGGATTCGCCTCCTCGCCTCGCTGCAACAGGGGCGATCGCTTGCTGTCACTCTCGCGGTGCTTCTGGAGGTCACTGGGAAGAAGGAGAAGGTCCAAAGATGAGGCGCAGAGGCGGCGGAGGTCGAGATATATATGGAGGCAGGGCCGATTAGGGTTGGGTGGAGACGGCTATGGAAGGCGTGGATCCTTCGGCGAAGGATCTGGCGAGGATGTCGGATGATTGGCGAAGGATCCGGGCACGGGGTTTGCGGAGGCGACAGGCTGGAGATGCGTGGAGAAATCGGCGAAGTCGGGTCGGGCGCGGGTCTCCCCAAAAGGAAAGAGTCCGCGGGGGAGTTGACCGGGGTCAACAATCCCCCGTGGACCAATCAGGAGCTGCCAATTATTGATTTCTTTGTTTATTTATTTTAAGGTAGAAAATGGCCGAATTAAGAAAAACTTAAAACATGAAATATTTTTCTTTTATTTTTTTCTATTTTTTTGGTGATTTTTAATTAATTTTTGGAAATAAGAATAATGTATGTACATGATATAGGAATATATACACTATGTAGGCTTTTTATTTTTGATTTTTTTATTATTATTTTTATACAATTTTATTCCTATTTTATATCTTATTTATTTATAGAATAAACTGAGGAATAAAAGGATATTTTTATTTTATTTTTATCACTTATATACATGGGTGGAATAAATAGTTATATATATTTATATACATAGTATATATACACTGTATTTTTGTATTTTTAATTTTTGTTCTTTTTATTTGATTTTTGTTGTGTTTCTTTTTATTTGCTTTATTTACAAAATATACCATAGAATATTCACGAAAAGTTTTGAAAATAAATACATTTATTTATAGGGTTAAATAAAGGATGATGGTCTATGTACATGGTGAAAGGGCATTTTTTGGAATTTTGATTTTTTTAATTTTTATTTTGTTTTTAATAGTTTCTAAATATATAAAAATGTATACAGGCATATTTTTGGGTGAGGAAAATATAATTTTATTTATTTACAAAAGTATGTACACATGAGCTCCTATCTCCCTCTACTTTGGCTTTTATGCGGTCAGGCCCATGCTGAGCCCTCCCTTGGGTTAGGTTGCTCAATATTTATTCTAAATATTTCCCTCTTTTTCTTTTTACTCTTTATTCTTTTATTTTTGCACAAAAACATGCTAATTATATCTTTTTACACAATGCATGCTTTTGGTAATTATTTGTATTTACACATATTTACATGTATTTGCAAAGGTTTTTGTAGCTAAAATAGAAGAATAAAGAGTGATGAATGGGTATTCATCACCCCCCTATGCTTAACTTTGCTAGTCCCTTAGCAAACACTTATTTGAAAAAGAAGTGAAAAAGAAAGAAAAAGAAAAAGAAAAAGAGGATGTACATGGATCAAGGTTGAATTATTAAACTTTCCTTTATTAACTTGAAATATGGAGCTCGATCAGATCTTTGGATTATTAATGTGTCGGAACCTTATTTGGACTCAAGCTTAAAACTCAACAGTCTCCAAGTTTCACCAATCTATGGGCAAGACTCCTTAATAAACCAGATCAGAACAAGTCTACATACACAAACTCTAATGACCATGAATTTTTCCATGCGGTGTAAGTGATATGTGGCTCCCCACCTCAGAAGTAATAAAGAAACAACCTCCCTCAACCTGGTAACTCTAATGCCTCAGTCTAGCAACTCTTTCCTCGAGAAGCGGGGTATTCCCTTCTAAGTTCAAGTGCAACCAGCTCAAGAAGAGGGGGTAGAAGTATAGAGTTTTGGAAGCTTAGCCAGTGTAGCTAAGTCTCCCGCTGCAAGCTTCATGAGATGTAACATGGATACCATAAGCTTTGCTTTATTTGACTATATACACTCCGGTGGGGTTATTAAATTTTCAATCCGACCCACCATTTTTTTGGAGTTCTTTTTGCATTTTTGCATATTTTTTTTTCAAGGATTTCTGTACAGCATATCTACATGGTGCAGCATATAAGAAATTTCCTCTTGAGCCAGTAGACTATCCCTCTTTTGAAGCTTTATTGCAACCCACAGCTTCTGTCTTTAGCCTTCATCACCACTAGACCAAGTTGAGGCACACTTCCTTCACTATAAGAAGAAGAGAGGTTCCGCTTAGAAGTACTACCCTCATATGCTACCCCAAGCCAAAGGAAACTGCCTCCTCACCACCTCATCCGTGGAGAGCCATGTGTAAGTGCAGGTGCAAGTCAAGCCATTGTCTCTAAGAGTCATGCGTGTGTTGTTAAGTGCTCTACTTAGGCTCATCAAGATGACATATGCTCATAGCCTAGTGGACTCAAAGAATTAAGTCCTTATGGACCTGAAAAGCCTTAACCCTAAGTCCTATAAGGTTCCTCTTAAAGTTAAGTGGATTAAGATCTTTTTCAAGCTCCAATTCTCAATTTAATTCCAGGCTTAGTTTAAATATCAACTCTTATCCAGGAAGAACTATATACATATATGTACACAAGATGCTATTTACAAATGTTTTACAATTATGCAAAATTTTTGAAGAATGTTTTGAAATCATGAATAAATGATGCATGAGGTGCAAGTTTTGCAAAGAGATATTTACAAACATTTACACAAGATTTTTGCAAACTTTTGATTTTCAAAACATTTTGGAAAAATTTTGTACTATATACATAATTTTGATACAAAATATTTATACAAGCTTTACACAAAAGATTTTTGAAATCATTTTTACAAAAATACTTTGTACACTAGCTATGTATGTGCAAGATAAAAGAGGTTTATGTACATGAAAAATTTTTAAATTTTTGTGATTTTTAGCCATACAAAGTACGAGTTATGGCTAAAGTATATATGAAATATATACACACCCCCCTATACTTAGCTCGAACGATGTCCTCAGAGTGATCAAGAGCGATGAAGAAGACATAACTCGTGCTTAGTAAAAGGGAAGTGAAACGGAATGGCTAAGTACCGGAATGAATAAATGAATAGAATGAGAGGAACTCGGTGGTCTCCCCCTATACTTAGGATTAACTAATCCTAAGTATAGCAAGCTGTACATGAAGGGAAAGCCGAGTGAAGAAGATACAGAATCTGCCCCCCCTATACTTAGGGTAAAATATCCCTAAGTATAGGCAGCAAAAACAGGAGCAGAAAGAATGAAAAGAATACTCGCAGGTCCGACATTCCCCCCTATACTTAGGGTAAAGTACACCCTAAGTATAGCATAATCACAGGATGAGAAAAGGGATGTGGGACTAAAGAATAGAATGATATGGACAACTGGATCTATACAGGCGGAGGAACAGTGAAAATCAGGCGTGAGATGCAAAAGATGTGAGTCAAAAGACCACATCTCACGCAAAATGAATAGGGGCACAAATAATAACGTCCCGCGGCTCATGATCTAGAAATGGTTTTAGCCGCTGGCCGTTCACTCGGAAGGTACTCTCAGAAGATAACTCAGATATATCAATGCTTCCGTTATCGTGTACCTTTCTGACCAAGTAAGGTCCCTTCCATTTGCTCTGTAGCTTCCCTGGAAATAATCTAAGCCTCGCATCAAACAACCATACTTTCTGTCCAATCTCAAAATGCTTGTGGCTGATATGAGAATCATGCCACTCCTTCACTTTCTCCTTATAATGTAGGCTGCTTGAGAAAGCTGCATCTCTAAGCTCCTCCAGGGCAGCTAACTCTGCCCTCCTTTGGTCTCCAATACCATCTGGATCCATCAAAATATCTGTGACTGCCCAAAGTGACTTGTGCCTCAGCTCAACAGGTAGATGGCATGGCTTGCCATAAACGAGGCGAAAGGAAGATGTGCCCAATGGAGTCTTGAAAGACGTCCGATATGCCCACAAGACCGAGTCCAAAAGCTGTGACCAATTCTTTCGATCAGGGCGGACGACTTTCTGTAAAATATTCTTGATCTCCCTATTCGACACCTCAGCTAGACCATTTGTCTGTGGATGGTAAGGTGTGGCAACACGATGGTCTATACTGAACTCGCTAGCAAGGGCCTTCACCTGGTCGTTGACGAAATGAGACCCCCCATCAGAAATCAAAACTCGTGGAACCCCGAACCGCGTGATGATGTGTTTTCTCAAAAATCTGCAAACTGTCCTCGCATCAGCGGCTCGGGCGGGGATAGCCTCAACCCAACGACTAACATAATCTACGGCCAACAGAATGTACTCAAATCCCTGACTCTTAGGGAATGGACCCATGAAATCGATGCCCCATGCGTCAAAAACCTCACAGAAGTGAATGGGCTGCATCGGCATCATATCACGCTGTCCACAAGTGCCCATCCTCTGACAGTCAGTACACCTCTTCACAAACTCATCAGAGTCCTTGAAGAGGGTAGGCCACCACAAGCCGGATTGGAGCACTTTCTGTGCCGTTCTTCTCCCAGAATGATGTCCTCCTGCCTCAAGCTTGTGGCAGTAAGTGAGGACACTATGATGCTCCTCCTGAGGAATACACCGACGCCAGATGTTATCCCCTCCTTCGTGGTAAAGGATGGGATCCTCCCAGTGGTAGGACTTGGCCTTCGCAAGGAAGGTCTCACGCCTCTGCCTGGGCCAATCTTGTGGGACTTTCCCAGCAACGAGAAAGTTCACAATATCGGCGTACCACGGGAGTGAGGCGATAGCAAGGATCACCTCATCTGGGAAGGTATCTCGAATAGGATCAATCTGCTCAGAATCCTCAGGTTGCTCTAATCGGGAGAGATGATCCGCCACCACATTCTTGACTCCAGGCTTATCCTTGATCTCAATGTCGAACTCCTGGAGTAGAAGGATCCATCTAGTCAATCTGACCTTGGCATCCTTCTTTGCCATGAGGTACCTGATGGCGGTGTGATCTGTAAACAAAGTCACTCTAGATCCAATGATATACGATCTGAACTTATCTAGGGCGAACACTATTGCTAGCATCTCTTTCTCTGTGACCGTATAATTCCGCTGGGCGGAATCCAATGTGCGGCTAGCATAGTGTATGGCAAATGGAACTCCATCCCTCCTCTGTCCCAGCACTGCCCCCACGGCAAAATCGGAGGCGTCCGTCATGATCTCGAATGGGAGAGACCAATCGGGTGGCTGAAGGACAGGAGCCTCAATAACACACTGCTGGAGAGTCTCAAAGGACGAAAGACACTTGTCATCGACAAGGAACTCGGTGTCTTTCGTCAAGAGATCAGTCAACGGTCGGGCGATCTTGCTGAAATCATGAATGAATCTCCTATAAAAACCAACGTGCCCCAGAAATGACCGTAACTGCTTCAAATTGGACGGCGGTGCGAGTTTTCTAATGACGTCAACCTTGGCCGGATCAACCTCCATGCCCCTGTTGGAGATGATGTGGCCAAGCACCGTCCCTTGAGTCACCATGAAGTGACTCTTCTCCCAAGACAGAACCAAGCGGGTAGCAATACATCGCTGGAGCACTCGGTCTAGGCAGTCAAGACAGGAATCGAATCCGTCGCCGTAAACCGAGAAGTCGTCCATGAAGACCTCCAAACACTCCCCTACCATGTCCGAAAAGATCGACAGCATGCACCTCTGAAAAGTCGCAGGGGCGTTGCATAGCCCAAATGGCATGCGTCGAAAGGCGTATGTACCGAAGGGACAGGTAAAGGTGGTCTTCTCCTGATCCTCAGGAGCGATGGCCACCTGATTATAGCCCGAGTACCCATCCAGGAAGCAATAATGGCTCTTCCCTGCCAGTCTCTCTATGATCTGATCAATAAAAGGCAGGGGGAAATGGTCCTTCTTGGTGGCCTGGTTGAGTCTCCTGTAGTCAACACAGACCCGCCACGAGGTGGATACTCGTGTAGCAATCTCCTCTCCCGACTCACTGATCACAGTCGTGATGCCCGTCTTCTTGGGCACCACATGCAAGGGGCTAACCCACTTGGAGTCGGAAATGGGATAAATAAAATCTGCACTCCACCATTTTGATATTTCCTTCATGACAACCTCTCGTAGGTTGGGGTTCAGTCGCCGCTGGAACTCACGCGACGGCTTTGCCCCTTCCTCGAGATAGATATGGTGGGAGCACAACGAGGGACTAATCCCATGGAGATCTGCTACGCTCCATCCAATTGCCTTGCGGTTCTTTTCAAGAACCCCCATCAGACGGGATTCTTGTTCTCCAGTCAGATCGGCAGAGATGATGACTGGGTACATCTCAGACTCTCCCGCAAGGAATCGATACTTCAGCGAAGTAGGGAGCGGCTTTAGCTCTGGACAGCTGGGTGCTGGCAAATCTGGCTTCTGAAGAAGATGTGTGTATGCTGACAATTTTGCCAAATCTGCCTGGGAAAATGATAAAGAACTCTCACAAACTTGATCTGGAGAAGGCGGGTCTTCTACATTGTCTCTGATCTGCTCTGCCTCTACCTCCTCCTCATCTGTAGGCTCAGGTGGATCCAGGTCTGGTATCTGATCATCACAATCTGCCCAATCAGATTCTGAATCCGAGGGATCTGTATCAACTGCGGTGGCATCAGTACCACCGTAGAGCAGGGTGGCCTCAGTACCACCATCACTGAAAATCGTGTCGCGATCAAGGTCCGACTCTGCTGACTGAACCAGGGTTGTGCTCTCCAGACTATCCTCTGCTATCATCTCTGCATCAGCTGTATATGAATATGAGAGGATGGTCTGTGCTGCAGGATCTGCCCAAGCTGCCTCATCATCTGTGATCACAAAATCACAGTCCTGGTGTATGTCTGGCTCTGTATCTGTCAGCTGTTCTGAATCTGTACTGCCCTCTGAGCGGGATCTATCTCTGGCTCTGTGGTCCTTAACCGTCTCTATTTGTATACTCTCGCCCTGGACGCGAAAGAATACCTTCCCACTGTCATGGTCAGTCACTGCCTTGGCTGTGGCCAAGAACGGGCGACCGAGGATGATGGGGGAATCGGTCAACGAGTCAGGGGTCTCCATGTCCAGCACTACGAAGTCCACGGGGAATTGCAAACCCTGAATCGTGACGACAACATCTCGCAACAACCCCTTTGGCCTCTTGACAGACCGATCAGCAAACTGAAGGTATGTCCTGCTCTGTCTAAGAGTGCCCAACTCTAAGTGGTTGAGAAGGGCTGCCGGAAGAAGGTTGATCGACGATCCGCTATCTAATAGAGTACGGTCGAACCTCTGCTCACTAATCTGACATCTGACATATGGGGCTCCTAAATCTGGCCTCTTGGTAGGCAGATGGTTCTGGATCGCGTAACACGTGGCTTTTGTCAACACATGAATCTCTGCGGTTTTGTTCCTCTTCTTCCTCCTGACTGTGGTTCTGTCTCTCAAGGATCGCTGAAGAAGAGGGATGTGTTGCAAAGCCTCATGGAGGGTCAGCTGGATGTGAAATCGGTCTATCATGCTCTGGCTGAACTCCTCCTGCTCTCTCTTTTTTGGATCTTTTTCTCTTTTCTTCCCCTTCCCCAACTCAAGGGCTCTAGGAAAGGGGATCACAGGGTCCTTCTCAGATGAAGGACTAGGAATAGGCCTAGACGGTTCGATGACCGGATCCTCACATACATCATTCACCACAGTGGGATCAGAAGAAACTAAACCTTTTCCTTTATTCAAAATAGAGTTCTGAGATACATCCACACGAGAAAAGACAACATCTCTATCAGAATGAATATTGGTGGCCTTAGTGCCACCTCTAGCTGGCTCTAGACGTCTTGCGGCCTTAGTACTGCGGGCTGGCTCGGCTCTGCTGGTGGCGTCAGTACCACCTCCTCGATATGGTGAAGCGGCGGCCTCAGTACCGCCGGCGGAATCAGCATCTCGGGTGGCATCAGTACCACCGTCATCATCATGTGCGGCTTCAGTACCGCTCTCCTCTTCCTTATCTGGCGCTCTAGATGGATCCTCGCGTTGTCGCTCAGATGAAGCGCCGCCTGCTGGTCTTCTACCGCTCCTAAGTGTGACAAAATCAGCATCAAATAGATCCGACGATATATCATCAAATGAGTCACTAGGAGTGGTAGGCTCAGTGTGAACTACCTGCTCAGACTTCCTCTTCAAGCTATTCGGATTAGGCTCGATCTGTGCAGGGATGGCGGCCTTTCCTCTCATCAGGTCCCGCATCTCCTGGCGGAACTCGTCCATCTCCCGTCTAAATGTAGCCTGCTGCTCTGTGAAGATGCGGGCTAGATCATCCAAGGCGGGGCTCTCATGGGAGCCCGACGGGTTGCCTCTCTGGTAATGAGGCTGCTGGACCTGGTGCTGCTGCGGCTGAGAGGGGTAAGAGGAAGGATGCTGCTGCTGGTGAGCCTGCTGCTCACGTCTCCAAGTCTGTCCCTGCTGCTGGTAGGGACGAGGTACGAAGGATGATGGCTGGTGTGGCTGGTATACTGGGGGCTGCTGGTGATCTCTCTGCTGGGAGTACTGCCCTCCCTGACCGGCTGGCTGCTGTTGGGACTGGTTACCCCCATTCCCCCACCTGAATCCGGGATGGTCTCGTCGGATTCCAGGTTGAGGACGGTCATACCAAATCCCGTTGACATCCATCAACGGCTCATCATCAAAGGGGTCTGGTGGGAGTACTCCCAGAGGCTGATCCGGCTGATATACCACCATCTGTAAGTCTGGAGATGATGGTGACTGGTAAGAGGGCTGCTGCTGCTGGTACGGCTCCGCCTGTACAAGGTGAACTTGTCTAGGCTGCTGTAAGGAGCTGGAGCGCTGGGACGAGCTGCGGCTGCCGGAATCGCCTCGCGACAGAAGACGGGGCTGAGAAGCCGTCTGTGCCTCCTGAAGACACAAGATATGGGTCTTCATGTCGCTCAGAGTTTGTGCCATTTGCTCCATCTGAGTTATGCCCTGGCAGTGCTTCTTCTCTATTATTTCCATGCGGTCCAACTTCTCACTGATAATCCCCATGTCCGCAGCGGCCGACTCTGCCTGTGCGGCTGCAACTGTGGACGAACTGGATGGACCTGCATCAACCCGTGCTATCCGCTGGTACTGCACGGGTCCTAGCGGCTGCTGAGATCTCTGTGTGTATAACCGAGTCTGGGACATCACCATGTAATTTTCGGCCATCTCCTCGTAGATGGCCCAGACTTGGTTGTGGTCCTTGGCAAAGTAGGACCCGCCGCAAGAAGCATTCACCAGACCCTGAAGCTCTGGCGTCATCCCACTAAAGAAGCTCTGAACTAGGTTCGGCTTGGAAATGTCGTGGTGTGGGCATCTATCCAGAAGCTCTCTGAACCTCTCCCATGCCTCATGAAACTGCTCGTTAGGGAGCATGGAGAAGTTGTTGATCAGGGCCCTCGCTGCATTCGTCCGCCCGAGTGGATAGTACTTGTTCAAGTACTCGGTGCGGAGCTGCTCCCAGGTGTATACAAACTTCCCTAAATGCTTCAGCCAGGCGGCCGCTCTATCTGCCAGTGAAAAAGGGAAGGCCATCATCCGAATCGTATCCTGGTCCACATGACGGTCGTGGACAGTGCTGCAGATCATCAAAAACTCCTGGAGATGGAGGTGGGGCTCCTCGGTGGCAAGTCCGTGAAAATGAGGAAGCATCTGCAGGGTATTCGGAGGGAACTTGAAATCCCCCACGATAGCAGGTACCACCACCCAATGGTGCATCAGTGTAGATCCGGGGTTGTGTAACTCCCGCATCGTTCTCGGTGGTCCTGCTCCGGCGGCGGCTGCCGCTGCGGCAGCCGCTGCTGCGGCTGCTGCCTCTGCATCAGCATCAGGAATGTCCTCAGGCTCGCTCTGATCTCTCTCTTCTATGAGTCGCTCCAACTCCCTTCTCATCTCAATCATAAAAGCTCCCTGATCGCGTAGCTGCTGCTGTACTGTCTCTAATGATGCGATCAGGGTGGAGTTGATCGCTCCCTGGTCTAATACAAAATGTTCGGGTTGGCGATCATCTGAACTGCCGGCTCCGGCCATAGTGACGTCTGCAAAATCAGATGAGCCCAACTCAGGTTCTGTCAAATTAATTCGTCTTTCCTAGGGCTCATGTCTCTCAGTAGCAAAAGAAAGGGGATCGAGGGGGAACAGGGTGGAATCGAACTCGGGCCCGGAGAGCTGATCTCGACTCTCACGGGCCAACCTAGATGGTGAAGTAGACGCGCCTGAAAGCGGTGTAGCCAGAGGCTGCCTAAGAGATCGTCTACCCATCATCTTGATCTGGCGAGTTGGGCGGATGGGATCTGGAGAAAATATGATCGCAAAGCAAACCCCCGGTTCACCAACGCAACACAATCTGAAGACCGTGAAAGCTCGGTCAATTTATCTTGTCAATTTTATTGGGTGAACACACAGAATATCAGAGCGATTACGTGACCTGCTGGGATACCCGATACTCTCTCAACCGACTGTCCCGCACAGAAGAGTCGGTAATCAGTCGAGATGAGCACCGGAGGGCTTTACCTAGTGTTCGGGTCACTCTCTCGCACAATCAAACCAAACAATGAGGGGGTTGCTCTCTCCAAGACAATTTTTTTAGGTGAAGTGTCTTTTAGGGTCAATAGTGTTATCCAGTCCCAATTTTTTTGTTTTTCTTTTTAATTTCTTTTTTCAAAATAAATACAAGCGGCCTAACGAATTTTCCGATTCTCCTGATGATTAAGCCAAGAACAGAGGGAGAAAACGAAAAAACCGATGCGCAAAGAAATCAATGATGCATGCAGAGAAAGAAATGCGTACCTTGTCTCCAGCACTCTACATGCAAGTGATCCGCGCAGAATTTAAAGACAGAATAAAACTACCTAAATGGTGCAGCGAGGAAAAACCGAGTCCTAGATGAGAAAATCCTAGCGCAGAACCGTCTAACTCAGTCACTCGCCCTTGATCCAAAGAGTCCGGTCTTGGCCCACCCCTCCTCTTCTCGACAGGTCGAGTTCAGGAGTAGCGCTTGCGGGGCAGGCTCGCGGCGCGTAGGTTCTCAGGAAAGCGACTAAGTTATTTTTATTATTTATTATTAGTAGGTCCAATTAACGATCTATAGGAACAGATAAGCAATTAAGTGTGGGGACCCTACTAATTACGGCACAAGCAAGAGAAATTCCTAAATCTAGGGGCTCGAGAAGAACCGCGTAAACACCGGAAAAGGCAGCTAGCTATCAAAACTGCAGAAAAAAGCCGCGAAAATCCAAATGGGTCCCCCGAGCACACCGGTACTCGGCGAAACAGACCCGCTAAGTTACAAGTGTCCACAAATGTCCAAGTTCTATATTATTACAAACAATATTGTTCTCTTCTCAAAATAAAATTCTTCTTCCTCCTCTCCCTGCTCTTCCTCCTATGCGGGTCCTCAAAAAATAAACTCCAAGTTGTCCACGCAGTACCTCGCACAAAAATCAAAGAGAGAGAGTGTCAGAAAACAATGATAATATAGAGAGACAATATGGAAAAAATGACTACAAAGCCGTGCTCCCCGGCAACGGCGCCATTCTGATAACCGCCCGAACGACTAAGGTAAAGGTAAAGAAATGAAGGTCGTCGCGACCTCAATCACTCGGGCTAAGCATATCAAGAAAAAAATCGAACCGCGAAATAAATCAGGGATGAAACACGAAGTGCGGTCCTAGCTATGGGATTAACCTGGTATAGCTCCCAGGGTCGAACACAAGGAGCACAGATTGGCCTTGCGGCCTACGATGTAGTCAGAAATCCGAGAGAGTATTTTTTAGTGTTTCTAAGGGTTTTTGTATTTTTTTAGGATTTTTGGAATATAAAGAAAACAGGAAAAGCACACAAACAATTAACTTGAACAATTCATTTAATGCATTAAAAAGCAAGCAAAAATTCAGACAAAAATATTTTTATGTGTTTTATATTTTTTTATGTTTTTGGTGAATTTTTGAGATTTTTCTGATGTTTATTTTATTTCCTAAAAATCCAACAGTGCGAAAAGCAAGGGGTACTGTCCAACCAGGCCCAAAACCCAAAGATAAAATATCTAAGGATCTCAAAGGGACCTGGAGGTAATTTTCCTGTATACTAGAGAAAACAAGGAAAACTTGAGCACCAAAATTATTGTTTTTGAGTTTTTAAATTATTTATTATGATTTTTAGGAGTTTTGAGGTGTTTTTAAGTTTTTAGGGTTTTTACTCAATGAAAAATAGCCAAAATTGGCTAGAAAATCAAGGAACACAAAATAAACAGTAACTAATTTTTATGGAATTTTTAAAAGGGTTTTGATATTTTTTTTGGGGTTTATGACTCTAAACAGTAGCAAACATAAGGGTTTTTGAATTTTTAAAAATATCAAATGAAATCAAAAATGTCCTCAAAAATTCACAAAAATTCTACACCATGGCAGGAGCCATGTGTCTAATTTTCATCGAATTTGGAGGTGATTTGATATTTTATTCAAAGATAAAGGAGGGGCACTGTGCACAGGGACCAAAGTGCAAATACCCAAAGTTCTGGGGGTCCTGGTGCAAAATACCCAAGAAATCACGTGCGAGGCGCGTGTCTGGGGCACTCAGGGACCCAAATGTAAGAAAAATAAGTTCCGAGGGCTTATTGGTAACAAGTACCCAATAGTCCAGGGGCTTATCTGCAAATAACCCAAAAAATATCGCACATGGGGAATTAAATCACGCACAGGGGCATAAATGCAAATAAAGAAAACTTTTTATCCAATCCGTAACATCCAGAACTACAGGGCTTATATTGCAAATAACCCAATAAAGTTCACGTGACGAAGCACGTGGTCCACGTAGACAGGGGTATAAGTGCAAATAAAGTAAGTACGAGGTCCTTAATGCAAATATCCCAGAAAATAAACAACTGAATTTAAAAATTACAGGACTAAAATGAAATAAAACAAACAGAGGGGCCTAAGATGAATTTACCCCTTTTATTATTATCGACGGCCTGATGTGCGCCACGTGGCTGATCGGACGGTGGAGAACGGGTGCGCCTTTAACTCTGGAAGGGCTGGCCTGATCGAACGGTGGAAAGTATTCCACGTGGCAGATCTGACGGTGACGAAGCGTGGTGGAGATACTCTTGGTGAATCGACGGCTGAGAGGAGGACGCGTGGCGAATCTAACGGTTGAGGCTAGCTGGTGCCTCTCTCTCTGCGCGAGCGGTCAAGATCGACCCTCGGGATGATCGGACGGTGGCAGTGCTCCGCAAATGAATGGTTCAGATCAGATCTGGAGCGAAGAGGATGATCTGACGGTTCTGGAGGATCCTGGAAGAACTGGTCGCCGGCAAGATTCACCGGGCTCGTGCGTGCGCTAGGGTCCTCTGGAGAGCCTTCTGGAGGTCGGAGAAGAATCGCGGAAGGCTCCCGCGTCTGCTGGTGGTCTCCGACGAGCGCGCTGAGCTCCGAGGAGCTCGAGCGAAGGCGGCGGAGCCGGGTCTCCTGTCTGGATGGCGAAGGGTCTCAGATGACCCTTGTCTTGACCTGAAAAGCGAACCAGAAGACTCACGGGTCGAGGGCAAATTGCCTCGACCCGGTTAGGCGGCGTGAAGGTGCATGGTGCGTCGGAATGGAGAGCTCCGGCGAAGGTGGTCGGCGGAGGAGCTCGATTCCCAGATCCTGTGCGATCTGGGTTGGGTGAATGGGTGAAGAAGATGCGGAGAGGTCTGGCGAAGATGATGGTCGGGTCGGAATGGCAGATGGGAGATCGGAGGTGGCTGGCGACGGCGGCGGAGCTACGCTACCAGTAAGCTAAAAATCGAAACCTACGCTAATCTACGGCCTAAGTGATCTACCTGGGTGGTCGGAGAGACTGGGGAAGAGCAGTGGGTGCTCCTGGTCGTAGCCTCAAGGGTCGTCTCGGCCCGAGGCTCGGTGCTCACGCTGGTGGCGGAGCAACGGCGGCGAAGAACGCCGGATCAGTGGAATCGCCTCCTCGCCTCACTGCAACAGGGGCGATCGCTTGCTGTCACTCTCGCGGTGCTTCTGGAGGTCACTGGGAAGAAGGAGAAGGTCCAAAGATGAGGCGCAGAGGCGGCGGAGGTCGAGATATATATGGAGGCAGGGCCGATTAGGGTTGGGTGGAGACGGCTATGGAAGGCGTGGATCCTTCGGCGAAGGATCTGGCGAGGATGTCGGATGATTGGCGAAGGATCCGGGCACGGGGTTTGCGGAGGCGACAGGCTGGAGATGCGTGGAGAAATCGGCGAAGTCGTCGGGCGCGGGTCTCCCCAAAAGGAAAGAGTCCGCGGGGGAGTTGACCGGGGTCAACAATCCCCCGTGGACCAATCAGGAGCTGCCAATTATTGATTTCTTTGTTTATTTATTTTAAGGTAGAAAATGGCCGAATTAAGAAAAACTTAAAACATGAAATATTTTTCTTTTATTTTTTTCTATTTTTTGGTGATTTTTAATTAATTTTTGGAAATAAGAATAATGTATGTACATGATATAGGAATATATACACTATGTAGGCTTTTTATTTTTGATTTTTTTATTGTTATTTTTATACAATTTTATTCCTATTTTATATCTTATTTATTTATAGAATAAACTGAGGAATAAAAGGATATTTTTATTTTATTTTTATCACTTATATACATGGGTGGAATAAATAGTTATATATATTTATATACATAGTATATATACACTGTATTTTTGTATTTTTAATTTTTGTTCTTTTTATTTGATTTTTGTTGTGTTTCTTTTTATTTGCTTTATTTACAAAATATACCATAGAATATTCACGAAAAGTTTTGAAAATAAATACATTTATTTATAGGGTTAAATAAAGGATGATGGTCTATGTACATGGTGAAAGGGCATTTTTTGGAATTTTGATTTTTTTAATTTTTATTTTGTTTTTAATAGTTTCTAAATATATAAAAATGTATACAAGCATATTTTTGGGTGAGGAAAATATAATTTTATTTATTTACAAAAGTATGTACACATGAGCTCCTATCTCCCTCTACTTTGGCTTTTATGCGGTCAAGCCCATGCTGAGCCCTCCCTTGGGTTAGGTTGCTCAATATTTATTCTAAATATTTCCCTCTTTTTCTTTTTACTCTTTATTCTTTTATTTTTGCACAAAAACATGCTAATTATATCTTTTTACACAATGCATGCTTTTGGTAATTATTTGTATTTACACATATTTACATGTATTTGCAAAGGTTTTTGTAGCTAAAATAGAAGAATAAAGAGTGATGAATGGGTATTCATCACCCCCCTATGCTTAACTTTGCTAGTCCCTTAGCAAACACTTATTTGAAAAAGAAGTGAAAAAGAAAGAAAAAGAAAAAGAGGATGTACATGGATCAAGGTTGAATTATTAAACTTTCCTTTATTAACTTGAAATATGGAGCTCGATCAGATCTTTGGATTATTAATGTGTCGGAACCTTATTTGGACTCAAGCTTAAAACTCAACAGTCTCCAAGTTTCACCAATCTATGGGCAAGACTCCTTAATAAACCAGATCAGAACAAGTCTACATACACAAACTCTAATGACCATGAATTTTTCCATGCGGTGTAAGTGATATGTGGCTCCCCACCTCAGAAGTAATAAAGAAACAACCTCCCTCAACCTGGTAACTCTAATGCCTCAGTCTAGCAACTCTTTCCTCGAGAAGTGGGGTATTCCCTTCTAAGTTCAAGTGCAACCAGCTCAAGAAGAGGGGGTAGAAGTATAGAGTTTTGGAAGCTTAGCCAGTGTAGCTTAGTCTCCCGCTGCAAGCTTCATGAGATGTAACATGGATACCATAAGCTTTGCTTTATTTGACTATATACACTCCGGTGGGGTTATTAAATTTTCAATCCGACCCACCATTTTTTTGGAGTTCTTTTTGCATTTTTGCATATTTTTTTTTCAAGGATTTCTGTACAGCATATCTACATGGTGCAGCATATAAGAAATTTCCTCTTGAGCCAGTAGACTATCCCTCTTTTGAAGCTTTATTGCAACCCACAGCTTCTGTCTTTAGCCTTCATCACCACTAGACCAAGTTGAGGCGCACTTCCTTCACTATAAGAAGAAGAGAGGTTCCGCCTAGAAGTACTACCCTCATATGCTACCCCAAGCCAAAGGAAACTGCCTCCTCACCACCTCATCCGTGGAGAGCCATGTGTAAGTGCAGGTGCAAGTCAAGCCATTGTCTCTAAGAGTCATGCGTGTGTTGTTAAGTGCTCTACTTAGGCTCATCAAGATGACATATGCTCATAGCCTAGTGGACTCAAAGAATTAAGTCCTTATGGACCTGAAAAGCCTTAACCCTAAGTCCTATAAGGTTCCTCTTAAAGTTAAGTGGATTAAGATCTTTTTCAAGCTCCAATTCTCAATTTAATTCCAGGCTTAGTTTAAATATCAACTCTTATCCAGGAAGAACTATATACATATATGTACACAAGATGCTATTTACAAATGTTTTACAATTATGCAAAATTTTTGAAGAATGTTTTGAAATCATGAATAAATGATGCATGAGGTGCAAGTTTTGCAAAGAGATATTTACAAACATTTACACAAGATTTTTGCAAACTTTTGATTTTCAAAACATTTTGGAAAAATTTTGTACTATATACATAATTTTGATACAAAATATTTATACAAGCTTTACACAAAAGATTTTTGAAATCATTTTTACAAAAATACTTTGTACACTAGCTATGTATGTGCAAGATAAAAGAGGTTTATGTACATGAAAAATTTTTAAATTTTTGTGATTTTTAGCCATACAAAGTACGAGTTATGGCTAAAGTATATATGAAATATATACACACCCCCCCTATACTTAGCTCGAACGATGTCCTCAGAGTGATCAAGAGCGATGAAGAAGACATAACTCGTGCTTAGTAAAAGG
Organism: Ottelia alismoides; assembly: GCA_037367405.1. Lineage (NCBI taxonomy): Eukaryota > Viridiplantae > Streptophyta > Magnoliopsida > Alismatales > Hydrocharitaceae > Ottelia > Ottelia alismoides. The sequence continues at coordinate 423,434 of JAZKJV010001148.1, read as the reverse complement.
GAAGTGAAACGGAATGGCTAAGTACCGGAATGAATAAATGAATAGAATGAGAGGAACTCGGTGGTCTCCCCCTATACTTAGGATTAACTAATCCTAAGTATAGCAAGCTGTACATGAAGGGAAAGCCGAGTGAAGAAGATACAGAATCTGCCCCCCCTATACTTAGGGTAAAATATCCCTAAGTATAGGCAGCGAAAACAGGAGCAGAAAGAATGAAAAGAATACTCGCAGGTCCGACATTCCCCCCTATACTTAGGGTAAAGTACACCCTAAGTATAGCATAATCACAGGATGAGAAAAAGGGATGTGGGACTAAAGAATAGAATGATATGGACAACTGGATCTATACAGGCGGAGGAACAGTGAAAATCAGGCGTGAGATGCAAAAGATGTGAGTCAAAAGACCACATCTCACGCAAAATGAATAGGGGCACAAATAATAACGTCCTGCGGCTCATGATCTAGAAATGGTTTTAGCCGCTGGCCGTTCACTCGGAAGGTACTCTCAGAAGATAACTCAGATATATCAATGCTTCCGTTATCGTGTACCTTTCTGACCAAGTAAGGTCCCTTCCATTTGCTCTGTAGCTTCCCTGGAAATAATCTAAGCCTCGCATCAAACAGCCATACTTTCTGTCCAATCTCAAAATGCTTGTGGATGATATGAGAATCATGCCACTCCTTCACTTTCTCCTTATAATGTAGGCTGCTTGAGAAAGCTGCATCTCTAAGCTCCTCCAGGGCAGCTAACTCTGCCCTCCTTTGGTCTCCAATACCATCTGGATCCATCAAAATATCTGTGACTGCCCAAAGTGACTTGTGCCTCAGCTCAACAGGTAGATGGCATGGCTTGCCATAAACGAGGCGAAAGGGAGATGTGCCCAATGGAGTCTTGAAAGACGTCCGATATGCCCACAAGACCGAGTCCAAAAGCTGTGACCAATTCTTTCGATCAGGGCGGACGACTTTCTGTAAAATATTCTTGATCTCCCTATTCGACACCTCAGCTAGACCATTTGTCTGTGGATGGTAAGGTGTGGCAACACGATGGTCTATACTGAACTCGCTAGCAAGGGCCTTCACCTGGTCGTTGACGAAATGAGACCCCCCATCAGAAATCAAAACTCGTGGAACCCCGAAATATTTCTAAATATTTCCCTCTTTTTCTTTTTACTCTTTATTCTTTTATTTTTGCACAAAAACATGCTAATTATATCTTTTTACACAATGCATGCTTTTGGTAATTATTTGTATTTACACATATTTACATGTATTTGCAAAGGTTTTTGTAGCTAAAATAGAAGAATAAAGAGTGATGAATGGGTATTCATCAACGGCAGAGGAGAGGAGCTCGATATCCCTGATTTTAGAGAAATCAGAGGTGACTAGATTAAGGCTTTGATGGAGAAATGAAAGGTCTCGGAGATGGTGGCGAAATGGAGGTGAATAACAGTAGAAAAACACATGAAGTAGGGATATAGCTTAAGGCTCCAACTCACGAAAATCTCTAAATTACATTAAGTCGAAGACTAATTACTGAAACTTAAAACTGAACTAACATGCTGGAAAGAAAGACAATAAAAAATGCTACCTAGCCGGTCGACATGTGTTTGTACCTGGAGCAGACGAGGCATTGTCGGAGGAGCTCCGACAATACATGGATCTCCTTCTTCTGCCATTTTCCTCACCTGCAAGAATGGGGAGGCCGGTGCTGTCAGTAAGGGATTCGAACAAGGGGGTCCTATTGGGGTTACGACTTATGAGTCAGAGAGAGGGATCAAAATGAGAAAGGAGGACGGAGGTTGGAATTTATACATGCGGTGTTTGGCCAAAAAATGGAGGGATTGTGTGGAGGAGGAGCATGGTAGGTGGAGATTCATGCATAGGAGAAGTAGAAGGACGATAGGGATAGAGATGGGTGAAGGTATCATGGAGAAGGTGGATGGAGGTGGCGTAGAGAATTGGGAGAAATCGGGTATCCGTGAAGCTTTGAAGTCAGCAATGAGGACCATGCAATTGATCTGGGGTTCAACATACAAGATGCTATGGTTGGTCCATGTGGACAAACCAGAGAATTCTAGGGATTAATGTCTTAATAAATGATTTAAAAATAGTAAATGATTTATTTAATTTTATGTTAAAATTTAAAATATTTGTAAATTTATGTAGTATTTTATTCTGATTTTATTTGTTTTTAAAAGTTAATTTATCACATGCTAATATTTACATGTATATGCATAGGTATATATACATGTATTTAGATTATTTATTTTTATTATTTACTTTATATTTTATTATGTTATTTACATTTTTTGTATATTTATAACTTATTTAGACACATATTTAGATATTTTATTGTATTTTTTAGTTTATTTATGTACTTACATAATTAAGTTTATATTATATAGGTATATTATAGGTATATCTTACCTATATACTACATATCTCTTTTTATACATTTTAATGGTTTTTACTCTAATTATATTATGTACATGTCTTTTAAATAATACTTACAAACATGTTAAAATATAAAGAAGTGAAAAATATAAAGAAAAAACATATTGAATATTATATATAGGTATATTGCACAATAAGGGCCCAAAAGCCAACTTTTGCATCTTAAAGTCAATTTAAATGAAACCACCTTCATTAAATAGATAATTTAATTTTATGAACAATAATGGTGAGTTTGGCGAATTTTGATTTATGCGGAGAAGATACAGATCTATAAAGTTTTCTTTACGGATTTTTATTCTGTGTGTCCCGAGCACATTGAGCATTATTTTTGAATGAAATAAATTTTGTATTTTTCTTTGTATTTTTATGTACAACATTCATGTTGAGGGTTTATTGATTTGAGGTATAAATAAGAAAATAAAATAGGTCCCAAAAGTATATTTTTTTTTCAAACCAAGTTAGGGGTTTTGTATGGTTTTTTGTACAATTGACTGCCCTATCTCCCCTACTTTATTCCATGTCGACTGAGTGATGAATCTCGTATTCATCATGCTAAAATTGGTCATTTAGGCTCTGTCCCCCATCATCCACCTGTAATTAATCATTAATAGAGCACTATTAGCATTCATACATGTGTAAATAATATCTGCATTTCATCATGCATAAATTGCATTAAAAATCATTTTTTTGTTTGATCATTTTTTCTTGAATTTTTGCTTGATTTTTGATGCTTTAAATAAATTGATAAAGTGTGTGTGTTTTTGTTTTCCTTTTGTTTTCTCATTATATTAAAAATCCAAAAAAATATAAAAATTATTAAAAACCACTAAAAATGTTTTCCCTTGTTCTTTGAGTCTTCGACTACTTCGTAGGCCTCTGGCCAACCCGTGCTCCTTGTGTTCGACCCTGGGTGCTATACCAGGTTAATCTCCTAGCAGGACCGCTTTGTTTTGATTTTACGTATTTTTCGAGTGGTTCATCATTTTTCTTGATTGACTTATCCTCTGAGATCCGGGTCGCAACGACCCTTGTCTTATTACCTTCACCCGGGTCTTCGAGATTTTTAGGTCATCACCGTCCATATACACTTTCAAGTCTGACAAACTAATGAGACGGTTGACTGAAGCAATAATAGACTTATTCTCTAGTGTTGAGGATTAGGTCTAGAGGATGATCTTTGGGACTGGAACTTTGAGTGATGCCCTGACTTGACTCTCATGAAATGCAGTACACTTAAAATCATATCCTTATATTATATGTACAAACAGAGAGTCTGAAAATTAGAGAAGTTGGATTCCTTTTGATTAAAGCTTGGGTGAGCTCAGAATTTTAGGATCACTCAAATTAAGGGTCTTCTCTGAATTAAGCCTTGAAAATTCACATACACAGTCAGGGATGTATTCAACTAAGTCATTCATTCATGCTCGGGGACGAGCATGGTCTAAGTATAGGGGTATGATGAATCTCGTATTCATCATGCTAAAATTGGTCATTTAGGCTCTGTCCCCCATCATCCACCTGTAATTAATCATTAATAGAGCACTATTAGCATTCATACATGTGTAAATAATATCTGCATTTCATCATGCATAAATTGCATTAAAAATCCACACTGTAAATTAGCCCAAAAGCCGCTAAATTCTCACATTTTTAGTTAATTCATCCTAACTCCGATTGACCCAAAACTACCTCCATTGTGTAGATATTACTAACCTTATTAAACAAAAAATACAAAAAAATTACTAACCCCAATAAGTGTCAAATAATCCCAAAGTCAAATTTCACATCTGACAGACTAAAATGAGCATATCTCCTACATACAGTGTCCGATTTTGGTCTACTCACTTTTAAAGTACTCCATTTTCAAATACCTTCAAAACAAGACCAATTTCATAAAATTCGGAGCACATATGTGAAAGTTGGATTTTGGGCCTCTTTTGCGCATTTTAACTTTTTGCTAATTTTGACCTGAGTTTTTATGTGCTTAATTAACTCTTTTAATTTGATTTCTTCTTTATTCGTGTTCTTTGATGAAAGTTTTAATAAGAAATGCAAAACTTCAAATCTATATTAAATCTTATATCAAAGAAACTGACCAAGTCCGAGTGTCCGTTGTCGATCTGTACAAAAGTTGTCCGTTTCTTACTTTTATTTTATTTTCCTATTTTCTTATTTATTAAAAATCCAAAAAAATTAGATTAGTGTATAATTAATTTTCTTCTATTTTATCGTATTTTTTCTAAAATTTTTATCCTCTCTAAAACCACCAAAAAATTACAAATCTCAAAAATGCGGTTTTTCGTACACATGGAAAGCCACCAAAAATACCACTTTGCACAGATGACCTCTTTTGAGCCCTTCATGAAAGTTGTAGATCTCGTCGAGACAAACAAGTTTCGTGAAGAAAACTTTTCGATCCGAGGTCATCTTCTATCTCTTTTTCCCATTCAAAAATTCTGAAATTTTTTGGTGCCATGTGGCAGCTCCAGGGCGTGCCACGTGGCACCCGCTGTTTCCTCCCTCTCCAGCCGTACCCGGGTCACGTGCCAGGAACGTGACCATCCTTCGTCTTCCCCATCCAGCCGTTTCGCCCCTTCCCCGCAGCCGTTCCTCCGCCATGCGCGGGCTCGGCCATTAAACGCCTCCGTGCGACCTCCGAGCCTCCCAGCCGTTCACCTCCTCCTCCCGTAACGCCCCTCGCACCTCTCCTATAAAAGCCCCGCCACCAGCCTCGTCTTGGACCATCCGCCCTTTGGGAAAGAGGAAGCCTAGCTCGGAGCTCCCACCTGTGACAGACGTGGAGTCGGCTCCTCGTAGACGTCGGCGACCTCCTCTTTTGTGGCGAGATCCAAGGTCTCCCCTGACCTTGCTGCAGCTGCTCCTTGCAGCCGTTTAGCTCAGGTTGGCCGAACCTTCGAGAAACGATCGGAGTCGAGCATCATTCACTCCATTCCCAGGTAAACCCCGATTTCTTCTTCCTCATCCCTATTTGTTATTCTTTCTTTACTCTCGCCCTTTTATTTCTCTGCTACTGTAGTCTTCCCATTTCTTCCGTCATTTCCTGTCACTTAATCCAAACGTGCACCACCCGATCTTCGATTGTCACCTTCACACCTTGGTCTCTCCGCTTCTATTCTATCCAGACACGATCTTCCCCTCTGACCACAATCCGTGGTCGGAGCCATAGCTCCCTCCATCCGCTCACATCGGAGCTACCCATTCCCCCTTCCTTTCTTAGTGATCAGACCTTTGAGCTTGGAGCTCGAAGGTGCCCTTCTGTCTAATTACTTGCAGGTATAACGGGAGGGCAGTCAATCCCTGGAACCACTAACTGGAGCGTTTCAATCTCTGCCATTCAGAAGGGTAACTTAAGGTGAGGAAATGATGTTATTTTCTATGGCTGAAATGGAAATCCTGATGCGTTAAAACCCGTGGAACATGTGCTTTAAGTTGATGCAAATCTACTATTCTATCTATACTAATTCAAAACTTTAAATCTCTTGGGAAATATCTTTAACTTGTGGCTAGAATCTGCTGCATAACTATTAAAATATTTGAGTTAAATCAGGATATGTGGAGTTGAGATTTAAGTTAAAATCCTTATTGGATTCCTATATCCTCACGTGAGTGGAGACTTATCACAAGATGGGCGTATATAAATCATGTATTCATGCCATTGACGTTAATAAGGATTGATATCCAAGTGAGCTTTTGAGTGTTGAGCAGTAATGCCAAAATTTGTATGTTCTGTTTAGTCTCTGCTATTCAATCGTGCATAATAACTGGAGTAATCTACTGAACTTTCTATTGTTGTTATTAGATATATTACTGTGAATTTGAATTATGGGACACATCATCCTCAGACCTTGTACTGGACATTGAAAACATAAGTTTAAAGGGCTAATTATTGTTTTACACGTTGAGATTGACATAGGATGCTATTATGGGGTATCTGTTGCAATCTGTAGTCACTTGGATCTGAATGTTTCTAGGGATTTGTGTGTTCATTGCATAAATAAAGTCAACACCAATTTCATGTACATTTCCAACCCTTGAATCATTCTCACTTATGAAGCAGATACAGGAAACATATGCATGTTAATATCGTGAATCAAGTATCATTGCATCCATTTTTTTTCTGTTTGAGATTACGACATTTTCCACACTCAACCTGACCCGATTCTCGAGGAATCGAGGTAATTTTAATTTGCAGAACATTGAGGGAAAAGGAATGGAAAACCAGAAGCTGCATAACTTATGGATACCAATCAATTACATGGAGCACTGTAGTGCCGCCCCTTTGATCCACACAGTTGAAGCATCTTCCGTCGTCACATCTCGAGCCCAGAAGCGTCACCACATGAGGGCTAATTTCATATAAGGACCTCCGGATTTTGATATTCAAAGATAAGTCCTTCTAGGGATCCAATTGAGAAGAAAACTTCATCTTTTATTACATTTCAGTCCCTGAAAGTTGTTTATTGTGTAACTTTCCCATATGAACTCAGTTCTTAACACACAATATGTCGTTTTGAATCTTATTCCATGTTCTATCATTTGACAGAGTTTGTGGATAGATCTGAGGTTGTCTTATCAATAATTATTATCCGAGGATCTCTATTGTCATATGCGGGTTTTGTCTTGACTTATTTGTGCCTTTCTTAACTGAGAAGATCATTGACGTTATTTGCAGGAGATTAAGTGCAAGACCTGAAAATTACTTGATCACTTTATATTATTCTAGATATTTTTGAGGATCTAACCTTTGTAGTGGACTCGACTCATTTGACAATAAATAGTGTGATTGAACTCGAATTATTTGAGAATTGAATCAGAGAGAATGTTGAGATCAATTGAGGACTATTTTTTATTGCAGGCTTATTTGGAATCTTACCTGCATTTATTCGATCTGTGACCATTTTTGAGAGAACTGATCAATTTATTTGGATTAAAATTCTAATCACAGATCCTGCGCTTAATATCTTCTTCATTTTTCCAACACAGAAATTAATCAAACATTTATTGATTATTTAAATTGATTTAAGACCACGCAACTAAAAATCTCTGTTCCCTGTGTTCGACCTTGGTACACTTGCCAAGTAAAAATATTCCACAACATTCAAAACTTGTGGTATTTTGACGACCGAAATTCGCCTCCTATACTACAATTATCGACTATTAAAGAGGGGGATTTCGCGATCATCACTGAGTCATCATGATGATTGGGTCTCATGGTCTATGATTACTCGATATCCTTGACTCTTCATTCTTTTTCTTTTCTTTCCTTTATTCTTTTATTTTGGGATTAAATACAGTACTTTATACAATATTTTATAGTCTATTAATTGAGTATTATTTTTCACAAACTAATGATATATGCATGCATTAGCTAGAGATTTAAGGCCAAAATGAAAGAATAACGGTGATGAAATGGAGATTCATCACCCCTATACTTGCCTTTGTTAGTCCCTAGCAATCACTTATGATAATAAGTGCAGAAAAAGGAAATGAATAAAATAAAAAGAAACAATCGTATTTTGACTTTTAAACATGCACTACAGGCTGGTGGCTCTAAGGGGACGGTCAAGGACCATCCTCTTTGTAGTTATAACTGTCCCTTCTGATCAGAGGGGATGGCCTCAGAACCGTCCCGTCTGCCACCGTCTCATTTGCTTAGATGGGACGGTTATCACGAACGTATTGTTTAATCAACCATTGGGGACGGTCGGAACCGTCCCTTTAACGATTAAGATTGGGGACGGTTACAACCGTCCCTAGTACCACGACTCGTAGGGACGGTTTCAACTGTCCCCATCGTAGAAGCTTCGGGGATGGTTACAACCGTCTCCAATGGTCGACATCATTTTGAGACGGCCACAGAAGACCTGTGGGGACGGTTCCGACCGTCCCCATTAGGTCCCACTGGTCGATATCCGCGACAGTGAGTCGATGTCAAACGTTGGGGACGGTCGGAGAAGTCCTTTTGCGACGCCAGCAGAAGGCTTTAAGGGACGGTTGTAACTGTCCCTTATATCCCTCATTGACACAGAATTCTGCCAGCGAGGTCCTTGGAAGAGGACGGGACGGTCGTAACCGTCCCTCTTGAGAACTAGAGGGGACGGTTGTAACCGTCCACTCCGTTACATAGCGCTATAGAGACGGTAACAGAAGACCATTAGCGACGATTTTAACCGTCCCCATTGGTTTCCATGGCCGCTAAAATGAGACAGAGGATGTCTAACATTCTGAAGGGACGGATATCACCGTCGTCATTGTCAATTAAAGGGGAGGGTTGTGACAGTCCCATCTACTTTGGGGTCTATAGCGACGCCAACAAAAGAGTAAAGGTGACAGTTTTAATCGTCCCCATTAATCTTTGAAATGCAAAATTGCGTCCCGTGAGCTATCCTGGACAGGCGGGACGTTTCTGTAGCACCGTAGGGGACGGTTATAACCGTCCTAAATACCCCCTGACAACAAAAAAATACTAGATTCATGGTGTTTTGTTCACGCTCCCTCTGTAAAATCAAATAACACATTTCATAAACTCAACATTCAAGATGAAAATAAGACACTTCATAGTAACAAAGAAATTATTTTTCAATTCTACATAATCTTAGGCACTACTAGAAATTTTACAATAAAAATTTCAAGAAAAAACTAAAATTTACTACATCGATGGTTATCTACTCAGATTCTTCACTCTCGTCGCTCTCCTCCTCACTCTCCTCATCGTCGCCGAGATGTGCAGGTTGTACAGGTGGCGTGGCTTGGCTTTGAAGACGACTTATATAGGACATGACATTCGCCATGTCTAAATGCATCTTCGCCATCTCTTCACCTTGTGCAGACATCTTTGCCTTTACTTCGCGCAGCTCTCTCTCCATCTCTCTTTCTCTCTGGCTCCCTTGCGAGGAAGACTGTGACCCACTTGCACCACCCATTCCGTACCATGTACGGATCGTTTCTCCACGTCCTCCGCAACAGATGTGTCCACTGTGTTCTGCACCAGTGGCTTGACAGAAGGCATCATCGGCCGACAACAAGAGAGTGCTCGTCCCTGTGCTATCTAACGAGGAGGTGGTAGAGAGCCTAATCATTTCTTCCTGCATGTATAAAAATATTAAATATTTTCAATATATTAACATAAGTTATTCTATAAATTAAAAATAAATATTACTTATATGAATTGGTGCGTAGGCGTCATCAACCCACTGCACTTCTCCTCCTAAATCTCGGCTCTTTGACCCAGCAAAAACCTCTATGCGAGTCATTTCTCGTTCGTTATCCCACAACTTAAAAAACATAAAAGAAGTTTTTAAAATAAATTCTACACTCAAACTTAATCATTTAAAAAAAACTTTTAAATACTTACAAAGTCATGCTTCAATTGGTTGGTGTTCTTCCTTCCCATCTTATGGGTGGACCGAAAGCCTTTGGAGCGATTCACCATATTTTTGGTTAAATCGACTGAAATTAAACAAAGTTAGTACAAACATAAAACAAATAATTAGTAAACAATATACATACCGTGAATTCCTCAATGGACCAAAAATTAATCAACTCCCTCCATTGTTCTAGTGTAACACCAGGTGTGACGTTCTGCACAAGCTGCTCATATGGAATCTGGGGGTTGTAATAATAAAGATGGAAAAATAAATATCGTCAATATTAAATCTTTTGTTATAAAAATATAAATATCTTCGTACCTTCGCCTTTATGCGTCCCTTGTATTGACGCAACAACTCAGCGGCATGGGAGAGAATCTGGGAATCGACATGGGCATTTCGTTCCCATGTAAAGACAACCTTATACAACAAATATAATAAACATTAGTATAATAAAATAGTAAAAAATCGTATTTGGTTTTAAAATACCTACAAATCAGAAAGTATGGCAGCCTTGACAGTATAAAGAAGCTGTCGAAAGTTGTGGGTAGTCATGGGGACACGCGCACGAGCAACCTGACCAAGGTAGCTCTGAAACTCCGTGGAGTTCTCTCCTATCGCATCTCCGCAAACAATACGTACATGTAACATCTGCCCAGGTGCAAGATGATCCAAAAATCTACACTGAGACGGTCCACGTCGTCTCTGGGTACCTCCACCGCCTGCATCAGAAGAACCTCCCTGTGGCTGCAGAGGAGGTTCGAGAACTTCCCGAATACGTCTAGGTCTAGGAGCCATCTCTGCAATTCAAAAGTAATTATTTTAAAAAATACATTTAGATAGATCCGAATAAATTCAATTATTTGATAATAAAAATAAAAAATAACATTAGCTAGTATTGTTAGTACCAACATCGTTGTCTAATACTTCATGAAAAAAATCACTGGAGTTATTTTGGTATGGAACGTTATTATCTAGTGCATCTTCCTCTTTGTTTACATCGAAGAAATCTCTCGGTGTTGTTCTAATGGGTATAATCCATCCACTAACTGAGTTATCTGGAACATAGAAGACATGTTCTACCTGACTGGCAAGCGCATACGGCTCATTGATCTGCAACCGACCTGTTTGCTTTAAAAAGAGAACTCCATTTCTATCCTTCTTATAACCTAATCCAACACTACCCACATCGAACCAGATGCAATGAAATAGAACACACCTTACATCATGTGTAAAATTGATTTCTAGTATATCAATAATCTCGCCATAGTATCCGTCAATTTCAGCACTGAAATCGGCCTTCACTATTACTCCAGAAAGTTGTGAAGCTTTATTTTCATCAATTGACTTTTTTTGAAATCTGAATCCATTAACGATATAGCCGGAATGTGATACTACTAATAAGTATGGACTCCTGTGGATTATATCGAGATTCATGCTCCACCGTTCATCTTTGGTAACTTTTAATAGTTCAATATTATCCCCGAACCATTTAAGAAAGTCTGATTTTCTAGTGGTTCTTGACTGAAACTCTTCAAAGAAAGAATCAACCTCGTCTATTTGCATCAAAATATAAAAATGAATAAGGTCTCTTTCATCGTCTGAAATACTACGATGGACACTCTTTAGGATAGCTCGTCCATTTTGTTGAAAAATCCAAAGTTTGTTTGAATCTTCTGTCCATAATTCACCATCATTATTTCGTTCGAACCGATCGAAACTAATACTCTTGACATCATTCACATACATGTCACGAATGTGATACATTCTTCACATAAATATCCCTCGGCAATGCAACCTTCAGGTGCAGCTTTATTAAATACCATATTCTTTAATTTCCGTATGTATCTTTCAATCGGATACATCCATCGATACTGTACAGGACCACATATTCGAGCTTCGCTAGCAAGATGAGTAATTAGATGTACCATTATATCGAAAAATGTAGGTGGAAAGAGTTGCTCCAACTTACATAAAGTGATAACAATATCTGTCTCTAGTCTAAACAACACTTCAGGATCTAAAGTCTTCGAACACAGGACTTTAAAAAACTGACTGAGTTCAATTAGTGGCTGCAAAACATCATGTTGTACAACTCCTCTAATCGCCAACGGGAAATGAACTTGCATCAATACATGACAATCATGACTTTTTAATGCCGATATATTTCTTTCCACCAGATTTATACATCTGCTTATTTGATAGGAGAATCCGTCAAATACTCTAATTGATTTAATAAAGTTGAGTATCTTATCTTTGTCAGCACTGGATAGAGTATACATCGCTTCGGGAATTATTACTCTAGAATTCTCTGACTCTATCGGATGTAGTTCGGGTCGATACCCAGCTGTATTAGATCACGTCTGGCTCGCAAACTGTGTTTGACAGTACTAGAAATATTTAAAATTCCAAGAATATTTTCCATAACATTCTTCTTTATATGCATCACGTCCAAGTTATGACGGACTTGTAAAGTATGCCAATAGGGTAGCTCCTGAAAGAATATACTTTGTTTTCGCCATCCACCGGTTGCTTTCCTCTTAAATAATCATCCTAGAGAGTAGGTGCCCAAATTTTTTTGTTCCATCCACATTACGCTTCCTGGTCGACGATTCAAACTTAACCGGCGTCCAAACGACTGTCCATCAAACTTGTAATTATTTTCACTTCTTAACCATATATGACTTATGGGTAAGAAACGACGATGTCCCAAATAACAATGTTTCACACTCGCACTTAGCCATGTCAAATGTGTTTTATCCATACAAACCGGACATGCGAGTTTACCTTTCGTACTCCATCCCGATAAATTAGCATATGCGGGAAATTCATTAATTGTCCACAATAAAAAAGCACGCATTGTAAAGAACTCTTTCTTTACTGCGTCATATGTACTCACTGTAGAATTCCACAGAATCTTTAGTTCATCAATCAACGGTTGCATATATGTATCTATCGCATTACCTGGCCCCTTTAGACCAGGTATCAATAACAACATCACCATAAAAAGAAGATGCCATTGACATCTATGGTGGCAGATTATATGTAACAAGTATCACAGGCCAAATAGAATAACTCGTACTCATATTTCCAAATAGATTAAAACCGTCGGAAGCAAGACCCAATTGTATGTTTCGTACTTCTTCAGAAAACGATGGATACATTTCGTCGAATTTCCTCCACTCCTCTGTATCTGATGGATGTAGCATAACACCAGTTACATCTTTCTTTTTGATATTATTGTGCCATATCATCATTTTAGCTGTTCTTTCATATGAATATAATCGTTGTAATCGGGGAATCAAAGGAAAGAACCATAAAATCTTCTCCGATTTTTTCCTCTTCGAATCATGACCCATATTCTTATATCTGATACTTTTGCAGTCAGGACATGTATCTAAATTTGAATAATCCTTCCAATATAAAATGCAGTCGTTCGTACATGCGTCAATTTTCTGGTAGTTTAGTCCAAGTGCGCGAAATCTTGACTTAACATCCTTTCAGTCCTTTGGAAAATTTTCTGGATTATTTAATAAGGTCTTAATAAACTATGAGACATCTGTCATCGTAACCGCTGTACACTGATTCTTCACTTTTATCTTAAACATTTCCAGAAGAAAACGTAATCGAGACATTTTAACTCCTGAGCATAATGGCTTCTCTGCATCTTGTATTTTTTCAAGTAAGGTATCCGGAAGCGAATCCATCATTTCATCAGTGTCATGTCCTCGAATATTATCTATCAGCTCAAATATAGCATCATGGTCATGTGTTTCAGAGACATCTCTTTCAGTATCAACTTGGACATTACTATCTTCTTCTAAAATAACCCCTTCACCATGATATGTCCAATTTGTATAATGAAGCCAAAAACCATTTAATATCAAATGCTCGTAAACTATGGTTCGATTTTGGGTCAGAGTGTTCTTTCATCTTATGCAAGGACAATATATCCTATCTCCTTCACCTCCTACAATATGATAGTGCGATTCATATCGAAATGCCCAGTCTAAGAATCCGTAACTCCTTTGTTATATGTCCGATAATCATCGAATCTTTTGTTCATCCAACTTTTGTCCATTGCCTAAAGGTAAGATCCAACGTTAATTACAATAATGTATGGTAAGTTATATTTTTTTTATCCTCTCAACTAAACTATTAAGCATTTAACTACTATGTTTTTGATCTAACTATGTTTTTGATCCTCTTAACTAAACTATTAATCAATTAAAATACTACATAACTAATACCTCTACTTTGCAAAGATTAAGCTATTATTTTAAAAAATCTATACAACCATAAGCAAGAATAATATATTAAAAAATTACTAAAAAATAATTAAAAAACTTACAACCAAATAAGAGGATGAAATCAAGGCGGAGGGAGGTGGGCGACCGGGCGGAGGACGACGGGCGGAGGGCGACGGGTAGCGGTCGGGCGGGGGCTGACGAGGAGGGCGAGGGAGCGGAGAGGACGAGAGGGCGGAGGAGGAGGGCGAGAGGGCGAGGGGGCGGAGAGGGCGAGAGGACGGAGGAGGAAGGCGAGAGGTTGAGGGGGCGGAGGACGAGAGGGCGGAGGAGGAGGGCGAGAGGGCGAGGGGGCGGAGGAGGAGGGCGACCGGGTGGAGGGCGATGGGCGGCGACCGTGCAGGGGCTGAGGAGGAGGGCGAGAGAGCGAGAGGCGCGCGTGGCTGATCGAGTGAAGAATGAGGAATGGATTCGCCGGAGAGGGTATATGACCATCGGGGACGGTCGTCCAATCGTCACCTATAAGAATAATCGGGGACAGTTATAAGTGGACCATCCCCTTTGGTTGCAGATATATGGAGCATCGCGCCAACTAGACAGGTTGTGGCGACGATTACACAACCGTCCCCTAAAACCAACTATAGGGGACGGTTGTAACCGTCTCTGATAGTTTCGTATAAGAGACGGCCACAGTGGAGTAACGGGGACGGTTATGACCATCCCCTAAAGTACCCAGGTAGATAAAAACCAAGCTGGGCTCTCCTAGTAAGGGACGGTTATATAACCGTCCCTAAAGGTCAAATTAACGGCGACGGTCGTTAATGACTGTCGCTATTACTCTAGAGACAAGACAGTCAGCCTACAACTGTCCCCTATACTAGTATAGGGGATAGTTGCTCCATGACCGTCCCCAATAAGCGTACCTAAAGGCCGTCCAGTTTGTAGTGATGTCTTCAAAAAATAAAAGTTTGGAGCTCGGTTAAGACCTTCGGATTCTTGGTGTGTATGGAAGACCTTTAAGAATAGTAAGTGTGACACAACAACCTTTAGATTCCATAATCCTCTATTTATTTTAATCTATAGTCTGGTCAGAACCATCATCTAAGTCGCATACTCTCGCAACCTTGAAATGACATGAACCATGCATGTGAATTTACAGGCTCTTCTGAGATAAATTGCTGGACTATCAAAAAGTCTGCTCCTCTGGCAACTCGTCCTCATGGAGACAGATATTTCCTTCTAAGGCCATGTGTATGCTAATTTCGCAACCAAAAAAGGGAGAATCTAGAAGAATGGGAAAAGAAGTGGGAATGGACCAATGTAGTCTCATTCCCTTGTGAAGCACAATCAGTGTAACCCAGTCTTCACCAAGAAGTATGCTTTTTCTGAAAGCTTGATATTTTTGTGGAATTTTTGATGTAGGCTTCTTTTTGGATTTATTTTCTTTGCATTGCTATGCATTCTTATTTTTGCCCTAATAGATATAGAATCTTTTGATCTTCCCATGTTTTGGGGTCTTGGAAAAAGTTGTGCTAGCAGAACATTCCTCATCCGAAGCATTGTTTCAATCCAATCTCTTGTCTTAGATGTCCTGGCTACCATAAGAAGTGGGTTGAAATATCGGTTTCGATAGTCCCCAAGAACGGTTGTACCACCATTGACGAAGCGTCGGAGTATCGTCCCGGCTTAGACTATAAGATTTTTCAACAATCCATCTGGGTTGACCTAAGTGTTAAATGCGAGGTTTCTAGTCAAGCCACTGTCTGAAGAGTCATATGGATGACCTGAAGGGTTATAGTTAGACACATTGAACCAACTCATGAACATAGTCTCACGGAACTTAAAGAATTAAGTCAGGGTGACCTGAAGAATCTCAATTTTAGTCCTCAATGGGTTCCTCTAAAGTTAAGTGGATTAAGGTCTATACAAAACTCCAATCTTCAAACCTTATTTTAGACTTATTCAATTGTCTTGATCATTTTGAAAAATACAAATGCTGTGTACAATGCAGAAAAATCTTTTTGTGAAGCAATTTTATAATTTTGAACTTTTTATAGATTTTTGAAAGAACTTGCAAATTTTTATGCAAATTTTGAGAAACATTTGCAAAATTTTATAGTTTTGAAATTTTTGAAAATTTTTATGGATTTTCGAAAAAGGCTAGTAAAAGAAGTATGTGTAAATATTACATAAGAGTGCTCCTGTATTTACTAGATTTAGTTATATGATTTACACTGGTCATTTTTACAGATTAAGTTAGTTGTATTTATAGAGGTTTTTTTAAATATCATCATTATATATAAGGATTATATATATAGAATTTTATTTTCTATAATTATGTACAAGGTTCTCAAAATAGATTGAAAATAATTTCACAAATATTTTGAAAACTTATTTTGCAAATAATTTTTACAAACAAATTTTCAAACATTTACAAAATTTGAAAATCAATTTGCAATGATTTTTCAAATAGTATAAATAGATTTTTAAAGCATTTTACATCCATTTTTCCAAATCATTGCAAATCAGTTTTCAAATATTTACAAAGATTTATACAAAGGTTTGAATACATTTTACACAAGTTTTTCAAATGATTTTCAAAAGATTTTTGAAGTCATTTTATAACCATTTTTCAAATCATGTTATAAAATATTTGTAAACCAAAGAAGTTTTGTAAACCCCGCAAATTTTGTTTTTTTGAATTCTTAAAACCTATTCAATATTATAATCAAAAGACGTATCTCGTCTCAAGCTTTCCAACGCGTCCAAAAATGCGTAATTCCGAGTTTGGATGTGGGAGATATGAATGTTTTAGTAAAGAGGGGTCATGGATGTTGATGGGAATTAAGGTTACGAGATTTGATTAACTAATTACGGGTTAGGGCTATTTTAGGGAATCTCAAACTAGGGTTTTGCACCTACAATATATTAATACCCCCACCCTTCATCTCCCCTCATTCCCACTCCTTTCCAAACCCTAATCCATCATCTTTTCCCCTCCCCAAGTCATTCTCTTATATCATTTCCCCTCTCCTTCTCTAAGAAACCAAAGGAAGAAAGGTGCGAGCTCCGTAGCTTCATGACAAAAGGAAAAGGAGGAGCGCCATCACAAGGGAAAGTCGCCCCTCTCATCGGATTCTTGATCGAGCGATCAAGAACGTGGATTGGAGGCGTACGCTAACATAGGTAACGGGTCTTCGACTCTCTCCATTGTTCATTCGCATGCTTAGCGATATATGTGAGATCGTTGAGTTTTGGGGATGTATGCCAGTTTTAATCCTTGTCGGAATCATTCTCTTACTGTTGGTAATCATGATGGTTTCCTGTTTAATCGGAATGATAGGGTCAGTTACTGATGATTCAACATTTCATATTAGCGTGTGGTATTACATATCCTCAATTATGTATAAGTCCATCATAGTTAAAGACATGTTGAAGGGATGAGTTATATAGGCATCTTGCTTTCTATTACTGTTAACGTTTGAATCTTCGGTATGTCCTTGGGCCTTGTTGATGTAGGGTATGTCATAAAAAAGGATCCTAAGTTTTAATGTAATTTAACATTTGTTATAGCTTAGGTTTTGATATATGGATAAAAGTTGTAAACTATGGACTTCGTATAAATTCCGTTGATTAAATCTTGGTGAGGTTTTAACATTAATATCAAACCTGTCGTTGTCTTCATGAAGATGGCCATGATATAATTTTTTTCTACAACTCTCTCTTTACAAACTATACATGATTAATTATTGTTATGAATAGTTTAAACGATTACATTCAACATATCAAGATAAGAAAATTTCAATGGCAATGTAACTAATCTATGACGAACGTACCAACTTTAGCCTTATGTTACGCCCTTTGTTTTAACGGATATTTTCCTTGAAAATAAAGCCTTGTTTAGTCTTACAATATATTAAAGGAAAACATCCTTTTTAGTCTTATTATTTATTTCTTTTATTGGTGTGTATACTAATTATAGCAATACATACTAAATTAATGCATTTCTAGAGAAATCCTAGATTTCGAGCGTTCAACAAAATTTTCCCATAGTTTCTTATTTTTCCATTGTGAATGTATATGTTTTCGTACCTAATGATATCCTAATATGAGACTGTGAATAGCTTATATATAAGAGAAAGTATCGTTATAATTATATTCATATCAGGATTCTCACATTTTTGAATCGCTTGTTTTTTAAGCAACTGGTAGGGAACAAGATACAACTTAAGCAAGTATATATCTACGTATACTGGTTGGAATAACCATCACTGATAATTATCAAAGTCCGAGAGTGTCGTACATGCGTCTGTCGATGGAGTATACCTGGATCGGATATGGTACTAATTATATGATATAACTCTTGCATGAACAACACAAGTAAGATCGCTCGAGTCTTTCTTATATCAACTAAGATTTAGAAGAAAGCCAATGTGGGTGTTTGCTTTAATGCTTGAACGCGTGTCTCAGAAGGAAGCATGATGTAACCCCGTATTGTTATTAGAGGTTCTAATTATATCACTGGGTTGCTTAATTATTTAAACTCATGGTTGAGACTAGATACAATATCTCCGAGTAAAGAATAGTGATGCACGCGAGGATGAAAAGATAGGAACTACAAGGTGGGTGCACACACTTGTAGTCCGGCTGAGCCGACAGTGAGTCATCCCCACTCGAGGGACATCACAGAGTGGGGTGGTGGTAGGTACTCTGGTGGAATTGAGGTGGATGCATGCGTGCATCGCACCGTACGAATCCGTTTTGTGGTACTTGTTTTGGAGCGAGCGAGACTCCTCCAGCAGACTCGGTTGACAGAGTTAGGACTCTTCGGGCTATATGCTCCTTATCACGGATGTTAGAGTACTACCAACTGGACTAGCTGAAGGATCGCATTTGCGCACGGGTTTTAGATTGCACCATGAATGGAGTGTTGCAGACTTAATTCCTAGTGTAGGCTTTCTTCTTTGACGAACAAGTCCGGGATAAGTAAATAAAAATATAGATTAAGATGTGTCAAAGAATTGGTTTTGATTGCATATATGTTAAAGGCCTAAAATATAAGTAATTGTATATTGCTATATGCTTTGAAAATGTTCTCTCCTAAACTTGTTCAGTTACTGCATTTTCATTACCTACCTATAATCTCTTGATTGGTAATTTACCTTATCCTTATTGGACCAGTTGACTCATAAGTTACATTCTTAGGAAATCCAACAGGAAGTGCAGAACAGGAGACGGAGGCTCGCATTTTTAATGGTGCATCTGTAGGACATTGTTGAGATTGAGGCTTAGTGTTGTAGTTATTTTATTTCCCTCTGCTTCATCTATTATGATGAAATAAAGAGACTCTGAGGTTTTATTGTTATCCTTTTGTGGACATCTAGTTATCAATGGAAGTTTAATTTTTCCTATAATTCTTTTTTGTATGAATGGTATATCATGCAGGTTGTCTATAACTGTTGTTGGGTAATAATATGAATGGGTGTTGAGATGCGCTCCCGTCGGGGCGGGGCGTTTCAAGTTTTGAAAACATTTATACATATTAGAGTGTATTCTTTACAATTGATTAAACCTTGCCCATATAATATTTTAGCCATATTATTCAAAACTATGAAAGTACGAGTTACGGTTAAAGTATATACAACGTTTATACAACCCTATACTTAGATTGAGCTATGTCCTTATAGTGATAAAATAGAAAAAGAAGACATAACTCGTATGAGTATAGGAAAGTCTATACTACAACGATTACAGAGTGCGAAGTCGATCAACCCCCTTGAAAACCAAGGACTTAGTGGAGGTCTTGTCAATCCACAAGGCAGATCAACAGTCTTCGAAGCGTCCTCTCACAAACCCCTGATAATTCAATTAAAGTAATGAAAAGCAAATTATACAGAGTTAAAATTTATTGTACCTCTACAATGGATGTGTAAATATGTATGTATGTGTAGAGTGTCAAATGCACGGAGCAAATGATAGATCGAGGACATGAATCCAAAAATGGGTGTTATTCTTGTTTATTTAATTTTTATGTGGTTTTCAATTTTTAAATACAAATGTCTTATTTATTCAATTGTCTTGATCATTCTGGAAAATACAAATGTTGTGTACAATGCAGGAAAATCTTTTTGAATCACTCTTATAATTTTGAACTTTTCATAGATTTTTGAAAAAACTTGAAAATATTTATGCAGATTTTGAGAAAAATTTACAAAATTTTATAGTTTTGAATTTTTTTGAAAATTTTTAGGGATTTTCGAAAAAGGCTAGTAAAAGAAGTATGTGTAAATATTACATAAGAGTGCTCTACACTGGTGATTTTTCAGATTAAGTTAGCAAATAATTATGTACAAGGTTCTCAAAATAGATTGAAAATAATTTCACAAATATTTTGAAAACTTATTTTGCAAATAATTTTTACAAACAAATTTTCAAACATTTACAAAATTTGAAAATCAATTTGCAATGATTTTTCTAATAGTATAAATAGATTTTTTAAAGCTTTTTACATCCAATTTTCCAAATCATTTGCAAATCAGTTTTCAAATATTTACAAAAGATTTGTACAAAGGTTTGAATACATTTTACAAAAGTTTTTCAAATTATTTTCAAAAGATTTTTGAAGTCATTTTATAACCATTTTTCAAATCATGTTACAAAATATTTTTAAATCAAAGAAGTTTTGTAGTTTTGTAACACCCCGCAAATTTTGTTTTTTTAATTTTTAAAACCTATCCAATATTATACTCAAAAGAAGCATCTCGTCTCAAGCTTTCCAACGAGTCCAAAAACGCGTAATTCCGACTTCGGATGTGAGAGATATGAATGTTTTAGTGAAGAGGGGTCATGGATGTTGATGGGAATTAAGGTTACGGGATTTGGTTAACTAATTACGGGTTAGGGCTATTTTAGGGATTCTCAAACTAGGATTTTGCACCTACAATATATTAATACCCACACCCTTCATCTCCCCTCATTCCCACTCCTTTCCAAACCCTAATCCATCATCTTTTCCCCTCCCCAAGTCATTCTCTCATATCATTTCCCCTCTCCTTCTCTAAGAAACCAAAGGAAGAAAGGTGCAAGCTCCGTGGCTTCACGACAAAAGGAAAAGGAGGAGCGTCATCACAAGGAAAAGGCACCCCTCTCATCGGATTCTTGATCGAGCGATCAAGAACGTGGATTGGAGGCGTACGCTAACATAGGTAACGGATCTTCGACTCTCTCCATTGTTCATTTGCGTGCTTAGCGATATATGTGAGATCATTGAGTTTTGGGGATGTATGCCAGTTTTAATCCTTCTCGGAATCATTCTCTTACTGTTAGTAATCATGATGGTTTCCTGTTTAATCGGAATGGTAGGGTCAGTTACTGATGATTCAACATTTCATATTAGCGTGTGGTATTACATATCCTCAATTATATATAAGTCCATCGTAGTTAAAGACATGTTGAAGGGATAAGTTATATAGGCATCTTTCTTTCTATTACTGTTAAGGTTTGAATCTTCGGTATGTCCTTGGGCCTTGTTGATGTAGGGTATATCATAAAAAGGGATCCTAAATTTTAATGTAATTTAACATTTGTTACAGCTTAGGTTTTGATATATGGATAAAAGTTGTAAACTATGGACTTCGTGTAAATTCCGTTGATTAAATCTTTGTGAGGTTTTAACATTAATATCAAACCTGTCGTTGTCTTCATGAAGATGGCCATGATATAATTTTTTTCTACAACTCTCTCTTTACAAACTATACATGATTAATTATTGTTATGAATAGTTTAAACGATTACATTCAACATATCAAGATAAGAAAATTTCAATGGCAATCTAACTAATCTATGACGAACGTACCAATTTTAGCCTTATGTTAAGCCCTTTGTTTTAACGGATATTTTCCTTGAAAATAAAGCCTTGTTTAGTCTTACAATATATTAAAGGAAAACATCCTTTTTAGTCTAATTATTTATTTCTTTTATTGGTGTGTAGACTAATTATAGCAATACATACTAAATTAATGCATTTCTAGAGAAATCCTAGATTTCGAGCGTACAACAAAATTTTCCCATAGTTTCTTATTTTTCCATTGTGAATGTATATGTTTTCGTACCTAATGATATCCTAACATGAGACTGTGAATAGCTTGTATATAAGAGAAAGTATCGTTATAATTATATTCATATCAGGATTCTCGCATTTTTGAATCGCTTGTTTTTTTAAGCAACTGGTAGGGAACAAGATACCACTGAAGCAAGTATATATCTACGTATACTGGTTGGAATAACCATCACTGATAATTATCTAAGTCCGAGAGTGTCGTATATGCGTCGGTTGATGGAGTATACCTGGATCGGATATGGTACTAATTATATGATATAACTCTTGCATGAACAACACAAGTAAGATCGCTCGAGTCTTTCTTATATCAACTAAGATTTAGAAGAAAGCCAATGTGGGTGTTTGCTTTAATGCTTGAAGGCGTGTCTCAGAAGGAAGCATGATGTAACCCCGTATTGTTATTAGAGGTTCTAATTATATCACTGGGTTGCTTAATTATTTAAATTCATGGTTGAGACTAGATACAATATCTCTGAGTAAAGAATAGTGATGCACGCGAGGATGAAAAGATAGGAACTACAAGGTTGGTGCACACCCATTTAGTCCAGCTGAGCCGACAGTGAGTCATCCCCACTCGAGGGGCATCACAGAGTGGGGTGGTGGTAGGTACTCTGGTGGAATTGAGGTGGATTCACGCATGCAGACTTCATTCCTGATGTAGACTTTCTCCTTTGACAAACGAGTCCGGGATAAGTAAATAAAAATATAGATTAAGATGTGTCAAAGAATTGGTTTTGATTGCATATGTGTTAAAGGCCTAAAATATAAGTAATTGTATATCGTTATATGCTTTGAAAATGTTCTCTCCTGAACTTGTTCAGTTATTGCATTTGTATTACCTACATATAATCTCTTGTTTTATAATTTACCTTATCCTTACTGGGTCAGTTGACTCATAAGTTACATTCTTAGGAAATCCAACAGGAAGTGGAGAACAGGAGACGGAGGCTCGCATTTTTGGTGGTGCATCTGTAGGACATTGTTGAGGTTGAGGCTTAGTGTTGTAGTTGTTTTATTTCCCTCTGCTTCATCTATTATGATGAAATAAAGAGACTCCGAGGTTTTATTGTTATTTTTTTGTGGACATCTAGTTATCAACGGAAGCTTAATTTTTCCTATAATTCTTTTTTTGTATGAATGGTATATCATGCAGGTTGTCTATAAGTGTTGTTGGGTAATAATAGGAATGGGTGTTGAGATGCGCTCCCGTCGAGGTGGGGCATTTCAAGTTTTGAAAACATTTATACATATTATAGTGTATCCTTTACAATTGATTAAACCTTGCCCATATAATATTTTAGCCATATTATTCAAAACTATGAAAGTACGAGTTATGGTTAAAGTATATACAACGTATATACAACCCTATACTTAGCTTGAGCTATGTCCTTATAGTGATAAAACAGAAAAAAGAAGACATAACTCCTGTTGAGTATAGGAAAGTCTATACTACAACGATTACAGAGTGCGAAGTCGATCAACCCCCTTGAAAACCAAGGACTTAGTGGAGGTCTTGTCAATCCACAAGGCAGATCAACAGTCTTGGAAGTGACCTCTCACGAACCCCTGATAATTCAATTAATGTAATGAAAAGAAAATTATACAGAGTTAAAATTTATTGTAACTCTACAATGGATGTGTAAATATGTTTGTATGTGTAGAGTGTCAAATGCACAGAGCAAATGATAGATCGAGGACATGGATCCAAAAATGTGTGTTATTCTTGTTTATATAAATTTTATGTGGTTTCCTATTTTTAAAATTTTTATTTTTAATTATATATTTTTAGTTTTTTTTTAATTTTATATTTTTATTTTTTATATTTGTTGATTTTTAATTTGCTTTTCTTTTTATAAAAGATATATAAGGTACATAAGTAATATATAAGTCTATATTTACAATATCAGGTAACATATACTAATATTAATAAATAAAATGCAGAAAATAAATATTTTGGATTTTAAACAATTTTTTAATATTTTTGTGATTTATAGAGAATTTTGCTAATTTTTATGGATTTTAAAGTAAAAAATATCCAAATCAAGGACTAAATAAATAAGTTGAATTAATTTGGAACTTAAAATAGCAAATAATGTCCAAAATTTTCTAAATTAATTTCAATTATTAATAAATAATATAAAGAAAATTCATAAAGAAATATTTTTGGAATTTTTGGGTTTTTAAAGATTTTTATAAAGGATTTTGGTGCTTTTTAATTGTTATGGTTTTTCTTTTTTCTATTTTTAGGGGTTTTGGGTTTAATAGTTGTAAAATAAATATATATAAAATATTTTTTTGAAAATTTTCAAAAAAGTTTTTCTATGTTTTTGGTGCTGCAACCAGAGCTAAGACATGCTCTTTTTGAATTTTGTAAAATAGGAAAATTTCCTAAATTCCCAAACTAAAAATATAATGTGAATCTAGATGGAAATCAGGAGCTTAACCCTATTTTTTGAGTGTTTTAGGACCATGGATGATATATTTAATATATAGAAAATACTCATAAAAATTAATGAACTAGTAGTGGCATAAATGCAAATAAAAATAAACACATGGATGAATGTGGAAATATCTCAAAATATTATAACTGCCAACAAAAATTTTTGAACTAAACTTAAATTCCTAAAACTACAAAGGCATCCACGCAAAATACCCACCTCACGTGGGACGACACGTGAGGTGAGATTTTTAGGACCCAAGTGTAAATAACAGAAACAACATGAGTCTACTTGCAACTTTTACTAAAATATTAAACTTTTAAGACAAATTACATGGCTAAATCATAAATAACAAAAATAAGGGGGAAATGCTGCAAAATACCCCCTCAAAGGTGTGATCGTGTGGTTGGGATGTAGTCACATGTCCACGTGGCGGTCGATCAACGACCAATACCGCTTAGGCGATCGATGCTTCCGATTAGATCTTGCTCTTGATCTGATGGCTAAGTGATGGCAAGATCCAACAAATATTGCTTGATCTGGCAGCCTCTCATGATCCGACAACTCCAAGGGATGCTGGAAGAGTGCACAAAGAACTCACCGAGGGAGAGTTTGAAATCAATGTGGATCTCTCCTCTGACGTCCTTTGGCACTACGAAAGGTCTCAAGTCTCTCCTTCATCTGTGATGCGTCTACCAGATGTCTCGAAAAAGTCTGGGGGTATTGATCGAGCCCCTGGAGATTAATGTGCTCCGCGACCTGAGCGAGGGTCTTTGGCGAAATAGTCCCTTCAAATGGGATCCTTGGATCCTGGGTCCTTCACAGAAAGGGTCCTGGGTCGAGGGCAAACTGCCTTGACCCATTAGTGGCCGTGATGGGTGGAAGATGAATGGCAGCGGAGGTGTTCAAACAAGGCAACGGAGGTAGAACACCCAAGTCTTGACCCAACGAGGGCCAATTGGTCTGGAGGTGCATATGATAAAGGAGAAGCGAAGGGAAAGATAGTGAGATGGCCTACGGGGTCGGAGACAGGTGGAGATACAATGAGGGGGTTTGTCGGAGCGGAGCTGTGGCAAACTACGAGTCAAGTGGTTACACTAATGAATGATCAAAGCACAAAATAAAAAGCATAAATGAAATCCTAAGGTCTAAGCTACCTTGAAATCAACTAAAATCACCTCGAGCAGCATCAGGCCGCGAGATCAACCTCATGACGGTGGAGGGTGGCTGGAGATGGTGGAGATCACCTGGAAGCCGCTCCTTGATCAAGCCAAACGCTTGGCGAGGAATCTGTCACCTTCCTTGAGCTAGTGAGAACGAAAGGAGGGAGAGAATTTGGCTAAAAGGGGCTCAAAAATGGAAGATGCTTGGGTAGAGGATTATGTACATATGGTGGTCAAGATGCAAAGATCGAAAGGCAACGTTCGATGTAGTGATGGAGAGCTCAAGGCATCGACGACACGTTAAAGAGGGATGAACGAGGAAGAAAAGTGAAGAAGAGATCAACCCAAAAGGATGAAGGAATCCTTAGGTAAAAAATAGAGAAAATGGAGTCAAACAAAGTTATGACAGAGCTAGGCTGGTTATCAGAGGAGTTGATCCAGGCTAGCCCTTGACATAACCTAGTTGGTCCACGTGGACCAACTAAAAAAACAACCCTAAAATATTTCAAAAATCGATAATAAATAATAAATGATTTGATTAAACTAAAGTTATAAAATAAAAA
The DNA here is from genome assembly GCA_037367405.1 of Ottelia alismoides. Taxonomy (NCBI): domain Eukaryota; kingdom Viridiplantae; phylum Streptophyta; class Magnoliopsida; order Alismatales; family Hydrocharitaceae; genus Ottelia; species Ottelia alismoides. The sequence goes on along the minus strand of JAZKJV010001148.1, from coordinate 397,059 downwards.
ATGTTATTATTTTATATAGTATTTTAATATGATTTTTATTTATCTTTTCGAGTTAACTTATTACAAGTTGGTTTTTACGATTTTATTTATTGGTATATTTATCTATGTTTTGTATATTTTATTTGTATTTTTGATTTTATTATTTTATTTTCTTAATTTATATATTTATAACTTACTTTTATATATATAAATATATTTTTATTATTTTTTCTTGATATATTATGTACATTTAAGTAAATAGGTTTATTAAATATATAAGTATTAGTATAGATATATCATCTATGTATTTATATATACTATTTTATTTTTGTGTTTTATTTATGGTTTTATTATATTTTAAATATGTACATATATTAAAATAGTATTTATAATTATAAAATTATAAAAATATAAAAATATAAAGAACAGATAAATTGAATATTTTATTTAGGCAAAATATACAATATGGGTCTAAAATCTAACTTCTATATCTTAACTCCAAACTAAATGAAACCACATTCAGTAAATAGCTTATTAAAAGTTATATACAATTAAAGATGATTCTGATACATTTTGAGTTTTTATTTAGGAGATATGGGTGTGTGAAGTTTGGGTTTTTGGATTTTTATTTAGAGTATAAAATGAATAAAATATATTATTTTTGTGTAAACTCAATTTTGTATTTTCCTATATATTATTGTCTACAACGTTTATACACAAAGTTTATTTATTTGAGGTATAAAAATTAGAAATAAAACAAATCCAAAAAATACAATATTGATGAATAAAAGAATGGTGGTTTTATTGGATTTATGTCCCTTATCTCCCCCTACTATATTCCTTATTGACCCGGTCATCAAGATAACTAAGTCTTGGGGTTTAGGGTCATATAATACCTTTATTGTTTTATTCTTATTCTTTTCTTATTCTATAATTTTGATATTAAAAACTATATTTTGTATACAATAAATGGACTAAATAATTAATGTTAATTGTACAAAAGAATGATATTTACATGGATTAGCTAGGGTTTTTAAGGTCAAAATGATAGAATAAAGGGGATGAAATGGAGATTCATCACCCCCCTATACTTGTGTTTGCTAGTTCATAGCAAACAATTAGGCATTGAGTGTAGAAAAATAAAAATAGAGAAAAGAAAAGGAAAGAACTTAGATTGATTTTAATTCTCAAACTTGTATTTACAAAATCAAAGTTTAAAGCTTAAGTCGGACCTTTGGATTTTTAGTGTTGTCAGAACCTTATTGGGAAATAGATTTAAAACAACAACCTTCGAGAATCCCAAAACTCTGCTCAAGTCTCCTCAATAGCCAGGTCAGAATACTTCAACTCATATGCAAATCCTTATGACTATGAATCTATCTTGGACAATGTGTGAGATATGTAGCTTTCCTCGACTGAAGCAGTCGAAGTCAGTCTTCTCCAACATGGTGACCCTAATTCCCTAATCCAACAACTCTTTCCTTAAGAAGCGGGGGTATTCCCTTCTAAGTTCAAGTGACAACCAGCTCAAAAAGAGGAGGTGGAGAGAAGAATGGACAGTAGTTAGTGTAGCTACATATCCTAGGGTGCTTGACCAATGTAGCCAAATAATCCGGCTGCAGGCTCACATACATATGACTTTGAAGCTCAAGCTTGCTTATTGACTGTACAAATATGTACATTCTGGTAAACATTTTATTTTCAAACATGCCTACCTACTTTTTTGGAGTTTTTGATTGATTTGTTTTTTTTAAATATTATATACATCACCATTTACATATAGACTTTTTCCTCTTGAGCCAATAAAATATCCCTCTTTTGAAGATTTATTGCAACCCACAACTTCTGTCTTTATACCTCGTCGATATTGGATCGGATTGGGGTACAATTGCCACAAATGTGTGACTTTTGTTGTTTTCATTGGCTTGTGTCTCATGCTGACAAATCCATCCCTCTACCACTTCAACTGAGGTGAGCAAGGTGCAAGGTGCATGTGTACGAGCTAAGTCATTATCAACAAGAGTCATACGTGTACTCTGGAATATTCTACTTAGGAAATCAATAATACATTGAATCAAGTGTCGTGATCTCAAAGAATTAAGTCAACTAGACCTGAAGTACCTCAATTCCAGTTCCTATAAGATTCATGTTATTAGGTATATTTAAGGTCCAACAAGGTCCAATCTTCGGATTTGACTTAGACTTGTTCAATTATCAAACTTAATCCGAAAAATGCAAATGTTGTGCATAATGTAGAAAAAAATTTTGTGATATAATTTTCAAATTTTGAACTTTTTTTATGGATTTTTGAAAAAGGTTTTGCAAATTTTTATGCAATTTTTCAAAAGGATTTTGTAAATATTTTTGAGATTTTTAGTTTGCAAATGTTTTTGGGATTTTTCAAAACAAATATTTTTGGAATAAAAGATAGGTACAAATATTTACACAGGAGTGCATCAATTGTTTACAAGAATTAGGGTTTTTAAGGATTTACACAAGAGATATGTTACAATTTTATAAATAAATATACAATTGGTGAAAAAATATTAATTATTTGGATGATGTATATATTCCTCAAACTTATTTGAAAATAATTTTACAAACAATTTTGAAAACTATAGTCCAAAATAATTTTTGCAAATAATTTTTACAAACATTTGAAAATCATTCTGCAAAGGTTTTTCGAATAATATATATGTATATATATTTTTTCAAAAAAAATTGCAATCAATTTCCAAACATTTGCAAATAGTTTTTCAAAAGATTTTTATTTCATAAAAAAGATTTTTTTTTCAAACAAAACATTTTTACAAAGGTTGAAAGTTTTAACAAAATATTTTCCAAATAGTTTTCAAAAGATTTTCAAACTATTTTCCAAATATGTTGCAAAAAAAATATTTTTACCTAATTTATTATTAAGTAAATACAAAATGAATTTGGGGAATAATAATCTTTTTATTAATTGTTTTACTGAATTGTATACGTATATATAGTATTTTAACCATATTTATTAAAATATGAAAGTACGAGTTATTGTTAAAGTATATACGAAGTATATATGACCCCCTATATTTAGCTTGAGCTATGTTATTATAGATCAAAGAGAAAAGAGAAGACATAATTCGTACCGAGTATAGAAAAGCCTAAAGAGTAACGAATAAGGAATGAATCAAAGAAGAAAGAAATGAATGAATGAGAAGTCAATCGTCCCCATATACTTATGATAAAATAATCCTAAGTATAATAGATTGTACACAAAATAGGAGGGTCAAGTGCGCGAATGAATAAATCACGACTCGGTCTGTCTCCCCCATACTTAGGGTGAGATATCCCTAAGTATAGACAAGAAGAGGAGACATCGGAGGGGATTAAAGAATGAAAAATTCAGGGTGCACACCCCCTATACTGAGGACAAGTACATCCTAAGTATAGCAATGAAGAAGGGTTAACACCTTTTGGAAGAAAAAGAAAAACAAAAGAAGAAAAAGAAGAAAAGAAGAAAAAGAAGAAAGATCACTCAACTCATCCACCTCCCTTATACTTAAGACATAGTACGTCCTAAGCAAGGCAAAACACACGGAATGAGCTGGATGAGCAAAAATGATATATGGAAAGAGATAAAGTGAAAGTATATATACAAAGAGAAGGATATACAAGAACTGAGAAGGTAGAAAGCAAACCTTCTTGAGCGACTGATGAACCTCAGTTTCATCATCTTTATTTCCCATAATTAACCCCCTTTGCTTAAAAGTTTGTCAATAAATCCCTGTTAATGTATTATAATTAACAGAGTCCTAAATAAATTAAAAACCACAAAAAATGACAAAGCAAAAATTCGTGGTATTTTTAGACTTAAGAATACCCTCAAAATTTTTTCATGTCTTCATTTGATCTCTTTTCCAGTTTTGGTCAACATGAAACTTGTAGATCTCGTCAAGATCTACAACTTTCATGTTTTGAGTTTTCTCAAATTCGGCCATCTTGGCCCTCAAAAATAAAAAAATCTCTCGAATAAATCTGATTGGGCCACGTGGCCTTCTCTGGGTGTGCCACGTGGCCCCGCTCCCCTTGTCTTATACCGCCTCTTCTTCCAGTCGTTGGATCACCCTCTTGATCCAACGGCCAGCTTCTTCCCACGCACGCCCATTTGCTTCAACCGTCTGATCATCTTCGCCCTCAATCCACACCGCTCGTTGGCGCCTTAAATAGAGCGCGCCACGTGGCGCAGTGTAGTCCACTTGATCATACCATCGATCCTCCGATCTGATCCGCTTAATCCATGCCCTATTCCTAACTGCTCGATCAACCTCCATCTCTCATCAACACCGTTCGTCAGCGCCTTTGCCAGCCGATTGACACGTGTCGCATTCTACAGCCTTCGATCGCGTCGTCTAATGCATTGTGATCGTCCGTTCGCGCCGCTCCTTCAGATCGACACGTGGCTACTCCGTATCCCTTTGATCACATCACCCGATCTCCCATCAGGGCCGTCGCTCCGCGCCCACTTCTCCACTGTTGGATCTCCAGATCCAACGGTGGAGCGTTATCGTCAACCTCGCGACACCCCTCTCTCACACGATCACCACCTCGCGCAACCCGCTCCCCCTTCCATTTTTCTCTTCTTCACCTTCCACCATCTCCACTCGCCAATTGCCCCACGCCCTTCCTCCATCGACCACGACCCTCGCGCACTCCTCCATTAACCACCAACCTCTCTCCACGCTCCCCATTTCCTCCTCGAAACCCACGTCTCCACCATAGCCCCGCCGAGTCACCCCTTCAAATACGCCGCCCTCCTCCTCTGATATCTTCATACGCCTTTATGTAGGAAACCTCCCAGCGAGTCCCCGCCCCCCGGTGACAGCGAGGGGGCGGTTAGGAGCACGAAGACGAAGGTCTGCCTCGGTGATGACCCCTGGCCATGGTAGGCCAGGCCTGCGGAGCCCCGTCTCCGCCAAGCTGCTCCCCGTAGCCGGGGGAGTCCAGCGATGACCGGAGCTCCGCCCAGGAGCTCAAGCACAGGCCCCGCTCCGCCAATCTCCAGGTAAGCTTCCTTTTCCTCCTTTGACTTTTTCTTCCTTCTTCTCTGCTTTAATTAGGCTCCTCCGGTCGTTATCGCTCTCCATTCACACCTCCATTAGCTCCGTCGCACCTCCCCCTTTCTCGCGTACCCCTCCGCTCGCCTCCTTCTTGTCTTCCATACCTCTACGCATCCGACCCACCTCCTCCGCCCTCATGGCGGAGGAGCTTCGAGCTTTCACCTTCTCCGCCCGATATGAGCTCCCCATTTCACTCCAGGCACGCACGCAAGTCTTTTGCTCGCTTCGGCTATATTGACTAACCCTGCAGGTCAGCAAGGGCCTTCAATGGCCGGACATTCGCCGGCGCCAAATTCTTCACGTTCGCCTGCAGACTCCGAGCTCCGATGGTCAACGCCGGCAGTTCCTGGACATTCCCCGAGCTCCAAACTTCATCGGCAGGCCTTCAGAAGCCTCGTGCGAGCACCACCGGGGCCAGGACAGAGCGGCGGAGGAGGGAGTCCTTCGCCGGAGCCCAGAACTCACCGCCCGCCTTCGGTCGGGGGAGAAGAGCAGCCACCGTTGGATGGTCCACCCCCGGTGACCATCCAACGGTCCAGATGAGGCCACGCCATCGGCATCAGCTTCCGTTGGATCTTCTAGATACGACGGCCTACATTCCGCCATGCGTCGACACCTGAGCTCCCCCGAGTCGAGCGACCGAGCCCCAGGCTTGGACACTCCCGAGCCTCCACCGAGCCTGCTAGAGCTTCGGACCACCCGAGCCTAGCCGAAGCAGCAACCAAGCCTCTGCCGAGCCTCCTTCCGAGCCTAGATAGCACGTGCCTCGCACGTGCTACTCTGGGTAAATTGCAGAGCTACCCTTAAACTTCTCCAAATTTGCAAAAAGGTCCCCGCGCTTATGGTTAATTTGCAGGGAAGGCCTCAGATCTTATTTTATTTACTTTTTAGTCCTTCCCAGGGACCTTTTTGTAGTTATCATTTCATGTTTTCTTGCATTTATGCCCCTGTCTTCTTTTATGCATATCTTGAGCTATATAGCTCCAATCGAGTTGATTTCAGTTTCATTTTGAAGCTCTTTTCATCGTCTTTATTATGGCATGCTTTAATCTTAGATTGGACATTATGGTCAGTAGTGTATTATTTTATTATCTCCGTGTCATGATTTCTTCGTTTATCATGCCTACTTGCTTTATGATTGTAGAGTGTTTCTTCACTTCAACTCAGTTTGATTCGCAATTTTCTTATGGCTCAAGTGACTATCATTTCAGGGCATATCATTCGCTTTGCATGTATATTCCTTTGCATGATAAGAAAATGAATAAAAAAATTGCATGTTTACTTCAATGCATTGTCTTGTTGTGTCTCTTTGCATTGCTTTGACCTATAGCCCTTTTAATTCAACACTTCATTAAATAGACTCAAATTCGATTAATACGAGAGAGGCTCGTGTCCCTGAGTTCGACCTTGGTTTCTTGCCAAGTAAAATAAATCACGATCATCTCATTTTGATTTATCATCGCATAACTTTAAATGAGCTGATCTTTTGGTGACCAAAATCGGCCCGACTGCTACGACATTTCCAAGTGCTAATTTAGCATTATTAAAGGGCCGATTTTGCGACTCGTCAGCGACCGCTAAGGAATAGATCTGACAAGGTGTAGGTCGATATCAGGGAACTTAGTAGACACAAACTGATCAGGATCGACCTGATAAAGATCATCAGTAAACTCAAAGCGGAAAGCTATGAATTGGTCAGTGGATGTAGTGTGGTCAGGTTCAGCCTTGGGGATATCAACTAGGTCATCAAGAAAGGCTCGAATTCATTTATGAAAGCAATAAGATCAAATTCAGCCTCTGCAGACTCTTCTACATCTTCCCTCTGCTCTAAAGTGTCAATTGTGTAAATTCATGGATATTATCAATGCATCGCCACTCAACAGAAGGGGGAACTCCAAGGTCTATGCTTTTCGAGTCTTCCTCCTCAAAGAGGAATTCTCGGGTATCAATGTCATCCAACATACAACAAAATTCTTTAATATCATCATCAAGGTCATAGCCCTCGAGGTCAGTTAACACATGCACACTCTCATGGGATGCTGGTCTCTGGTCGATAGTGGTAGGTATGGTGATAAACACATCACTCCCGACATCAGAACGGAAATGAATCTCTCCAGATCCATAATCAATAACGGTTCTCGCAACAATGAGGAAATGTCGTCCCAGGATGATTGGAGGATGCTCCATAGGGATGGAGTACTCCATGGGTAATAGGACGAAGTTAGCAGTTAATCTCATGCCATAATCTGAATGACAATGTTCTCTAGAATACCCTTCGACCTCTTTGTTGGCCCATCAACGAATTAGATAATCATCTTGATTTTCTTGAGACGCCCAAGATGAAGAAACGGTACCGGTGAGAAAGATGTTATATTAATTGAAGCACCGTCGTCAAGGAGGGTGTTATCAAAAGAATAGTCAGAGATCATGTGACTCACAAGAGGTGTACAATGTTCCCTTTCCTAGTGTGTGGACGGTAAGAGATGGCGTGGGCAGTGACCACGGTCAAAATGTGTCTCTTGACTATGCTCCTTCACTTTCTCTTCTTGGGTTTAGGAGCAAATAATTGGGTTATTTCCTGATGAAGTAGGGCCTCAATAATCTCTTGAATAAATTCCACCACTTCGGGTTCAATCAGTATTTTTTTTTGAAATTTTGGATCTCCTCCATACAAATAAGGAGATCGGAATCAACATCTACACAAGGATGACTAAGAGAAGTCTGTATAGTGTCATCCTTGGGGTCAAAGGGTGAGAACTGGTGTGTGTGTGTGTGTGTGTGTATGGTCAAGGAATCTGGTAGGTGTGCCCTCTCCTCACAAGATGAATCGACTGTGTGTCTCTCGAAATATTTTTGTATTTTTGAAATTTTCTCATTTTTTGTATTTTGGATGATTTCAATCTCTCATAGGAATCCTCAAATGAATCTATAAATCCAGTGGGTGAAGCAACAATGTGGCTCTTATTTAGGCTAGTGACGTCATCTATCCTCTGTCTCATGTGCTCCATCATCTGAGTCAAGGTCTCAAGTGTGGACTCCATAAGACACCACTCTCCTTGATGGCGGTGCATCGATTAATATAATATCTTTCTCGTTGGTACAGTTTGTTCATCTTGGGCCTCTCAAGAAAATCACGATGATCATTCGATTCTTTGATGGATCAATAAAGAGACCGAAGGGTATTCTTTAGAATATTGTCATTTTCATTCAGGGCATGAGCTTCACTACCGACCTTGTTGTCATTCCCAAGGAAATCTCCACCCTTGTGGAGTGCTCTCCAATCATCCTGGGACTACCTTTTCTATCCTCTGTGAGAGCCATTATAGACTATGGATTGGGAGAGATTCTCTTCCGTTCTGATGTCAGGAGCGATGTGTTGATCACCGCTCCTACCATCGACCAAAGATCCGCATTCCACGAGAGCGTGCCCGTGTTAGCTGACCTCGAGGCCTATGACCTATCTGCCGAGATCAAAGAGGTTTGTTTTATGAATGATGAAGAGACCCGAGAATTCCTTTCCAATAAGGAAGACTCAGAAAGCATTGACCTTGGAGTTTCCTCTTCATGTGATTGGCAATGCATTGATGACATCCGTGGGATTTAAACGATTGACACTTTTGAGTGGAGGGCAGACTTAGATGAGACTAATAAGATCGAATTTAATTTGACTAATGAATTCCAGCCTTTTGATAAGAATGATGATCCGGTTGAGACTTTAGAGGACGGACATGACACAGCTACTTCCATAAATGAGTTCGTTCCCTTTGAGTTTGACCTTGACACCCAAGGTCAAACTAGACCATACTACTTTTACCGACCAGTTCATGCATTTCCTCTTTGACTCCACTGTGGATCTTTACCAGGTCGACCCTGATAAGCTTCTATCGATTGAGGACCCCGATATCGACCTGCACCTTGTCAGATCCATTCCTCAGCGGTCTCGCAAGAAGGTTCTCTTCCTACCTTCTTGATCCTTTGTACATCAATCTCTGTTGTATGTTCGCTTTCATTTTCTTCCTTCTATCCACCATTTCACTCATTCATCCCACTGTCGTGTGTTTCCTTGCTTAGGATGTACCTTCTCCTAAGTATAGGGGGGTGGACGAGCCGAGTGTTCTCTCTTCGTTCCGTTTCATCACTCTTGTTGTTGCCTATAGTTAGGGCTCTTTAACCCTAAGTATAGCGAGAGTGATACGTACATTCTCTTTGATATCTTCATCCATCTTCATCTATCTTTTTTCTTTTCTTATTTTCTTCTTTTCCTTTTCCTTTTTTGTTTTCTACCAAAAAGGTGTCGCCCCTTTTTGTCAGTGTTCTATACTTAGGACTTAATTTGTCCTAAGTATAGGGGGTGTGCACCTCAAGTTCTGTCATTCTTTGATCTTCTCCACTATCTCCTCTTCTTGTCTATACTTAGGGATATATTATCCTAAGTATAAGGAGAGACAACCTGAGTACGATCTGTTCATTCCCACCCTTGCCCCTCCCTGCCTTGTGTACATTCTGTGATATTTATGATTATTTAATCCTAAGTATAGGGGGAAATGGTCGACTTCTCATCCCTCCATTCATTTCTTCATTCGTTTATTCTTTAGACTTTTCTATACTCATTATGAGTTATGTCTTCTTTTTTCTCTATGATCTATGAGGACGTAGCTCAAGCTAAGTATAGGGGATTGTAGGCACTTCATATATACTTTAGTCATAACTCATACTTTTGTATTTTTAATAATAAATACGGCTAAATTTCTGTATAAAATACTATATATACTTATAAAATTCATTAAAATAACTTAATAAAAATATGCATATTATTCCTCAAATTCTTTTTGTAATTAGTGATTAATAAATCAGGTAAAAATATTTTTTGCAAAATATCTAAAAAATAGTTTGAAAATATTTTTGAAAAATATTTTGAAAACTATTTGGAAAATATTTTGTTAAATATTTATAAAAAAATATTTTGAAAACTATTTGGAAAATATTTTATTAAATATTTTCAACCTTTGTAAAAATATTTTGCTTGTAAAATTTATTTTCTTTGTGTAAAATAAAAATGTTTGTAAACTAATTTGCAAATGGTTTGAAAAATGGTTGCAAATATATTTTTAAAAATCTATATAAAATACCTGAAAAAACCTTTGCAAAATGATTTTCAAATATATGTAAATGTTTGTAAAATTTGTCTGTAAAAATTATTTTAGACTATAGTTTTCAAAATTATTTGTAAAATCTTTTTCAAATAAGTTTGAGGAATATGTACATCACCCTAAAATTCTTTATTAAACTATATAAATATTTTTTATAAAAAATGATCACTTATCCCTTGTAAATTCTTAAAACTCAATTCTAGTAAATGTAAGATGCATCCATATGTAAATATTTGTATCTAGTTTTTATCCAAAATATTTTGTTTTCAAAAATCCCAAAAACATTTGTAAAATCTAAAATCGAAAAAAATATTTGCGATTTTTTTTGAAAAATACCAAAAAAATTGCATGTGCATCATATTTTTCAAAAATTTATAAAAAAGTTCAAAGCTTTGAAAATTACATCACAAAAAAAGAAAAAAAATAAAAAAAACTCCAAAAAGTGGTCATGCTTGATTGAAAATAAAATGCCTGCCATAGTGTATATATTTGTATAGTCAATAAGCAAGCTTGAGCTTCAAAGTCAAATCATGTGAGCCTGCAGCTAAATGACTTGACGGCACTGGTCATGCATCTTAGGATAGATAGCTACACTAGTTAGTCCATTCATCTCTTCACCCCTTCCTCTTGAGCTGGTTGTCACTTGAACTTAGAAGGGAATACCCTTCTCCTCGAGGAAAGAAATGCTGGATTGGGGAATAACTGAGTTGTCATGCCGAAGAAGTCAGTGTATTTGTCATTTCAGTTGAGGGGAGCCACTATCACATACACTGTATGAGTCAGTTTCATAGTCACAAGGGTTTGCGTATTTCAAATATTCTGACCAGGCTATTGAGGGGACTTGAGCAGAGTTTTGAGATTCTCGAAGGTTGTTGTATTTCAAATCCAATTCCCAATAAGGTTCCATCCGCACTAAAAATCCAAAGGTCCTACTTAAGCTTCAAATTTTGATTTTGTGAAAACAAGTTTGACAATTAAACTTAATCCACTTTCTGTCATTTTCTTTTCTTTTTTTTCCATTTTCTGCACTTATTGCATAATTGTTTCTAGGGACTAGCAAATGCAAGTATAGAGGGGTGATGAATCTCCATTTTATCACCTTTATTATATCAATTTGGTTTTAAAAACCCTAGTAAATGCATGTAATATAATTAATTTGTAATAAAGTAGGTCTAAAAGGAATAAAGTAGAGGGAGATAAGGGCTAAAATACAATAAAAATCTATTTTATTAACTTCTTATTTATTTATTTATTTTTTGGAACCTTTTTTCCCACTTTTTATACCTCAAATAAAGAATCTCTAAACAAGAAAATTGTATATAATAATATATAGAAAAAATACAAAATTGATTTCATACAAACATAATATATAGTGTAAAAGTTATACTCTGAATAGTATTCCAAAATCCCAACTTTCCATACCCATATCTCTCAAACAAAAACTCAAAATATATCAAAATCACTTTATTTGTATATAACTTTTAATAAGCTATTTAATAGGGGTGGTTTCATATTTTTTTGAGTTAATTTGCGAAAGTTAGGTTTTGGACCCTTATTGTACAACATATCTGATTAAAATATTCATTTTATTTATTCTTTATTACTTTAATAATCTTATATTTTTATAATTTTGTAAATATTATTTATAATATATGTACATATTAAAATTAGAATAAAACCCTAAATAAAGCATTATAATAAAATACTTATAATATATATATATATATGAATATACAATAACTATACCTATATAATAAGTATACCTATTTATTTAAGTGTAAATAATACATCAAAAAATATAATATATATATGTATATACAAATAAGTTATAATTTTTTAAAATAAGAAAATAAAATAATAAAATAAAAAATACAAAATGAAAAAAATAAAATACTTTAAAATGTAGATAAATATACCTATATATATCCTAAAAAGCAACTTGCAATTAATAACCTCTAAAAAATAAATAAAATTTATAATAAAATACTAGATAAATAAGAAACATTTTTTATTTTATAAATTTTATTTAATAAATTCATTTACTAATTTATTATTAATTTATTTCAAATTTACTCTGGTTTTGTCTTTTTGCGGGTAACGTGGTCAATCATGCCACGCCCCCTGTTGGCCTAGGGTCAACTCTAACCCCAGGTCTAGCTTCTGACAGTCCTGCATTTTTGGCACTCTTCTCGATTTTTTTCGCAATGATGCGTTGCTCGAGGGAGATTTGACCCTTCATAAGATCTTCTCCATGTAGATCTACGATCCACATCCAGCCTTATCCTAGGACAGAGCACCATTGTTGTGCCCGTGATCTGTCCCTGAAGATCGCATGTTCACCACCTTGTACAAAAACCCCCACCTCTATATTTGTATTCGGTTGGATTTCCCCCTTGTTTTGACCCCTATGAGAGCACCCAGGTCGAGTCCCTTGTGACAGGAGGAGCTCCCCGCTCTTCACAGCGAGGAAGGAGCAAGGAGGGGCCCTTCCCAAGCCACCTCCGGCCACCTGGTTGTCGAGGTCTTCATCTCCTGGTTTCCGGCTAGTGGAGGTTCCATTTCTTTGTATTTTCTAGTTAGTTTTAATTCTAGGTCAATTCCCCGCAATTAGTTTGTCTTTTAATTACGTGTTTTAAGCCTTAAATCCCTTCTGTGTAGTTCGTCGGAGCTCGACTCCAAAGAACCACACCATCAGACAATTCCTATTTTCCACCGCACCTAACCTCCTCACAACCTTCCTTCACGTTTCGGCTACGCCCACCGCACCTTCATTCCACAAAGTCCATCGTGCATCTGGACTCCAGCTTCTCTTCCCCCGTCATTCGTCGGAGGAGGTTCGCCCACGCCCCCAACACTCCATTTCACTTCTAATAGGGTCGAGGCATTTTACCCTCAACCCTCTTCATTTCATGCGCATGCCAGATCACCCAGGACCCGCTGGACCACAGTTTTGTTCCTCATCGAAGGTACTTGGAATCTCAAGGTTTCCTAGACCTCACGAGTGATCTCTGGTCATCGCCAGCGTGTTTTGAGACCTTTAGTGGCTAGAGATCCCTGTCATGCGCATTTTTAGATCATTTGCAGCCATGCACAGGGTCGGAGGGACAAGATTCATGCAAACGAAGGAGGCTCGTGCACCAGATCATCCTTGTTCTTCCAGAGGTCTCATTCACCGTTCGATCAAGATCTTACTCCCAAATTCACCAGACACCATTCGATTGAGCTTCTCCAGAACCATAGATCTCTGCCCCAGGATTTAATTCCATCCCTTCATTGGCGAAGCAATATCGTGCGTCATGGGAGGGGCACGTGGCAAGTGACCACAGATCCGCAGTTCGTTCCCGCTTAGGTTTGGGAATTTTCCATCTTTGGCCCATCCATTTTTGTTATTTATTTATTAATATCTAAACTTTTATTTGTCGTGTATTAAGTTTCGTAACATTGGCAAAAAGGCCTCGTAACTTTTGGTAATTACATATAGGTCCCCTGCCACATCACCTCGCGTGCCTGTGCATGTGAGGTGTAGGCATTTTGCAAGGCAATACCCATAACTTTATGTATTTAACTTTGGCCTAGAAAATTTTTAATTAGTAACTTTTTAGTTAAATTGCAGAGAAGCCCTCATCTTTTCTTTTAATTATAAAAATGCCTATGCTAGTATTGTAATTTCTTTTTGTTTTTTCTATTTATTTAAAATAGAAATCGTGCTAAAAAGTTACAAAAAATAATTGTAGACTCCTGAATGCACATGCTTTCACCCCACATATTTATTTTTTCAACTTAGGACTTTTTAGTATTTATTAAAAATAAAGAATAGCCCTACTAGTCCCTTTCTACAATATAAAAGAAATAAAAATATAAAATCTTTACAGAAAAATTCCAAAAAAATAGTTTTCATTATTTATTTATTTTACAACTACGGACCAAAAATCCATCAAAATTACAAAAGAAAACTCTTAAAAATTGGGAAATCCCAAAAACCATTATAAAATTTTATAAAATTCCCAAAAATTCCAAAAAATATTTTTTGTTCTATTTTATAAATTTATTTATATTATTATATACATGTTAAAATTGAGTTTAAAATTTTTTGATCTATTTGATATTTTTACCCTTCATTTCAATTTTAGGTATTTAAATAATCCCTTATTTAGGGTGTTTTTTACTTTAAAAGTACATAAAAATTAACAAAATTCTATAAAAAACATAAAAATAGTAAAAATATTAAAACCCAAAATATTTTATTTTCTTTATTTTGAGTAGTTTTAATACTTTTTATATTTATAGTAGTCTATATTGTATATATACTCTATATATCTATAATATATATTTTAAAAAAAGAAACATAAAAAATAAAAAGAAAATATAAAAAATAAAATTTTAAACCAAATACAAAAATATTTTAAAAAAATTTAAAAAATTAAAAATTAAAAATCCACAAAAAGAAATATATACAAAGACTTCACAATCATACTCTTTGCACTCATTTGCACAATCTATCCATTTTGCTCCCGCTGTTCGACACTCTACATATCTGTACAATACACACGTTTTGTAGAGTTAATATAATAAATTTTAACTCCACATTTTTATTTCATTGCTTGATATCTAATTGTGGTTTAATTGTTGATTGATTAAGGTTTATTGAGCGGTCAACACATCGACTACGGTTTTGCCATGTGAAACCGTACAACCCTCGAAACTCCCTAGTTATCAAATGATAATTAAGTGTTTGGACTTAACATATCGTCAAGAAGATTTTAATGCTAGGGATCAATCACACAATATGAAAATAAAATAAAAAACAAAGAAAAAGAAAGCGAGAAAAACACGGTAAACACGATAATGCCTCCAAGGGAACAATCCCTCAGGTAGTGGACCTCGTGAAGTGTCAGTCCTGAGAGTCCTGAATTATTACAAGTAATATTATCTCTCTCTCACTCACTTTGAATTACAAATAAAATGCAAGAAAATAAAAGTGCTATTATCTTAAAAAATCCTCAAAGTCTTCTTCTACTGTCAGGTCAGAAGGCTGAGCCTACTTCGTGTGGGTGTGTAGGTGCTCCTAAGAGTACCTCCCTCGATCTGTGTTCCTCGCAACAAAGTCAAACAAAGAGGGTGGTTAGATAATTCATAAAATAACATCAAATAAAAATGAAAATAAATAAAGGAAAATAAAGACAAGAAAGAAGACACGAGTAAAAATCCAATCTATACGATGTTGCTCCCTAACAACGGTGCCTTTTGAAAACCAAGGATTCAGTGAAGGTCTTGTCAATCCACAAGCTAGGCAAATAAATAAGTAAGGGCTCCTCCTTCCCTATGCTTTCTATGTCCCAAACTCCGAGGTGACGTCCGCGGTTGCCCTCCCCCGAATATATAAATACTCAGAAAGTCTGCTCCAACGAAGAAGGTCAACCATTTACCCGCATCAGTCCTGGAGCATACGATCAGTGTCAAGATCCTACCCTCGAGAAGCTTCTTCGACAATCATCCCATCCATGATGAAAGCAAGGGAAGAGCCAAAGAGCGGTCCCTCGAGAGTTCGGGCAAAGAAGCCAGCGGAGAAATTTTCGCGAAATCGCGGAAAGAGAAAGCGATTAGACTGGAAATATATGTTCTAAAAGGCTAGGAAGGCCAGGAGCACAGGAAATGAGCGCGACCAGGCACCGGCAATGAAGGCACACAGGCCATTCTGGCGACCCGACTCGAAGGCAGAGGCTCATCTGGCTAGGAGAGAAGGGGGCTACATCTCGATCGGAAAAGAATCAGAATTGATCGATATCTTTCTCGAAACAAACAAAAAGGGCAAGAGCAGACCCCCGGAACAATCGAGAGGTTCAGGAAGCAAGGACTATCAAGCACCCAGTGGACCTCCTTACTGCGCACCATCGGCCTTCCGGCGGGCATTCACAAGAAAGGGAGTCATCGAAGCAACCTCTCATGAACCCTTGATAATTCAATAATTAACCCACAATATGTATAAAGTAATGAAATGCACAATATGTGGAGTTCAAATTTATTATAACTCAACAATGGATGTGTATAGGTGTAAGTATGTGTAGAATGTCGAACATAGGGAACAAACGGTAGATCAGGGAAATGAATCCAAAAATGTGTATTCTTCTTGTATATTTATTTTTATGTGGGTTTTAATTTTAATTATATATTTTTTGTTGTTTTTAATTATATATTATATATTTTATATTTTATATTTTATATTTACATTTTTTGATTTTAAATTTCCTTTTCTTTTTATAAAAGATATACAAGGTATATAAGTAATATATAAGGCTATATAAATAATATAGGGTAATATATATAGATACTAATATAAATAAATAAAATACATAAAATAAAATTATTCGGTTTTTAAATATGTTTTCACTATTTTTGTGGTTTTTAGAGAATTTTTCTAATTTTTACGAATTTTTAAAGTAAAAAATATCTCAAATAAAGGATTAAATAAATAGGCTGAATTAATTTGTAAATAAAAATATAAAATGATGTCTAAAATTTCTAAATCAATTTTATTTAATAATAAAAAATAGAAATAAAATACAAAGACAAAAACAATTATTTTTAGAATTTTGGGATTTTTTTAGATTTTAATAAAGAATTTTGGAGCTTTTTAATTTTTATGGTTTTTCTTTTTCTATTTTATGGGTTTTGCATTTTGGATTTGTAAAATAGATAGATAAACAATATATATATGGAATTTTTATAAGTTTTTTATATTTTTTTAGTATTTTATTTGCAAATAGAGCAAAAATGTGCTCTTTTTTAATTTTATAAATAGAAAAAAATTCTAAAGTCCAAAACTAAAATATAGTCTGAAGTTTTTTTTCACAAAAAGCAGACATGAGATAAGAAATCAAATGTTTCCCTAAGATTTCGAATAGTTGTCCCGAATTCAAGTTGATATAGATGGAATCAGGAGCTTAACCCTATTTTTTGAGGATTTTTAGAGCAAAGATTACATATTCAATAAATAAAAAACACTCACAAAAATTAATGAACTAGTAGGGGCATAAATACAAATAAAAATAAACATAGGAGTGAATATGCAAATATCCCAAAATATTATAACTTCCAATAAAAGTTTTTGGACTAAACTTACATACCACAAATGGTAAGGGCATCCACACAAAATGGCCACCTCACATGGGATGACACATGAGGTGAGTTGGACACAACCCAAGTGTAAATAGCAAAAATTACAAAGGTCTACTTGCAAATTTTACAAAAAAATTAAGGGATTTTTACCCCCATAACCCTGAGTAATTTTGCAATTACAATTATAACCCTGCATAATATCGAATTACACGAAAAACATCAGATAGTCACTCCGTCTCACACTCATGACCCTCCGTTAGTTTTCCCCTTAACTCAACCATATCATTGGGTTAATCCAACCCCCAGTCTATCCAACGTCTATTAAAAATTTTCAAAAAATAAAAAAAAAAGAACTTCTTCCTCCTTCATCTGCTTTCAGCATACGACCCCCTCCCCTTCTTCCTCCTCCGCACGCCTGCAGCCACCCCCTCTGCCGCCCCTCCGCTCGCAGACATACCCTCCGCCCCTTCGCCCGCAGCCACCTCCTCCACCTGCAGGCTCCCCCTCCGCCTGCAGCCACACCCTCCGCCCCTAGCCACACCCTCCTCCTCCTCCTCACCCACCTCCCTCGTCCTCACCTTCTTCCCCCTACCACATCCTCCCCTTCTTCCCCCGCCGTCCCGGCCTGGAAGCTCTTCCCTGCAAGCACCCTCCTTCCCAAGCCCCAACCCCCTCCTGCATCGCTCCTCCGCCACTGATAGCCTTTAGTCCCGGTGAATCCATTATTGCCAATCGGACCTTGTTGTCGAGCAGCGGTACCGTCGTGCTCGGATTCTTTTCCCCCTCCAACGCCACCTCTAAGTCTTACCTCGGCATATGGCCCAGCGGTGCCGACATCAGCACTGCCATATGCGTCGCCAACCGTGAGGCCCCGTGCCTCTGTCCCGTGTTATCTTCAGACTCTTCAAATCCTCCAACCTCGAGGTGGCGGACTCCAGTGGCACTGTCCTCTAGTACAAGTCCATCCTATCCCAACAGCACCGCAATGCTCCTCGATGTTAGCAATCCCAAGTTGCTTTGCCATGATGGAGGTGCCAAACTGTGGCAGAGCTTTGACCACCCGACGGATACAGCCCTCCCGGGAATGCCCATACGGAACAACTATAAGACCCATAACCCCGTCATTGGCGTTTCCCGGAGGTCCCCCGTGGACCCTTCCCCGGTGGAGTTCTACCTCAGTATAGACCCCTACATGCCCCTTCAGGTTGTAGTAACAAAGCGGGGATTCAGAAAGTGGTGGAGATCCAACGTGTGGGCAGGCGCGTTCTACACGACCCGAGGCCATGGCAGCAACCTCCCTTATCTCTCTTTCTCTCTGGACACCAACTGGTGGAACATGTCCTTCACGTCAACCAATATGGTGGGCAGCATGTCGAGGTTAGACTCTAACGGCAATATCGCAGTTAGCCTTTAGGTCCCAAGCTCCAAGGTCTGCCACCTGTTGTACACCGAACCCGTGCCATGCACGTCTTACGGTCTCTGCAGGGCGTTCGGATACTGTTCTCAAACGCCGCCGACGTACAGGTGCCTTGATGGGTTCGAGTCACGTAAACAAGAGCGAGTGGGATGGCGGTGATCACAGAGGAGGGTGTGTGAGGAAGCACTCGTTGGCATGCGATGGGACGGACGAGTTGGTGAGGTTGGAGGACATGAAGATGACGGATTTCAATACGTATTTGAGGGATGTTGGGAATGGGAGCTTATGCATGGAGAGGTGCAGGAGCAACTTCTCTTGCGTGGCTTACGAGTACAGAGACCTGTTGACGGGGTCGGAGAAAGTGCCGAGGTGCTTGGTTTGGGGAGGGGAGCTGCTTGATCTCATTTTTAGGATTGATTCCAACGACGAGGACCTTTAAGTGAAGGTTCATATCGACCCATCGCTGTCAGTTAAGTTTATTTAAGTCCACAGAGATTTAAGTAACTCCGATGAAAGGTTGATATAGTAGGGAGCAGAATTCCAGCAACGGATCTTCAGTTGTAATAATTACAAAAGAGTTATTGTACTTTGAATTTTTTAAAATTCCTTTCCAAAAATTCAAACATTATATATTGAGTTTTTAATTAATGTTCTGTCTATGATGATTGTCTATGATGATGGAGAGAGAACATGATGGCATGATTTGCAAATAAGAAGGAGTATTTGGGGTAACTTTGTCTTTTTATAATGAAAATTGTTAAGTATAACGGATATGTCTAACGGAATATAACACAGGGTTATGTCATGTAAGAGTTAAGCATTACTCGGGGTTCATCATGTAATTCACAATTATGCAGGATTATAATTGTAATTACAAAATTACTCAGGTTATCGGTGTAAAAATCCCAAAAATCAAACCATTAAGACAAATTACAGGGTTAAATCATAAATAACAAAAATGAGAGGGGAAAAGGGTGCAAAATACCCCCTCAAAGGCATGATCGTGCGACTAGGAGGTGGTCACTTATCCACGTGGCAGTCAATCAACGACCGATACCGCTTCAGCGATCGATGCTTCCGATTAGATATTGCTCACGATCTGAGGACTGAATGATGGCAAGATCCAACAACTACTGCTTCATCCAGCAACCTCTCATGATCCTATAGCTCCAAGGAGTGTTGGAAGAGTGCTTGAAGAACTCGTCGAGGGTGAGTTTGAAAGTGATGTTGATTGCTCCTCCGACATCCTCCTGCACTTTGGAAGGTCTTGAGTCGCTCCTGCTGTTGCCGTGCGTCTCCCAGATGTCTCAAAAAGTCCAAGGGCTACTGACCGAGCCCATGGATCTCAATGTACTCCAGCGACCTGGGTGAGGGTCTTTGGCAAAATTCACCCTTCAAATGGGGTCCTTGGCCCCTGGGTCCTACACGAAAAGAGTCCTGGGTCGAGGGCAAACTACCTCAACTCGTTAGCACCTGAGATGGCCTGAAGATGATGTTAGAGAAGGTATTCCAGCGAGACGGCGGAGGTGGAACACCCAAATCTTGACCCAGTGAGGGCCAAGTGGTCAGGAGGTGCAAGGGATGAAGGAGAAGTGAAGGGAAAGAGAGTGAGATGGTCTGTGGGGTTGGAAACTGGCAGAAATACAGTGAGGGGTGGTCGCCGGAGTGAAGCTCCAACAAATCATGAATCGAGTGGTTACGCTAATGCGAATGATCAAAATGCAAAATAAAAAGCAGAAATGAAATCCTAAGATCTAAGCTACGTAGAAAGCAACTAAAATCATCTGAGTAGTGTCGTCTACGAGATTAACCTCACGGCAACAGACGGTGACCAGAGATGGTGGAGATCACCTGGAAGCTACCCCTCGATCCATCCAAACGCTTGGCAAGGAAGTTGTCACCTTCTTCGATCCAGTGAGCGTGAAAGGAGTGAGAGAAGGTGGCCAACAGGGACTCAAAAAATGGAAAATTCTCGGATGGAGGATTCTGTATAGGTTGTAGTCAAGGTGCAAAGATCGAGGGGTAGGTTCAATGTAGTGGTGGAGAGCAAAAGGCATCGACAACACGTGAAAGAGGGATAAACGAGGAAGAAACGTGAAGAAGAGATCAACCCAAAAGGATGAAGGAATCCTTGGGGAAAAAATCAAGAAATGGATTCAAACAAACTTCTGATAGAGCTAGGCTGGTTATCGGAATTGACCGAGGTCAACCCTTGACTGAACCTGATTGGTCCACGTAAACCAACCAAAACACCAGCCCTAAATTATTTCAAAAATCAATAAGAAATAATAAATAATTTTATTAAATTAAAGTTATAAATAAAAAAAACATTTATTATTTTGTGTAGTATTTTACTATGATTTTCATTTATTTTTTTCGAGTTTATTTATTACAAGTTGGTTTTTAGGTTTTTATTTATATGTATATTTATCTATGTTTTATATATTTTATTTTTATTTTGTATTTTTGATTTTATTATTTTATTTTCTTAATTTATATATTTATAACTTACTTTTATATACATAAATATGTTTTTATTATATTTTCCTGATATATTATGTATACTTAAATAAATAGGGGTATTAAATATATACATGTATAATTATAGGTATTTCATCTATGTATTTATATATACTATTTTATTTTTTGTTTTATTTATGGTTTTATTCTATTTTTAATATGTACATATATTATAAATAATATTTACAAAATAAAAAATTATAAAAATTATAAAGAATAAATAAACGGTATATTTTATTCATGCAAAATATACAACCGGGGTCCAAAATCTAACTTCTACATCTTAACTCCAAACTAAATGAAACTACCTTCAGCAAATAGCTTATTAAAAGTTGTATACAATTAAACTTGATTTTGATACATTCTGAGTTTTTGTTTAGGAGATGTGGGTGTGGGAAAATTAGATTTTGGATTTTTATTTAGAGTATAAAATGAACATTGTATATTATTTTTATGTAAACTTGATTTTGTACTTTTCTATACACTACTATCTACAATTTTCATGTACAAGGTTTCTTTATTTGAGGTATAAAAGATAGAAAATAAAATAGGTCCAAAAAATGAAACATTGATGAATAAAAGAATGAAGGCTTTATTGGATTCCTAACCCTTATCTCCACCTACTTTATTCTTTGTTGATCCAGTCATCAAGATGCCTAAGTCTCGGGTTTTAGGGTCATAAAATACCTTTGGCATTTATTCGTTTTCTTTTTTTTCTTTATTTTATAATTTGACATTAAAAAATATATTTTATATACAATAAATGGAACAAATAATGAATGTTAATTTGTACAAAATAATGTTATTTGCATGCATTAGATAGTATTTTTAAGGCAAAAATGATAGAATAAAGGTGATGAAATGGAGATTCGTCCCCCCTCTACTTAGGATCAACTAATCCTAAGTATAACAAATTACATATAAAATGGGGATGATCGAAGATCAGAATTTATGAAATCAATGTACTCGAATTGCCCCCCCCTATACTTAGGATAAAATATCCTTAAATATAGATAGAGTAGAAAAATGGAGAGATAAGCAAGATAAAGAATAATGAGTAACTCGGGTGTACTCATCCCTCTACCCTACACTTAGGATGAAGCATATCTTAAGTATAGCACAGATGAATGTGATGAGTACAACACAGAAGAATGAAAGAATAAAACTGAGAAATGAAAAGAAGAAAAGAAAAAGAATCATCAAAGATATTTTTAGAAGCATTGTCCATCTCCACTGAAGCTTCTGAAGTAGTGAGTTCGTCATCAAAAATTACTTGAAAAGAGTCGACAACGGCAAGGAATGTATCGTGCTCTAAGCACGGCTTCAGCATTTGACCATTGACAAATATGAATGACTATGCGTCAATTGATAATTCTGATATCAAAACACTTCCATTGTCACACATAGTTATGAATCTGCAAGTATCTGTCCATTTGCTCTTTAATTTGCCTGGAAAAATCTTCAACTTTGTGTCGAACAACTACACTTTTTGTCCAGGTTCGAAGGTCTTTCTTCTGGTGTGCTTATCATGCCAGCGTTTGCCCTTTTCCTTGTACATCAAGCTATTGTCATAGGCGTAGTCTCAGAATTCCAGGCACTTGTTCAGATCTAATTTTCTCTGCTGATCACCTTTCTGTGAGTCGAGGTTATAGATGTTAATTTCCCAAAGAGATTTGTAAATTAATTCCACGGATATATGGTAAGGCTTTCATAGGCAAGATGGTAGGGTGACATGCCCAAGGGAGACTTGCAGGCAGTTATGTATGCCTATAGAACTGAATCCAGGAGTTGTGATCAGTTCTTGCAATCCAACCTTACAGGTTTCTATAGGATCATCTTGACATCTCGATTTGATAATTCTGCCAAGCCATTTGACTGAGGATGATAAGGAGATGGGACTCAGTGATCAATGTCGTGCTCCTTCGAAAATTTCTTGAACTCTTTATTGATGAAGTAGTTACCCATATCTGATATCAAAATCTTTGGTATCCTAAACCGTGACATAATGTTGTCTTTCAAGAATTTACAAACTATTATGTTGTTTGTGGCTCGAGCAGAGATAGCTTCAACCCAACAACTCGAATAATCCACGACAAGCAGGATGTATTCGTATGCCTAACTGTTAGAGAACTAATCCATGAAATCAATACCCCATTTATCGAACACATCATATATTTGAATAAATCTGAGGGGTATATAATCTTTGAGACCAAGGGTTTTTGCTATTTTTTTGACAATCAGTATATGCTTTGACATATGCATTCTCATTCTTGAATAGTGTTGTCTACTAGATTCCACATTGCATAATTTTTGTTGTCGTTCTGCTTCCAGAAAGGTGTCCACCGGATTTGAGTTTATGGCAGTGAACACTTGTGTACTCCTCTAGATGAATACACCGACGCCAAATGCAATATGCTCCTTCCATGAATAAGTATGGGTCTTCCCATTGGTAGAAATGGATATCGGATACGAATTTTCCCTTCTTGATTCTTGTCGACTTTTGTAGCACCACCCCAGAGATGAGGTAGTTCACAATATCGGCATACCAACGGAGACACCCAATGTTGAGGATGGATTCATCAGGGAAGGTCTCTGTGATTGGTGTACTACTCAGTTGAGTATCTTGAAATTCAATTATGGACTATGATCTGCTATCACATCCTGAACTCCAGGTTTATCTCTGATTTCTAAGTCAAATTCCTGGAGGAGAAGGATTCATCTGAGTAGATGTGATTTGGCATCCTTCTTCTGTCGTAGGCATCTGATAGCAGAGCGGTCAGTGATAACTATAACTTTTGATCCTAGAAGATATGATCTGAACTTGTCTAAAGCCAATACAACTGCCAGCAATTTTTTCTCTGTTAATGTATAATTTCTTTGTGCTTCATCGAGTGTTTTGCTGGTGTAACGAATGGCATATGGCATCTTGTCTCTTCTGTATCCTGGAATAACACCAACAACAAAATCTGATGCATCCATCATGATCTCAAATGGTAGAGACCAATCTGGTGGCCGTAGGATGGGAGCCTGAGTGACAAGCTCTTTCAATTGATAGAATGATCGGAGAACATTTTGATCAACATTAATCTTGGTCTCCTTGTATATAATCTCTATTAGAGGTCAGACAAGCTTGTTGAAGTCCTTAATGAATCAGAGATAGAAGCCGACATGCTGATGAATGTCAAATTTTCCTCTTTAAGATTGAATCATTGTTATCGTAGTATAGGAGGCAAATTTGGTTCGTCAAAAACCACAAACTTTGAATGTTGTGGAGTATTTATACTTGGCAAGTCTACCAAGGTCGAACACAAGGACACAACTACTTAGTCTATTTATCGAATTTTGATCAATGAAGCACATGTGTGAATAAATTCTCAATTTCAGGTCTGCAAGATGCAATATGCTAATTACAATGCAATACTAAGATGTTTGCAATTTTTAGTTGATTTTATGCAATTATAAAGGATGCGTGATAAAAATACAAGAGAACTTATATACAGGTAAGAGTTTACAAATATACCCTAAAAATATGAGCAACATAATAGAAAATGAAATCAGAGTCATTTTAGTCCCAAAATTAAAAACAATCATCAAATCAGAGCACGGACAAAGAGAGCATGGTCATCATCTATCACAAAAATTCACTTCCTTTAAAATTATGTCGGATGAGAAAAGTATATATACCATGATGTAAAATGGGGAAACATGGATCAAAATGACACTAAAATCATGCAATTTGGACCTACGATGCTCAAGTTATGAAGAAAATAATGCAGGGGCATAATTGTAATAAAAATGCAAGAAATAAAAAGGATAAGTATTACATTTAGGTCCCTGAAGAGACCTAAATTGAAATACCAAAAACCGACTAGGCCTTGATGCAATTTTTCCTTGTACGCGGGGGCATTTTTGCAATATCTGGAAAGTTAGAGGGCCTCTGTGTAAATTACCCAGGCACGCACGTGAGGCACGTGCCTGTGGAACATTCTGCAAATGTCAATAATTCCGGGGTCTATCTTGCAATTTACCCAGTCCCTCATGTGCGTCACACGCGAGGAGCCTAGGCTCAGGAGGCGTTGTTGGCTCGGGCTGACGTGGCGATTGCTGACGGCTCAGATCGAGGTTCGGAGGGACCCGAGCCTATAGGTATGGAGAAGAGGATCGGGCGCCACGTGTCGTCATCTTAGTCGTCCGATCCAGATGATCGGATAGCCACTGTTCTTCATCTTCCGCCGCGGGCCACCGGAGGAGGCGAGGCTCCGGTGACACGCGAATTGCTCCTCCGTGCTCTAGAGTGTGGTCTGAAGGTTAGGGAAGAGAGCTGGAGGTCCGGCAGAGGTCCTTGACCGATGCGGAGCTCCGTTGATGTCTGAAGCTCCCCGTTGGAGCTTGTCGTTGGAGGAGTAATTCGAGACCGACGGGGAGGTGCAGGCTCCGGCCATTGAGGCCTTGTACACCTGCAAATGTTAGCTAGCCGAAGCGTGCAATGAATGTGAGTGAAGTGAGGTGAGTGAGGGTTGTGGGGGCGATGGGAGACGGTGGCCGGTGGCTTCTTCTCCGACAGAGCAGGGGAGGAGGGGAGTCGGAGCGGGGAAGGGTCTGGAGAAGGGAGAGGGGGTCGACGAGGATGCTGGTAGTTGGGCGGAGCTAGTGAGATGATCAGATGAGGGGGTAGTGATGGTAGACGACAGGAAAAATTTGAGAATTAAATAGAAAAGTTACCTCGCCGAAGCAAGGTTTGATGGAGGCGGTGATCTAGGCTTGAGGTCCTCATCGAGCCTCTGGGGTCATCGCACGACGAGGCCGATCCTACCTCGGTGCTCAGCGGTGCTACTGAAGCAGCCGCGACATGGCTGGGGGCCACGGATCACACCAGAGGCAAACATCCATCGTCGCCTCAAGATATGGCTCCTCCGCTCTCATCGGAGGGCCAGAGGCTAGGTCGAGGTTCCCTAAATGGTGCATACGGTGAACAGAGTCTGAGGGCGGCTATTTGTAGGTGGAGGAGGTCTACGGATATGGCAGTGGCAAGGCATTTTTGCATGGAGATAATGGAGGTTGGGATTAATGGTGGCATTACGTGAGGGTTGCGCGAAGATGGCGGAGGTATGGGGTATACGGGGCGGCTGTTATGGAGCGAGG
The DNA here is from genome assembly GCA_037367405.1 of Ottelia alismoides. Taxonomy (NCBI): domain Eukaryota; kingdom Viridiplantae; phylum Streptophyta; class Magnoliopsida; order Alismatales; family Hydrocharitaceae; genus Ottelia; species Ottelia alismoides. Next base: position 370,636 of record JAZKJV010001148.1, on the reverse strand, counting down.
GGGGTGATCGTGGCGTGCTCCAAAATAGGTAGGGTGAGCTGGGGCGACGAGGCGTAACGTTTGGGGAGAGAGACGACTGGAGGAGAACGATGATTGGGGGCTGTTGGATCTTGCGATCCAAAGGCTGGGATAGAGCCGTGGCTGGAGGGCTCAGATCAGATCTAAGATCTGATCAAGCGGCAGGGAGTTAGGCGGGAGCCGATGGCTAGGATGTGACCTGGCGTTTTATCCTACAGTAGGGACTGGGGGGGTACGTGGCATGATGAGAGGTGTAGGATGAAGAGCGATCGAGTGGTTATGGAGTAGGGGCGACGTGGCAGTAGGATAGGAGAGGGATCTGACGGCTGTAGATGAAGCGGGTGCGTGCGGTTAGGAACAGATCTGGCAGTTAGATCTGACGGTTGGGAGTGGGCGGCAGATGGACGGCAGATATTGAGGCGGGATGAAGGGAATCCAATGGCACAAAACATTGCCGGGTGGAGGAAGGGGCGGCGGGCCACGTGGGCGGCCCTAGGGGCGCCACGTGGCCCAATCAGAAAAATCAAAAATATAAAAACAAAGAAAAATACAAAAGAAATAGTGAGAGGTAAAATTAGGAAAAAGTCGAAACATGAAAGTTGCTCGTCTCGACGAGATCTACAAGTTTCATGTTGGACAAAAAGCCAAAAGAAGTCATTTGTACAAAAAGTATTTTTGGGGGTATTTTTAAGGGGGATAAAAATATCGGCTTTTTAGTTTTGAGATGTTTTTTGGATTTTTTAGTCTTTTTAATGGTCAGTGAATTATGGACAATTATTCTACCTAATTTTTAGGGGTTTTTTATGATAAAATAATTACAAGAAAAATGAGGGAAATTAAATACAATTAATTATGGTTAATTACACACAATATAATATAGGATGATAATAAAGAATTGATGATGATTTTTGTTGTATTGATTAAGCCAGTGGTTTAATTAACGGCTTTTAGCATGATGAATACGAGATTCATCATACCCCTATACTTAAACCATGCTCGTCCTAGAGCGTTTAAAGAATGAAGGAGTCGGATTAATTCCTGACAGTGCAAGTGAAGATTTCAAGGCTCAATCTTTCGAAGACCCTTAATTTAAGAGATCCTAAAATTCTTAGCTTATCCATACTTTAGTCAGAAGGAATCCAACTTCTCTAATTATCAAACTCTCTTTTTGTACATATAGTATAAGGATATGAAATTTATTGTACTGCATTTCATGAGAGTTGAGTCGAGGCATCACCCAAAGTTCTAGTCCCAAAGATTCTCCTCTAGACCTCATCCTCAACACTAGGGAATAAGTCTATTCTTGCTTCAGTCAACCGTCTCATTAGTTTGTCAGACTTGAAATGTAGATGGACGGCCAGATGATGGAGGAAATAGGATTGTGTCTACTTTTCTCTCCCTTACATTGGAATAAGGGGCCTCTCGAGTGCCTTTTTACTCAACACATATAAATTTTTAGATTGTTGACCAATGTGTCCATCAAGAGAGTTGGAGTCGTCTGCACTTGTTTTTCTGGGAGTGCACCGGGGTGTGTCTCTTTTGAGTATCTAAGATACCTTCGACACCCAGACTTGTAGCATCTACGATGCAGAGCCCTTTTTTAGTGTCAGGCCAACTCCTTGGTCCTAATTAGCTCTTGGTCCAAGTGGACACTTTGAAAATGTTTGGGAGTGCTTGCCATTGGTGGAAGCTCAGTTATAATTTGACTTGGACGATAGAGCTTTTCTTTGACATTTCATTGCTTTTGTTGGCTAGCTCCACTGCTTTTACCAAAAGTTGGTGCACGTTGATCAACAATATTCATTAAGTTTCATCACACCCTGGCACTTAGGTAAATATCAAAGAGATAGCATATGAATCTTGTTCACATACTCACTAGGGTTTTGCTGACACTCAGGTTTTCTGAAGCCTTCATTAACTTTATCTCATCCTCGAATATCATCAGATCGGGTCTAAACTCAAATCTCTAGTCGTAGTTCCTCAAGTGATATCTCAACTCATCTCATCAATCATGCAGTTGTGGAAGTAACTATGCTGAACAAATTTTCCTTGAAGGTAGAGATGAAGAATGCAATATAACGCTCAAATCTTTTAACTAGGGAAGTGTGGAGATTTAAGTTTAAAACCCTAATGACTAAGGCATGTTAACTCAAACTCTCAAGATCACAGAAATCCAGTGTCCTCAAAATCATCAAGCCTTGAGTGAATGTGAATGTGTCAGGAACACACCAACTCCTTAGTTAGTGATTTTTGTGTGATTTTTTATTTTTACAGATTTTTATGGATTTTTTTAATTCTTTGGAGAAGACAATGACTATCTCAGGCTCAAATGAATAAGAGTATCTACTCTCTGCTAGTATGGGTGTAAGTACAAGCCGATAGACGAACCCGTGTTACTAGAGGATGGAGCCATATTCGGTGTCCTCTAAACCACCCACTCTGCTAAGGGAGACCAAAGTTCCCTCATTGAAAGTGTCTACTAAGCCTAGTAGTCAGAGTCTAATTCAAAGAAAGGTTTTCAATTTTTCAATTTTTTTTGAAAAAGGTTTATTTACACAGATTAATCCCTCAATTTTAAGAAAACATTTTTACAAGTTTTTACACAACTCAATTCACAGGTTTACCAAAGTCAAGCTCGATTTTTTTAAATACGAGCTATGACTAAAGTAACTATACAGTAATATACGGTATACCCCCCTATACTTAAATTTTGCTATGTCCTCATAGTACAAGTGCCATGAAGCCAAGGCTCGATCAAATATAAGGTGATATAGCGGAACTGAGGAGGAGGGTCCTCCTATACTTAGGTCAAAAATTGACCTGAGTATAAGAAGACAACACGAGGGATGGATGACTAGTCGAGTCCCCCCTATACTTAGGCTACAAATAGCTTATATCTGAGTTGGGGTGGGGGGGTATTGTGGTGGGATGAATAATTACACTACGATACAAGGGCGGGGGGTTGTATTTACAGAAGATGGCGATCGGGGAGAGAGTGAGAGAGTGATTGTACAGAGAGAGGGGGGTGAGTGTATATGTGCGAGTGTGTGTGTGTGGGGGGGGGGGGGTTGATCATCAAGTGATCTACTCTCTCTCTCTCTCTTTTTTACAACATGCAAGCCCTCTAATGAGGACTGTTAAAATAAATATGCACATGCAACACAATTTTTTTATAGGCTGCAAATGCAGGCTGACTAATAAAAAATCCTAAAAATTCTTCACAAATTCTTTTGCGACCTCTTCAGCGGAAGCTCCTGACTTCACACCTCCATGAAGATCAAGCGTCCTCGATTTTCATGGACCCTGCCACAAAAGAGAAAAGTTAGAACACACAGAGAAATTAAATCAGCGGATATGATGCATGAAATGAGGACTTGTATATCTCGAAAATATTCAAAAATAATTCAACAAATAACCTAAGTTAACCCGTGTCCCCGGCAACGACGCCATTTGATGAACGTCAAATTTGCCTCTTTAAGATTGAATAATTTTTATCGTAGTATAGGAGGCAAATTTGGTTCGTCAAAAACCACAAACTTTGAATGTTGTGGAGTATTTATACTTGGCAAGTCTATCAAGGTCAAACACAAGGACACAACTACTTAGTCTATTTATTGAATTTTGATCAATGAAGCACATCTGCGAATTAATTCTCAATTTCAGGTCTGCAAGATGCAATATGCTAATTACAATGCAATACTAAGATGTTTGCAAAGTTGATTTTATGCAATTATAAAGAATGCATGATAAAATTGTTAGAGAACTTATATTCAGATAAGAGTTTACAAATATACCCTAAAAATATGAGCAACATAATAGAAAATGAAATCAGAGTCATTTTAATCCCAAAATTAAAAACAGTCATCAAATCATAGCACGGACAAAGAGAGCATGGTCATCATCTATCACAAAAATTCACTTCCTTTAAAATGATGTTGGATGAGAAAATTAAATATCCCATGATGTAGATGGGGAAACAAGGATCAAAATGACACTAAAATCATGCAATTTGGACCTATAATGCTCAATTTATGAAGAAAATAATGCAGGGGCATAATTGTAATAAAAATACAAGAAATAAAAAGGATAATTATTACATTTAGGTCCCTGGAGGGACCTCAATGTAAATACCAAAAACCGACTGGGCCTTGATGCAATTTTTCCTTGTGCGTGGGGGCCTTTTTGCAATATCTGGTAAGTTAGAGGGCCTCTGTGTAAATTACCCAGGCACACACATGAAGCACGTGCCTGGGGACCATTCTGCAAATGTCAATAATTTCGGGGTCTATCTTGCAATTTACCCAAGCCCTCACATGTGTCGCACGTGAGAAACCTAGGCTCGGGAGGCATTGTTAGCTCGGGCTGACATGGCAATTGCTGACGGCTGGGATCGAGGTTCGGAGGGACCCGAGCCTATAGATTTGTAGAAGAGGGTCGGGCGCCACGTGTCGTCATCTAAGTCGTCCCATCCAGATGATCGGACGGCAACTGTTCTTCGTCTTCTGCCGCGGGCCACCAGAGGAGGCGGGGCTCCGGCGACATGCGAATTGCTCCTCCGTGCTCCAGAGGGTGGTCTGATGGCCGGGGAAGAGTGCTGGAGGTCCGACAGAGGTCCTTGAGCCGATGCGGAGCTCCGTTGATGTCTAAAGCTCCCCGTCGGAGCTTGGTCATCGGAGGAGTAATTCGAGACCGATGGGGAGGTGCGGGCTCCGGCCATTGAGGCCTTGTACACCTGCAAATGTTAGCTAGCCGAAGCGTGTAATGAATGTGAGTGAAGTGAGGTGAGTGAGGGCCGTGGGGGCGATGGGAGACGATGGTTGATGGCTTCTTCTCCGGCGGAGCAGGGGAAGAGGGGAGTCAGAGCGGGGAAGGGTCTGGAGAAGGGAGAGGGGGTCGGCGAGGATGCTGGTGGTTGGGCGGAGCTAGTGAGATGATCAGATGAGGGGGGCAGCGATGGTAGACGACAGGAAAAATTTGAGAATTAAATAGAACAGTTACCTCGCCGGAGCAAGGTTTGATGGAGGCGGTGATCTAAGCTTGAGGCCCTTATCGGGCCTCTGGGGTCGTCGCACGACGAGGTCGATCCTACCTCGGTGCTCGGCGGTGCTACTAAAGCAGTCGCGACATGGCCGGGGGCCACAGATCACACCGGAGGCAAACGACCATCATCGCCTCGAGATATGGCTCCTCCGATGTCACTGGAGGGCCAGAGGCTAGGTCGAGATCCCCTAAATGGTGTATACGGTGAATGGAGGCTGAGGGCGGCTATTTGTAGGCGGAGGAGGTCGACGGATATGGTAGTGGCAAGGCGTTTTTGCATGGAGATAATGGAGACTGGGATTAATGGTGGCATTACGTGAGGGTTGCGCAAAGATGGCAGAGGTATGGGGTATACTGGGCGGTCATTATGGAGCGAAGGGGGTGATCGTGGCGTGCTCCAAAATAGGTAGGGCGAGATGGGGCGGCGAGGCGTAACGCTTGGGGAGAGAGACGACTGGAGGACGATGAGTGGGGGTTGTTGGATCTTACGATCCAACAGCTGGGATAGAGCCATGGTTGGAGGGCTAAGATTAGATCTAAGATCTGATCAAGCGGTGGGGAGTTATGCAGGAGCCGATGGCTAGGATGTGACCTGGCGTTCTATCCTACGGTAGGGACTGGGGGGTACGTGGCATGATGAGAGGCGTAGGATGAAGAGTAATCGAGTGTTTATGGAGAAGGGGCGACATGGCAGTAGGAGGGGCGTAGGATAGGAGAGGGATCTGACGACTGTAGATGAAGCGGGTGCGTGCGGTTAGGATCAGATCTGGCAGTTAGATCTGACGACTGGGAGTGGGCGACAGATGGATGGCAGAGATTGAGGCGGGATGAAGGGAATCCAATGGCACAGGATAGTGCCGGGTGGCGGAAGGGGAGGCGGGCCACGTAGGCAGCCCAGGGGGCGCCACGTGGCCCAATCAGAAAAATTAAAAATATAAAAACAAAGAAAAATACAAAAGAAATAGTTACATGCAAAATTAGGAAAAAGTCAAAACATGAAAGTTTCTCGTCTCGACGAGATCTACAAGTTTCCTGTTGGACAAAAAGCAAAAGAGGGCATTTGTACAAAAACTATTTTTGGGGGTATTTTTAAGGGGGATAAAAATACCGACTTTTTAGTTTTTGAGATGTTTTTGCATTTTTTAGTCTTTTTAATGGTCAGCGAATTATGGACAATTATTCTACTTAATTTTTAGGGGCTTTTGATGACAAAATAATAACAAGAAAATGAGGGAAATTAAATACAATTAATTAAGGTTAATTATACACAATATAATACAGGATAATAATAAAGAATTGATGATGATTTTTATTGTATTGATTAAGCCAGGGGTTTAATTTGTGGCTTTTAGCATGATGAATACGAGATTTGTCACATGCCCAAAAAATGACCTCACATTCTTCACATTCTGAGATAGCTTGACTTTAGCGATCACATCCACCTTCATCGGGTCAACTTCCATGTCACGCTTGGAGACGACATAGCCCAGCACAATTCCTTCTGTGACCATGATAGAACAAGATTAACTTTACGACATTTCTATAGTACTCTATCTAGATGCATGAAGCATGAATCGAAATTGTCATTATTGATGGAGAAATCATCCATGAAGACTTCAAGAAAAATCCCGACCATGTCGGCGAAAACAACAAGCATGTACCTTTGGAAAGTAGCTGGGGCATTACAGAGTCCAAAGGGCATTCTTTGAAATGCATATGTGTCGAACGAGCAGATGAAAGTTGTCTTCGTCTTCATGGGCAATCACCACCTTGGTATGCATAGATTACCTATCTAAGAAACAGAAGTATTCTTTCCCTACAAGTCGCTCAAGAACTTGATCAATGAATGGAAGATGGAAATGGTCCTTCTTTATTGTTGAATTTAGGCAGCGGTGGTTAACACACATGTGCTAGGATGTCAGTACTTGGGTAGAGATCTCATCTCCTTAGTCATTCTTAACCACAACGAGCCTTGATTTCTTTGGAGCGACATGCAGGGGGCTCACTCATTTGGAATCAGAGATGGAGTAAATGAAGCCTGCTTCACACCACTTCATAATTTCATTCATAACTAAATACCAAAGATTGGGGTTTAACTTCTCTAGAATTATCGGGATGGTTTGCAATCATCTTCAAGATATATGTGGTGTGAACACAAGGCTGGATTTATCCCTCGAAGATCCGATATTTTCCAACCAAGTGCCTTGAGGATCTTTTCTAGATATCTCAGAATCATGTGAATTGCATCCATATATGCATATCTCGACTGCTCCAGAAAATGTCTAACCTTGTGATGGTCACATAGAGGATCTTCCCCAATTAGCTTCATGTGTCACCTCATCTCTACTTCCTCTATATCATCATCATCATATAGCTTCATGCTGGGATACATGAGAGTAATTGTAGGTCTGCATGGGCCCCCGGATGTCAAAATGTGCCAACTTAAATAAAAACCTAATGCTACAACTTTGACGACTAGGATAACTAGAATAGTGATGCTTCACAAGTTGACAAGCCTCGCAATGAAAGGTACACTCAGAAGAATTCCAAGGAAATACTCAATACAACTTTATAAAGGAAGATGGCCAAATCGAAGATGCCACATGTATGGGAGGACTAACCCAACAAATGGTGAACCAGTCTTTAGAGACTCCCTTGCTCACGACCACATCCAATCACCTTGCTCGTGACTAAATCCTGAAACACAAAAAGAAGAGAGTCAAATATGGCATGTCAATGCAAATCTTTGGTGATTTGACCAACATATAGTAAATTCATTTAAAAAACAGGAGCATGAAGAAATTCTACATGTGCATGGGTTGTGTCAGTCTAATATCCCCATTCCCTATAATGGGGGAATGCATCCCATAAGTAATAATCATTGTCCTACTAAACTAAATAGTTCTGTAAGAAGTGAGCTGGACTCTGTCTCCACATAGGTGATGAGTAGCACCTAAATCCATGATGCAGTCTGATGAGTCTTCCCAGTGACAAGTAGTAAGAGCATAGGCTATATTGAAGTACTTAAGATGTCGAGGCAATGAAGTTGGACAATCCTGATGGAGCACTAGAATATCCGGAAGTGGTGGGAGACACGATATCCCTTAGATAGGAGACAACTCATAGAATGTCTGATTAGCAATAGCGACAGAAGTTGCGGGAGTCTTAGCCTGCTTAGTAATACAGGCAGATGCCATAAAGTCATGCTTGGAATAGCATGTATCCTCGGAGTGACCAGAGTGGTGGAAATAAGTGTATGGCTAGCGTGGACGAGGCCCTTCTCTACTATAAACACTGCATCATCTGAACCGAGAAGATCCTCCTCTACTGTGAGATGTAGCCATCTCTTAAGGAGGTCTGAGAATCTACAGTATGCTTCATCTATATGGTAACATCCGTAAGTAAATGAGATCGTGTGACATAATGCATAGGATCAAGAATCACCAAAAATACATAAACCATGATGATGTTTCTTTAACACATTCTGCTACTCTGGAGTACCTGCACGAGGCATGAAGCTATGAAGCATCTCAAATATGCCCTCGAGAGATACGTATAGGGTGTGAAGAGGATGGCCATTCTGCTTGACAATGAAGATGTCATGTTGTAACTACAATATCTTGGTCCCATTCCTCTCCTACAAATATGTGGCAGTGAGGATGCCCTACATCGCCTTGGCAATGGGTTGATGTAGGATATAGTTGGATATTTCCCTGACGAGAGTACCATATAATCATACGTGTGCATACATGCGATCTGCTTCCTGAGAGGCATTACCCCAGTCTTGTCAATCGGCTTTTCCTGGGTCATAATGTGCTTCTTCCCAGTGGACTGCATAAGGCTCATGAATTGCATGGCCTACAACTCGTAGTTGGTCCCATCCAACGTGACTATGGGCATCAGAACTTTGAAGGCACATGAGGATGGGATGTCGACCTTATTCTCTGACATGTGCTAAAAGATAAGGATCAGGGCCATAGACCGAACCAAGTTTATCTAGATGAACATATATGGAATCAGTTATATGTGTAGACTCATGCCACAACCGTTTCCAACAACTGAGATCGCGTTCTAAGGCATGTGGATGTCGATGGAGGTTTGAATTTACTGGGAAACTCCCCAAAATCATGTTGTTGGGAAACCGTTTAGGGAGTAACGACCCAAAATCAGGCCACGGGGGATGGCATGGGGCTACGAGAATGTAAGCAAGCATCCCACGATGAAGAGACGGTAGCAAGGGATGTGCGCGCAACCTCTAGGTGGCACATGAGATGGCTAGCAGCATAGGGGTCCGCAATGATGTCATGCGCAGCCGCTAGGGCAGCCACATGGGGGGTTGCGACGGCGCGAAATGGCAGCAGGTATCGCATAAGACACGTGAGGGACCACTAGCGTGATGTGCGAGTGTTGCTGGAAGTGGTGGTGCTACTAGCAGCGGAGCACAACAAGCAGGAAGGAGGACCAACGAGTGGATGGGAGGGGGTCTAGGGCACATGCTCTGATCTAGGCTCGTGCTCTGATACCATGTGGAGAGAAAATAATGAATTGCATTCACTATCCTGCCTAAAAACTGACCCAAATCCGAACCCAAAATTTAGTGGACGGCCCGTGGGCCTCAAAATGAGACCACATTAATTATAGGGCCTGAGTTCGGGCTTGAGAAGGCCCAAACCCGCAAACTCGATAACCCCACCTATATGATATAATTATATCCAGTATATTCATGTTGGTTCCAAATACCATGTTCTAACTTTCACATCCTTATTTCGAGTTTAGAATAAATACTTATATCCATTAATAATCATAGCCATTACGTGGATTGAGGACATTATTACATTAATATACAAGATCATTACTTTAATATGCAAGAATGGAATCAATGTCCTCAAGTGTTAGAACATGTACAACTGTAAGTAACCAATCAGTATTGGGTCATAGTGCCTTCATCTACAATAGAATATGTAATGGTGAAATGAATAGTGGTTTAAGTATCCAAAATTTTTACCACATTTTTATTCCCAACATACAACTAATGTCAGAATCATGAACTAGTTAGCGTAGTTAAAGTATTAAATATGCACACATGCATAAGAAACAAGCAGATAAATGCGAGAAGAACGGAACACGTGATATTGGTGTACATAGGTGTTAAATTGAGCCGGCTCGACCCGAACCCCGACCCATTTTATTTGGACCAGGTTTGGGCTTGAGCATGGAATACTAAAATAAAATGGTCTTCGACCCGACCCATTATCCTATATACTTAAATGAGCTTGGGCCGAGCTAACTCAAACCCGATCCGACCCGCTCCGATGCCCAATCCTATAAACACTAATACAAGCAGATTGTGGACGTCACCTACGAATGCTTGCAGGTCTAATTTTTTTCAAAAAACGAGTTCTTCATCCATCATCAAAAAGGAAAAGAAACAAACCAGAAAGACAGGGAGACTGGGGACAAAATCTCTCAATGTTTGAATCTTTGAAAACACAAAAATGGAGACACTGGCCAGCAGATTGTTCAAGGCATAATTTTTTCTCGTATGCCAGATTGTTCACATCTAGGGATGTCAATTTGGGTCTACCCATTGGAAACCCGATCCGAACCCGCCCCATTAAAGGACCCGAAATCCGTCCCATTTACTTTTGGACGGGTTTGGGTTTTGAATTGACTATCCATGCGGGTATGGGCACGGGTTTGGGGTTGCCTTGTGGGTACCCGAACCCGAACCCGTCCCAAACCCGAATAAAAAATATATATAAAGATAGATGTGCATGTTGCAGTTTAATCAAACTAGACCCAAATTCATTTCATATCTAATATGTATCGATCTACATGTATAAACATCGAACTCAATTTTCACCTCTCCATCCATTTACTCTTATTTAACTCACTTTTTGCATCTTTAATAAATAAAAACTATCAATAACAAAAGCTAAACACTTAACATATATAAACATTTAATATTCTCTATATATTGCACATTTTTATGAATCACCATATTAAACAATCTCACTCTATTTCGTCTATCTGTGAAAATCTTGTATACATTTACAAACAACTTAAGATTTACCATGTCGAAGATATGGGTACCCATTGGGTACACGGGTATCCTACGGGTATATGGGTACCCGATAGAAATTACCCGTTTAATAAATGGACGGGGTATGGGTAGTGATATTGTAAATGGGTATGGGTTTGGGAATAGCAATACCCGCCCCAACCCGACCCGCTGACATCACATCTTAGACTCCGCAGCAACCCCTTCCAATCAGTAGCCATTAGATGATACCTGTAAATGGTTCCAGGCAGTAGCCATTAGATGCTTGCAGGTTCTACTTCCTCATACTTTAAATTCTTAGATGATACCTTTATATGGACTACAGCAACACCTTCCAAGCAGTAGCCATTAGATACAATTACAAACATCTCAATACAGATAGACCCCAATCAATGCATATAGTGAGCCGGAACCAAAGCTCAAAGTGTCGAGTAGCTTCGCGGTACAAGTTTACGATGTTTTTCCATAGTGATATTTGATCGAAGACGTTGATTGAAGATGGAAGGCTTCTATGATTGATGAGAGTATCGGTTGAACGACGACATAAATATAATCATTAGTGAGTTGAAGACATGATGGATAAAATGCAGATTGATTTGAGAAAACTCAGATTACAAAGGATAGCACGCCTATTACGTGACCATTTACTGAGCTTCACTCTATAGCCAGAGCGAGCCCCCGAGAGTCGAGCCAAGTTAGGCCAGATCATGCATGAGTGAATATAACTAAATCCAACTATACAGTTAAAATATAATATGGTGATAAATAAGTTGGTAAACATCCACACAAATACCGTATTAAATTTCTAATACATTGGGAAGATTTAATTTCTAATAATTTGCAAATTGTTTATAAATAAGTTGGAGCGAATTATATATTTATAAGATTGAATTATGAAAGTTGGGTATTCCAGTACGGGGCCGGATCGTCAGCTGTAGATGACCCCTGCTGTAGTGCGGGGGATCCTCGGATGGGAAATGGACGACCCTGATAGGGGAGTCAAGGATAGTGGGCCCTCTATCAGGTCCGTCCATTCCTCATCTGACAGATCTCCTGCGCCTTAACAGGGGCCGTCCACAGCAAATGATCCGCGCTTATTCCAGTACAAGGAGCACATCCTCCATGTAGGGGTCCATTGTTAATTTGGTATAAAAATCCAAGTTTTGTCTCGCTAATAATCTAGATGATATTTTTATTAAAATTAAGTTACTTAGATTTGTAACTCTTAGACTAAAGACAACCATAGCTATCGATATTTTAAAGGAATTCCGTATAAAAGTTTATTAGAAATATGCCCGTATGCTCCTATGTAAGTAAAAAAGGGATTTTTACATCCATAACCCCGAGTAATTCCGCAATAACATTCATAACTCTGTATAGTCGCGAATTACATGAGAAACCCCGACTAGTGCTTAACTCTTACATGATATAACCATGTGTTATATTTCGTTTGGTATACCCGTTATATCCTACAGATTCCGTTAAAAAGGACAAATCTGCCCTGATATTGTTTTTTATTTACAAAACTTGCCATTATTCCCCTCTCTCCCTAGACCGAGCACTACCTCCTCCTCCCCTGCACGTCGGCGCCCGACCACCCGACCACCTCTACAGGAAGCGGAGGACCACCAGTGATCTTTAGCAACTGTTAGAATGTGATTTGGATGGAGATCAATCGAGTATTGGTCGATCGAAGTCCATCAGAGCCTTCATTCAACCCAGTTCATCCGAGCTCTGCGAAATCGGCAGCAACGCCTCCTGCCCCCGCAAGCTTCCCCCTAATGACTTACCCTTGCCGTTGCGAGCTTCAAGCCGAAATCGGTCATCAACCCCTTGATGACTTGCCCTTGCCGTTGCAAACTTCGAGCGCAACCCCCGGCAAGCTTCCCCGACGCCCCCTTGTTGGATATGCGAGCCCACGGCGAGCCATTATGCAATAAATGTTATTGTGAATATCATTCCTTGATCTGAAATGAAGAATGAATAATTTGCATAATAGGTCCCTTAGTACAATTAGGGTTATGTACCATGGCCATCTTGATGATCATACAGCTGTTGATTCAACTGTTGAATCATAGAGGCTGGTGCTTGGATGAATATCTAAAGAGTTAGATTAAGGACTCATCAAGCACCGTCAAATGATTGTTAAGAGATGATCTCCAGCATGAGTAGGAGATGGCAATCCTTATCTCTAAAGGTTGATATCTGACCGACCTCTTGATGCAGGTCCTCTACATAGGAATAGAGATTCGGAGGTGTCAGATTAGTTAGGACAAAGAGTTGACTTAATGAGATCGAGATAACCAAAGTCCTATATCGTATGATGTCACGATACAGGCATGCATCCTCTGACCGGAGACAGATGTCTTACTATATGTTTGAGTATGTACATTTGGCAGACCAATAGGTTGATGACCTAACCAAGGTCTATACACCGACGCGCTGGTATGCATATAAGGGCATATGAGTAATACGATCTCTCAAAGGGATCATACAGGTTCAGTTACTGAACTGGAAGACATGAGCTCACTCATGAGATATTGGGAAGAATCAAATTCCGTGCGTACGGTCATCTCGCTTTGGAAGCTTGACTGAATTTGTAGATTTGAATTATACTTTTGGAAAGTATATGATCAAGACCTAGGTATGATATATGCTTTTGGAAAGTATATGATTGATACCGACTCCCAATGATCGAATGAGAAACTTACTGATAAAACCATGAAGTAGACAGTATAAAGTTGATCCAATACTTCGGGTTTATTTTGAGTCTTCCAGTATGCCGGATGTACAGGTATTGGGAATACCTGAGGATGATGTGATCATAAACGATTGTATAACCATCACGCTTCCATTCCTAGGGAGTGATGAAACGGGTCTGGATTTTGGTAACTCCTCTCAGTAGAGAAGTATTCTGATCTTGGTCCAAATGTTGGACATTGATTTGAATGTCATTCAGATGCAATGAGAAGATTAGATTTGCGGTCTTGATTTAATCAAGCATATATGGGAGGCCCGCGATCTGGATTTGAGATATGATCTCGATATCCAAGTCACTATACGTGGAACAATACAATTGCCCTGTCCTTATCTCCAAGTATCTGCAGAGAAAGAGCATTATCCTTGAAAGAGTTCAGGATAATTTCAATGTTGATATGTGTATCCGAGCATTGAGAAAATGGATAATTAAATGTGATTTAATTATCATGAGTAATATGAATTTGATTCATATTATAAAGAGAGTTATCTAAGATAATTAAATGTGATTTAATTATCAAAGATGTAAATAATGTGAATGTGATTCATATTATTTAGGCACAAGAGAATAGAGATCTAAGATGATTAAATGTGATTTAATTATCATGGATATGTATAATGTGGATAGCAATATTGATGACGAGCCGAGCGACTAAGGCAAAGGTATCTAGATGGTCGTTGTGACCTCGGTCACTCAGCTAAGTCAATCAAGAAAAATCAGACCATTAATATAGATAAAATCAATCAAAACACGAAAGCGATCTCGCTATTGGATTAACCTGGTATAGCGACCAGGGTCGAACTCAAGGAGCACGGGTTGGCCTCTCGGCCTACGAAGTAGTCAAAAAGAGATAAAATAAAAGGAGAAAATATTTTTGGTGGTTTTAATTATTTAAGATTTTTTTGGATTTTTAATGAATTAAGAAAATAAGAAAAGTAGAGAAACACACACTTCAACAATTTATTTAAAGCACTAAAAATCAACCAAAAATTCAAATAAAAATATTTCTTTGTGTTTTATATTTTTTAGTGTTTTTGGTGAATTTTTGAGAACTTTCTGATGTTTATTGAATTTTCTAAAAATCAAACAGTAGCTGAAATCAAAGGTACTGTCCAGCCGAGCTAGAAAGGCTTAGATAAAATATCTAAAAGCCCTAAATTAGCTGGGAGGTAATTTTTCTGTAAAGAGAATAAATCAAGGAAAATTTAGGAACATATTTTATTGTTTTTGGATTTTTAATTGATTTACTGGAATTTTTATAAGATTTTAAATGTTTTTCAATTTTTAGTGGTTTTCAGTAATGAAAAATAGCCAAAATTGGCTAGAAAATCAAACTAAGCAAGGTAAACAACAGATAATTTTTGTGGAATTTTTAAGTGAGTTTCAATATTTTTTTGGGGTTTTTGAAGTTAGACAGTAGCAAAAATAGATGTTTTTGATTTTCGAAAAATATCAAACAGTGACGAAAATGTCCCCAAAATTTATAGAAAATTTTACATCATGGCAGGAGCCATGTGTCCAATTTTCATTAAATTTGGAGGTGATTTGCTATTTTATTCAAAAATAAAGAGGGGGCACTGTGCACAGGGACCAAAGTGCAAATACCCAAGAGTCTAGGGGGGTCTGGTGCAATTAACCCAGCAAAACACGTGCGATGCGCGTGTCTGGGGCACTCAGGGACCCAAATGTAAGAAAAATAAGTTCCGAGGGCCTTTTGGTAACAGGTACCAAAAGCCCAAGGGCTTATCTGCAAATAACCCAATATATAAAAAAAATAACCCAATATATAACGCACATGCTCAAATATATCACGCACAGGGGTATAAATGCAAATAACTAAAAACTTTCATTCATTGAAGAACAACCAGCACTACATGGTAGATAATGTAAAAAGCCCAGAAATGCACGTGTCGATGCACGTGTCAGACCACACACAGGGGCATATCAGTAAATACACGCAAGCACAAGGGTCTCGATGCAAATATCCCAAAAACTAAACAACTAAACTAACTAATTACAGGACTAAATACGAAATGAAATAAAAAGAAGGGCCTAAGGGTAAATTACCCTTTATTACGTGGACCGGCTGGATGGAGGGCACGTGGCACATCCGACGGTGGGGAACAGCGGCCACTCCACAGCTGGTGTCCTTGGGCGAATCCGATGGTGAGGGTTCCTCCACGTGGACGATCGGACGGTGTAGGGCGCAGGTGGCTAACCCTTGTGCATCGGATGGCTGGGATCTGTCCTCCTGAGATCGGGCGGTGACTGCTGCTCCCCAGATGGACGGTCTCGATGAAGTCTGGAGCTGGAGAACTGATCGAACGGGAGAAGAGGGTCCTCGAAGAACAGATGACCGGCGAAGTTCGCCGGCCCGGTGGCTTCGCTCTGGGGCTCCTCTGCTGCGCCTGAAGGTCGGAGAAGCTCCGCAAGGGTGTCCCGCAGCTGGTGGTGGGCTCCGATGATCCAGCCGAGCTCTGAGGAGCTCGGGCAAGGTCGGCGGAGCTGGGCCTCCTGGCTGAATGACGAAGGACCTCAGATGGCCTTCGTTCGACCTGCAAAGCAATCCAAAAGACTCGCGGGTCGAGGGCAAACTGCCTCGACCCGGTTAGGCGGAGCGACGGTGGTTTGTGGGTCGATATGGCGAGCTCCGGCGAAGGGGGTGGACGGAGGAGCTCGACTCCCAGCTCCTGTGCGAGCTGGGTTGGATGGAGGGGTGAAGAAGGTACGCGGGAAGATGGCGAGGGCTATGGCGATGCCCGATGATCGAATGGTGGTCGGAGGCGATGGGAATCGACGATGGACGGCGGCGGAGCGATTTGGGGGTAAATGAGAATCCGCGAAAAAGAAAGGCCTACAAGGTTACCTGGGTGGACGAAGAGACTGGGGAGGAGCTGGGGAAGCTCCTGGTCGTTGCCTCGAGGAGCGTCTCCCTCCGAGGCTCGGTGCTCACGCTGGTGGCGGAGCAACGGCGGCTGTGCTCGCCGGATCAGTGGATACGCTTCCACTCCTCGCTTCGACGGCGCCGGACGCAAGCTGTCACTCTCGCGAGTGCGCTGGATCTCACAGGAGGTGGATACGAATGGCCAAAGATGGGGAATTAGGGTGGCGGAGCTCGAGCTAAATATGGGCGAGGATCCGGGAAGACGAGGTCGGGTAGGGCGTGGAAGTGCGGGGATCCCGAGGATGAAGCTCCGACGAGGGTGTCGGATGTGTCATTAAGGAGTCGGACCCGGGGTTTAGGTGGTAGGCGATCGGGTTTAGCGGGGGAAAATCCGAGAAGCTGGGGACGCGCTAAGGACCCGAGTGGAGTGGTCCTGGGGGGGTAGTTGACCGGGCGGTCAACATCCCCAGGAGCCAACAGGAATCGGCCACGTGGCATGATCTTAGGAGTGAAAATTAGGGTAGCTAGGGGCCGATTTAGCGAAAACTCAAAACATGAAATATTTTTATTTTATTTTTTTTCTAATTTTTAGTGATTTTTAATAATTTTTTTGGAATAAAAATAAGGTATATACATAGTATGTGGTATATAGGTATATGTACACTATAGAGTTTTTAATTTTTTGATTTTTTTAATTATTATTTTTGCAATTTTATCCCTATTTTACATTTTATTTATTTTCCTTATAAAATAAGGAATAAAAAGGTATTTTATTTTATTTTTATTATTTATATACATAGGTAAAATAAATACATATATACACTTATATACATGGTATATGTACAATATATTTTTGTGTTTTTTTAATTTTTGCTATTTTTATTTGATTTTTGTTTTGATTGTTTTTATTTTATTTATTTGCATTTTATAACATAGAAGATTTACAAAAATTTTGGAAATTAATTTTATTTATTTATAAGGTTAAATAAATATATAAGAGTGGTTTATGTACATGATGAAAGTGGTGTTTTTGTTCTTTTTAATTTTTACCCTTTTTCTTTTGTTTTTATACCTATAAATATATACAAGTATTTACAAGCATATTTTGGGCTATTTTTGTGAGAAAAAATATTTTTATTTATTTACATAAACATTTACACACATGAGCCCCTATCTCCCTCTACTTTGGCTTTTATGCGGTCAAGCCCATGCTGAGCCCTCCCTTGGGTTAGGTTGCTCAATATTTATTCTAAATATTTCCCTCTTTTTCTTTTTAATCTTTATTCTTTTATTTTTGCACAAAAACATGCTAATTATAGGTTTTTTACACAATGCATGCTTTTGGTAATTATTTGTATTTACATGAATATACATGCATTTGCAAAGGTTTTTGTAGCTAAAATATAAGAATAAAGAGTGATGAATGGGTATTCATCAAATATCCATATTAGTCATATATATTATAAATGTGATTTATAATATATAAGAGAGAGCTATTTGTTATTTACATTTGCTAATTAAATGTTGATGTGAATTGGATTCACATTGGACAATTAATTGAAAATATAATTTACATTTTATTTTGGGTTGTGAATGTAATTCACAATTTTCCAATGGCAAGATTGCAATATTCACAAAATAATTATGAATTATTGTTGTTGAATTATTTACAACAAATGTTGTTGTAAATCTTGGAGATTTCCATGGATTAATGGAATCTCATGAGATCTCATGAGATTGCATGAGATTGCCACCAAATCCAATATTATGGAAGGAGGCAATCTTCATTCCTAAATCTTCATGCTTGATTGATTTAATTTGAGATTTATTTATATTGATTTATCAATATAGATTTGATATAAATTAAATTAATTGTTGTTGATTTTTACCAACACAAATCTTAGCCATTAAAAGAAACACAAATCAATGAGAGCCATTGGATTTGTGTTGCCCATGGATTGAGATCCATGGATCCCAAAATATTATAAAAGGAGAGGCACCCCATTTCTCTTCTTTACACATAAGAGGACATAAGTCTCTCTCTCTCTCTTTCTCTCTACACTTCAGCCCTCTCTCTTCCTCTCATGGCCGTCCACTATGGATACCCTATAGAGGTTCTCCATCGCCACAACGTCATCGTTATGTTGTCCGATGGTTCGCTCGTGGAACTTCGTCTACTTCTGTGTGCCTTGCTCGTGAAGAAAACGCCGTATCTCGTTTGTTGAGATCAGGAGGCCCGTGGCTTGGATCATCAACATGGATTATGAGAAGCACGCGATTCATCCCCGCACTCGCAAACGTCTCCTCCGTCGGATCGGACTTGAGACAGGAGGTCTCTTCGTTTAGAGACTTGATCGCAACCACGCTTCAAGAGGTAATCTTATTACTTGTTTGTGGTTTGGACGAAACGATCCGAGAAGTGTTCTTGGATCATGTGGTTTCGTCGCATGAAAAAATTTTAATTTCCGCTGCATAGAACAAGTAGTCAGACTAGTCGTTCTTCGTCGTATTCGATACGATGCTCACGCTTCTATGATGCACTTGAGGATCTAACCATATCCTTCAAGTGGTATCAGAGCCTTAGGTCGGTGGTTTTGGATACGATCTATAAACTGAGAACGACTTGGGTTCGTTAGGGTTTGCGAAAGTTTTCTTGCATTTCATTTTCGCATCTCTGTTTTGAGATTATTTTCGGCACTGATTAAATTGTTTAAACACGAAAATAATAATTGAATTTTGTTCCTCATTAAATAAGGAAACCGTAGAATCTGAGTTTACGTGATTTCGGTTCCGTTTTCTCAAGTTATGCTCATTTTGGTGAACATGTATCCACTGTTTCGGGGACTGCGGATCATGACGTAATTAAGATGTTAATTGCGGATTCGAAACACCTTGCAATGCGTGCAAATCACTTAGGTTCTGTTGTAAATCAAATTAGCAAACTTTAGAAACTTACTTTGCTTAATTTGGATTTAAATTGATTGAGATATGGTATTTTTAGTAAGTGAGGGTCACTGTTGGAAATACTTTCCTAATCAAGAACCTATTGATTGTCATTTAATCAATTAGTGAAATTAAATTGTTTAATTTCTTGGAATAATTGTGCATAAATATTTGTGAAATATTTGATGATAATTATTCCCTTAAATGACATTGCCTTAACCAATAATTGATTAGATGTGACCTAGATCACTAATTGGTTACATGATCTACATGATCAACATTCCAACAATCATGTTGCTTGAATAGGACTTGGGATTTGTTTAGCAAATCTCATTATAATGTTAATCAAAATTATTTTGATTATTATATGGTATAATTTCGATTGAAGAACCGATGATCATCTCAAGTACAAAGAGATCTATTTTGCATTATCCTTTCCCGAGGTGGATATGGTGTCTAGTCGGAGAGCATTGGGGTTGCGAGTTGCAACGTATGTAGTCCGTCCCACTCTCGTCGGTACTGGCCATGACAACGGGTAGGGTTAGTATAATTCTTAAGAAATCATGATGTATTTCTAATTATTAAAATTCGAAATAATACGTATTTGAGATAATATCATAATTCAAGTAACAATAAAAATATTTGTTGGATATTAATTGGATCATTAATTTAATATGATTAGATTAACTGGAATCCAATTAAAATTAAAACACTCTATTATGAATAGAGATGTTATTTCCCTTGGAAGAAATAATCATAATGAATATGATTCATAGTGATTAATTAGAATTTGAATATGATATGGAGGATCACATAAGTGACATCCATGGTCTCCCGTCAAGGCGAAGGGTTCTGTCGCCAGGGATTGTATATAGGAGACGCATGTCCGAAGTGACAGCTCCTGTATGCAAGTGCATCTGGATCGGACTCTTTGCTTCTCGAAAGAGTAAGGATGTATGTGTAGTGACCCCAATATCGGGTCCTCATATTATTGGGGCGATATTGGATTGCGCATAGCGAGTTGTATTCCTATTGACGGTTGGTTCAATTAATGATGGGTCAACATCACCTTAGGGGTGGTGGGCCCGGGTGTTAAAGACCGAATTGGGAGATGCGAGTTGGACTTGCAAGGCGGAATGTGTTCCCGCTTCTTTTTATCCAAGTCGTAGGTTCTTATATTATTGGGATGCAACAAAGATAAGGAAGGAGATCCCAGGTCTTGCTTGAGATATAATGGTAAGTATATCTCTTACATTGAAAGTGATTAAGGAATGAACTTTCAGTGTTGACAAGGCAAGCCAACTTTGATATAAAAATTCCTAAATCAAAATAAAAATATGTATATATATAAATATATACACTTATGCAAATTTCTTATTTCAGATAATCCTTTATTAAACCCACTCAATGTTATACTCAATGATAAATAGTAAAATACCATGGATTGGACTCATGATCCAGATATTGTGCTTGCATTTGGACACATAATGTATGTGGTTGCAATATGCAAGTCTCCTCATACTAATGAGGAATGATAATTAAATAGATAATGGGACTACAACCATAGGGTTTGTATGTCTTTATAGTCTTGATCTCCCATCGAATGTTCTTTGGAAGTGTCATGTCGATGATGATCGTAATTGTCAAATAATCATTATAAAGACTTAAGAAGATGTTCTGGCATACATATGTGCTCTCAACATTTAATCATGAACGACATGGTTCTCTGCATCATGCAGAATGGTGGCTCCATAAGAGATGATGTATTCAAAATGTTTGAATACCTACCTGAACCAATGTTTCAAGAGTCTAGATGGATGTAGACATGATGAGTGTAATCATTCTACTGTCTATACTCTAGCCATTCATGAAGCTTCATAATATTCATATTGTATGAATTTAATGAAGCATGTATAAATGTTGAAATGCTCTTACATTGAATTCTTTTGAATTTAACATAAGAGATTCTTAGTCTTAAGCAATGGTTGTTTATAGATAAAGGGAGCGTAGTGGAAGCATGGGTCGGACCCGAGTAAGAAGGAAAGTCAAAGAGTTGGCCTACTTCTATGACTTCCAGATAGTTGGATGAATGCCAATACTGCAATAAGTTGGTGTGTTGATAGTATGACTATCAAATCTGTCTAAAATCCTTAGAGAAGGACTCAGATAGAGCATCAGAATAATCTACATAAATCATTGATATTGACTTGCTTATTAAATAAGATAAAGTATTAAATTTGTATCTCAATCTTCTAACAACACTTGCAATGGGTTGCATATGTTTTAGAAGACTAGAAAATTTGATCTTAAGGTTTATAATTATCCACATGGATATTGATGCAATTATTGCAACAATCTCTGTTGGATTGATAGAATTGTTAATTTCAGTGGGAGAGCCCTTACTCTTAGAGAATGTCTCTATGACCTGAATATTAGAATACAATCATAGTTTATTTTCAAGTGTTGGAAATAAACATGAATTCTGAAATAAACCTATCATAAAGAATTATGATGGATATATTTCAGATAGTAGTCTGGCATCTAGTGGGCTCTACTAAATTAGATGAATGATTCATTAAGATTTCTAATATTGAAATTAAACCTTTAAAAGATCAATATGAGGATGAAGATCATTTAACAATGGTCTGGCATCAAACCTTGGACATTTATCTGTTGATTTGATCAATAGATTAGTAAGAGATGAAACTTTAGAATGTCTAAAAAAAATTCAAAACTTACATACTTATGAATATTATATTCAAAGTAAAATGTTCAATACACCCTTCTTTGGGAAAGGTGTAAGATGTCAAGGTATTCAGGATCTCATACATATTGATGTATGCGGATCATCTATATCATAGTAAACATTATGGATATATGATATCTATTGATGATTATGTATGATATGACATTTCTTCTCTTCACCTAAAGAAACCTTTGAAATGTTCAAAGATTTCATAATTTTGGTTGGGAACCAAAGTCTAAAGGAAGATGAAAATGAATTTGGTCTAATCTAGGTAATCAGTACCTATTAGATGAATTCACGGTATACCTTATGGAGAAAGGAATATCATTCCTATCTCACTCCTCCTGATACACCTTAACTCAATAGAGTTATAGGGAGATACAATTGGATCATGTGTGACATGATCTTATCAATGATGTTTTTTAGCATAATTATCTCTTAGTTTCCAGGTATATATGTGTAGTAGAGACTACAGTGTATATCCTTAATAAGGTTTCATGCATGCTGGAATCTAGCACTTGAAAATGCTACTTCATTAGGAAAATAAAGGATGGTATTGGATACCTACTTTATGACCTTGAGATTCTTAAAATATCTCATCTCTGAGAATGTGATTCTTAGAGGTTGAGACTCTTGAGAATCAAGATGAAAATGAAGTGTATGAACTTATTTAATTTTGAAAAGATAATGAGGCTCCTGAAATTGGAAATTAAAAGGACAATTAAAGATGAAACACTAATACCTCTTCAAAAGAGTTTGAGGATGTACTCCATGTGTCAGTTAAGTCTGACAATGATCGGACTTCATGTAATGAAACTCCTGAGGATCATAACATGGAAAGATGGATTTTAGCAATAAAGTCTAAAGTAGACTTCATATACAAGTGTTGTATATGGACCCTCGAGGATCCACCTATATGGGTAAGACCCTTAAAGGTGTAAATGGATCTTCAAGAGAAAGAAGTCAAGATTGCATTTCTCTATGAATATCTCTCTGAGGATATTCACATGAAGTAGCCCCAGGGCTTCATGGTTGAGAAAATCAAGGAGTGAAAGCTAAGGAATCCATCTATGGACTCAAATAAGCTTCTTGAAGTTGGAACTTCATATTTGATGAAATCATAAATGTTATGATAGAATCTTGAGGAACCATGTAAAGCTTAGTGGGAGTGCCATTGTGTTCATCGTGCTAAATGTAGATAATATCCTAATCATTTGGAATGATATAAGGATAATAATAAGTGTTTTACAGACTGGCTATTCCATACATTGAGATATGATCTCAAGGATACCTCTTAGATCTTAGTTCTGAAGATGTTCAGAAGAAAAGAGAAGAGGGTATTGGGACTGTCACTTTAGTAGTACACTTTGGACATATTCAATTTTTTTGGGGAAAATTCCAAGAAAGGCTTCATTCCCTTAAGATGTGATATTGACCTATCTAAAGGGATAGCATCTCAAAGAGTTGAGGAAGTGAATGCTAGAACTACTTGCACTTGTGCATTAGTTACGAGAAGCTGGGTGTATGGTAGATGTGTACAAAAGCCAGATATCTGCCATGCAGTGGGAGTAGTAAACTGTTACTAGTCCTACTATGGAGATAGAAGCAGTAATAACAAAATCTTCATAGATGACAAGATTTTTTTTGAGATAGTGATATCAAAGCCTTATCTTCAATAAATTAAGACTATATAGATAGTGATCTAAAAAGGTCTTAACTTTGGATACCTTTGGAGATAGAGATCTCCAGGAATAAGAGTATTATGATAAGGATTATAGAAATACTGGTTATAACAATTATTAAGCTATAGTGTCAAGGACAATATAATAGCTTTAACAAGATTGAGTATTGGTTGCATAAGATGCAACATTCGCATTAGATGCGAGCACTGTTGCTAGGGATATGCAAGTGTCATAAAAGGACATGGCGTAGTCTCGCAGGAACAGAGTCACTGATCAGCTTACCTAGCTATTTTCTAAATAGCCTATGATTGTCACATGAGTGTGGGTTTAAATGATTAGCCCATTAATGTCTCTTTGGGCTAGTGGGAGATTGTTGGACATGCGAGCCCACGACGAGCCATTATGCAATAAATGTTATTGTGAATATCATTCCCTGATCTGAAATGAAAAATGAATAATTTGCATAATAGGTCCCTTAGTACAATTAG
Organism: Ottelia alismoides; assembly: GCA_037367405.1. Lineage (NCBI taxonomy): Eukaryota > Viridiplantae > Streptophyta > Magnoliopsida > Alismatales > Hydrocharitaceae > Ottelia > Ottelia alismoides. Next base: position 346,016 of record JAZKJV010001148.1, on the reverse strand, counting down.
GGTTATGTACCATGGCCATCTTGATGATCATACAGTTGTTGATTCAACTGTTGAATCATAGAGGCTGGTGCTTGGATGAATATCTAAAGAGTTAGATTGAGGACTCATCAAGCACCATCAAATGATTGTTAAGAGATGTTCTCCAGCATGAGTAGGAGATGGCAATCCTTATCTCAAAAGGCTGATATCTGACCGACCTCTTGATGCAGGTCCTCTGCATAGGAATAGAGATTTGGAGGTGTCAGATTAATTAGGACAAAGAGTTGACTTAATGAGATCGAGATAACTAAAGTCCTATATCGTATGTTGTCACGATACAGGCATGCATCCTCTGACCGGAGACAGATGTGTTATTATATGTTTGAGTATGTACATTTGGCAGACCAATAGGTTGATGACCTAACTAAGATCTATACACCGACGCGCCGGTGTACATATAAGGCATATGAGTAATACGATCTCTCAAAGGGATCATACAAGTTCAGTTACTGAACTGGAAGACATGAGCTCACTCATGAGATATTGGGAAGAATCAAATTTCGTGCGCACGGTCGTCTCGCTTTGGAAGCTTGACTGAATTTGTAGGTTTGATATATACTTTTGGAAAGTATATGATCAAGACCTAGGTATGATATATACTTTTGGAAAGTATATGATTGATACCGACTCCCAATGATCGAATGAGAAACTTACTGATAAAACCATGAAGTAGAATCCAATACTTCAGATTTATTCTGAGTCTTCCAGTATGCAGGATGTACAGGTATTGGGAATACCTGAGGGTGATGTGATCATAAACGATTGTATAATCATGACGCTTCCATTCCTAGGGAGTGATGAAATGGGTCTGTATTTTGGTGACTCCTCTCAGTAGAGAAGTAATCTGATCTTGGTCCAAATGTTGGACATTGATCTGAATGTGATTAAGATGCAATGAGAAGATTAGATTTGCGGTCTTGATTTAATCAAGCATCTATGGGAGACCCGCGATCTGGATTTGAGATATGATCTCAATATCCAAGTCATTATATGTGGAACAATACAATCGTCCTATCCTTATCTCCAAGTATCTGCAGAGAAAGAGCATTATCCTTGAAAGAGTTCAGGATAATTTCATTGTTGATATGTGTATCCGAGCATTGAGAAAATGGATAATTAAATGTGATTTAATTATCATGAGTAATATGAATTTGATTCATATTATAAAGAGAGTTATCTAAGATAATTAAATATGATTTAATTATCAAAGATGTAAATAATGTGAATGTGATTCATATTATTTGGGCACAAGAGAATAGAGATCCAAGATGATTAAATGTGATGTAATTATCATGGATATGAATAATGTGGATAGCAATATCCATATTAGTCATATATATTATAAATGTGATTTATAATATATAAGAGATAGCTATTTGTTATTTACATTTGTTAATTAAATGTTGATGTGAATTGGATTCACATTGGACAATTTAATTGAAAATGTAATTTACATTTTATTTTGGGTTGTGAATGTAATTCACAATTTTCCAATGGCAAGATTGCAATATTCACAAAATATTTATGAATTATTATTGTTTAATTATTTACAACAAATGTTGTTGTAAATCTTGGAGATTTCCATGGAATAATGGAATCTAATGAGATCTCATGAGATTGCATGAGATTGCCACCAAATCCAATATTATGGAAGGAGGCAATCTTCATTCCTAAATCTCCATGCTTGATTGATTTAATTTGAGATTGATTTATATTGATTTATCAATATAGATTTGATCTAAATTAAATTAACTGTTGTTGATTTTTACCAACACAAATCTTAGCCATTAAAAGAAACACAAATCAATGAGAGCCATTGGATTTGTGTTACCCATGGATTGAGATCCATGGATCCCAAAATATTATAAAAGGAGAGGTACCCCATTGCTCTTCTTTACACATAAGAGAACATAAGTCTCTCTCTCTCTCTTTCTCTCTACACGTCATCCCTCTCTCTTCATCTCATGGCCGTCCACTATGGATGCCATAGAGAGGTTCTCCATCGCCACAGCGTCATCGTTATGCTGCCTGATGGTTCGCTCGTGGAACTCCGTCTACTTCGGCGTGCCTTGCTTGTGAAGAAGACGTCGTATCTCGTTTGTCGAGATCAGGAGGTCTGTGGCTTGGATCATCAACATGGATTGCGAGAAGCACGCGATTCATCCCCGCGCTCGCAAGCGTCTCCTCCGTCGGATCGGACTTGAGACAGGAGGTCTCTTCATTTGGAGACTTGATCGCAAGCACGCTTCAAGAGGTAATCCTATTACTTGTTTGTGGTTTAGACAAAACGATCCGAGAAGTGTTCTTGGATCATGTGGTTTCGTCGCATGAAAAAAAATTAATTTCCGCTGCATAGAACAACTAGTCAGACTAGTCGTTCTTCGTCGTATTCGATATGATGCTCACGCTTCCGTGATGCGCTTGAGGATCTAACCATATCCTTCACCCCTTCCCTTACCCTGTTGCTGCAACCTTTGAGCGGAGTCAAACACATCCGCAAGCTTCCCCCAATGCCCCCCTTCCCTTACCCTGCGCTGCAACCTCCGAGCTAAGTACGCCCCCCCCCCCCCCCCGCGCACGCTTCCCCCGACGCCCCCTTCCTGCCCTTCCGGTGCAAAATTCGAGCGCAACAACCCCCAAGCCAAAGCTTCCCTCGTCTCTTGCCTGCCTCCCTTCGTAAGCCCGCCCCCGCAAGCTCCCCCCTCCTCGGACCGCCCCGTCGACTCCTGTCGCTTCCTTCGTAAGCCTGCTCCCGCAAGCTCCCCTCTCCTAGGATCACGCATGCAGGCCCCTATCGACTGCCCAAGGTTATTGGGGGGGGGGGGGGAGTGTTGCTGTAGGAGGGGGGAGGGATGTGAGTTTCTTTTTCTTTTTACTTTTGAATTAATTTTAACCGTTGGATTGATACTAAGTTAGATTAATTCGATGGTGTGGTTGGGGTTATCATTGAAACTAACAGAAGGTTATGGGTGTGAGATGGAGTAATTATCCAAGGTTTCTCGTGTAATTCACGACTATACAGTGTAGGAGGGGGGAGGGATGTGAGTTTCTTTTTCTTTTTACTTTTGAATTAATTTTAACCGTTGGATTGATACTAAGTTAGATTAATTCGATTGTGTGGTTGGGGTTATCATTGAAACTAACAGAAGGTTATGGGTGTGAGATGGAGTAATTATCCAGGGTTTCTCGTGTAATTCACGACTATACAGGGTTATGAATGTTATTTTGGAATTACTCAAGGTTATGGGTGTAAAAATCTCATAAAAATAGAGCCTAAACTGCGCATCAATTCTCAATTAAGATACTTATTTTTCGAATGTATAAAAAAGAGACATGTTCCTTTTTTTGTCTCAAATATGATCCATGCCATAAGCTTTTGTGACCCTTTTATGTCAATGTTAAACCCAAAAGTTGAAGTTCAAGACATATTTATTATATTTAAAAAAATGAATTCCTCAATTAAAAATCAATATATAGTTCAGACTCTTTTTTGTAGTTTACTCAAGTATAAACCTTCCCAGATAGATGAACTTTTTACGATTTTATTTCAAATAAGTAGAACTAATTATGAATTAATCAATCTTCGGATTTTTTATCTTCTTAAATTTTGATATTCAATTATTATCAATAAGTTGTACACATTTGTAAGATGAATTTCTTATATAGTTGTATTTTCTAATGGCAACTTTCAGTTTTGATGTAATTATAATCTAACTCTAATTAAATGTAATTGTAAAGATAACTATAAATTTGATGCACCGAATATACAACAAAACCTTTTCCTACATTAAGTAGGGTCGGCGACATGACTTATTTGCCTCCATTCAGATCTATCTTGGCTTCAGATCTATCTTGGCTATAGTTAGAGAACCTCCCTAGGACCCCCATCCTCGCATATATCCTCAACCTTTATAGAACTCAATATGATCGTTCCCGGCCATCAAAATCTTACCGATGCAATGAAACGATCAATAATGGTTCTCCCATGCGCTTCTATGGTTATGCACATAGTTCATGTATGTTGCGCAACATCTGTAGAAACATCCGTAGATATACGCAGCTCACCTCGACTTGTTCGATCTTCCGTCGTCCCGGTCTATGGCCCCCATGTTCCATTGAGACAATGCACAGCATAGGAACGAAAGAGATCGATACATCCTCATTATTTAAGAAGCTTAACAAGTACCCTTCAGTCATTCGGCAGTAGTACAAAGATTAAACAACGTGATTTAAGGCATCATCTGGCATCTCAACACCCTTCAGTGTCCCTCCATTTTAGGTACACTAGTCCTGCATGGTAATGCGTGTATGCACCCGCAACAACCAAAATATGAAAAAGCTGGTGGCTATGCCCGGCGATGTCGAATCTACCCGGCTTCCACCTCTCCGGCACTCGGGTTGCATAAACTAGTGCACCAGCACCATACAGTAGTCCCATCAAGATCTCATAGCCTGTTGTGTGAAGTGCCTCGGCCCTGTGGCCGAAACTGATCAGCTTGTGGAGCACTGGCACAACTCCGGAGATGCCCATCCCAAAAAAAAGACCTGCTCTAATCGATCGAAATCGAGGCTGCTGGAATACAGGAAGTAGTGAAGCTGTAACCGTTGCGATGCCGATAACAGTGATGGAGCCGAGATAGAGGTTGCAGAAGAAGGGGTTGCACATGAAGGAATAGTATACAGGTGGATAGAAAGATGTTGCGATTAAAGCAGCAATACCAGCGTAGTCGAGACGCAGCATGATATATGCTACCTGCTTAGAGTGGCATGAAAGAAGATGGCATGCGCTGCTAGAAAGAAGGCAGAACATGGCACCGCCTAAAAATGCAAAGAAAGGCCATCGCGATATCGGCCTGTACAGTAATGGTGCGATCAAGTTCGCCACATCCTCTTTCACAGTATGCTGCACCAAAATTAAGAAAATAAAATTTCACAACATCAAGATTTCTCCTTTGGAGAAAAATATAACATCTCTTTTTTTCTAATTTAAGAGGAATAATTAACTAGTAACCCAAAAATAACTTGTCAGGTCTTGAAGATCAGGAAATTTACCAGAATACTGACATCAGTATGATTGGAGTGGAAATCTTTGGGTGACAAACAATTAACAAGGAGTTCTATGACACGCCACCGAGGGAGTGATGACAGCATCCCCATTTTGGGCAATGAAGTCCTTAAGTCGTCTCTTAACTTTTGCAGATCAGATATATGCGACAAAGAATGTATTCCTGACATCAATTCCGATTGTATTTTGTGCAGATCAGTTCTTCTCAGAGTATCATGTAAATGCTTGAGTTTGTGAAAGTCCACCACTGTTGGAATCTTCGTAGCGGTATATATTGTCAGAATAAGAAACAAAAAGAATCCAATCAAGTGCCTGAGACAACAAAATGAAAAGAAATTAACAATAGCATACAGTATGATATATTATAATTAACCTCAAGCTTCCAATCTAATATGAGTTTTTGTCTTTAAAGGACAAAGCCTTCTCCCACTTTAAGTAGGTTTGGATACATGCATTCTTGCTCAAATCCATGTTGAAAGATCCGACTATTTTTCACATTGACTCTCGGCTACCGAACGCACCCCCGCAAGGGGGATGAGAACCCTGGTCTTTTCAGTCTTTGTCCCTTCATACAAAAACTATCCTGCTGTAGTCAGTTTGTGCAATCCGTGAATATATTATTGAGCTCAATTTGCAGATAAACATCTAGGATCCGCTTGGAAATAAGGGCCCTTTCTGAACAGTCTAAAGATATTAGTGCATTTCATATAGAAATTACATGCCATTGCCAACCATAGTAGAAAAAAATTAATTATGATTTCTATCTGCTATCACTATTCATAATTAAATGTTATATGTGTACAATGTAACTAACAGTAATTTTGATAATATATCTGATATAACAAAAACAAAATTAAATATTTGATGTGTTCAATGTACTTTATACTAATTTGATAAACATATGATTGTCTCCAGCTACTAAATCATAATTACGATGACTGCTACAAGCAACATCTTGCCAGTCTCAAGACGTGTAAAGGAGAATCATTTGCGATGGGTTTCTGCCAGTTACTTAGCTCTACATCTAACCAGTGGGAGACTAAAATTGGCGGATTGGTTTTTTGTTTTTGAAAATAAAGAGAGGAAGCTGTCAGGTTGGAGGGCGGCCATCTTATCACGAGGGTGGCTAGTGCCGATAAAGGTCGTACTCTCGACAATTCTTGTGTTCTTTATGTCTGAGCGCCTTCTACCTTCTAGTATTCATCGCAGGTTGGGGAGATCATGCGGAGATTTCTATGGGCAAGTCAGGCCAGGCAGGGTCGGGAGTCCATTTAGCAGACTGGGAAATTGTTACGTCGCCAAAGATGGTAGGATGACTATGACTAGGGATTTTCCGTCAAGAAACCATGAATAAGGCTCTAATCCCCAAGTTGATCAGCAGGATCTGAGGAAGAAGTGAATTTATTTATTTATTTTTTGAGGCCAAAAGGGGGAAACACGCTATTGTGTCTGCCCCAAATATATTAGTAAAAGAGAAACATGGATACTTACATAAGCAAGCCAAGACTCTTTTGGCGTGCGAAATTATATTATCAATGTAAAAATGTTGTGTGGCAAAGAATGCACTATTCCTGGCTAGTCATAATGCCCAAATAGTTGCAAGGGGCAAAAAAGCTCCTCCCTTGGTTTATACTTCGCATTATAAAGGGAATCTCAAAAACTCTCAAAAACTAGCAATGTTTACCCATGTAATATGGAGCTCTAGCCAAATCCTTGAAGTTCTTTTGCAGTGAAAGAAGAAATGCTCCAGGATCTCTATCTCCACACCACAATGAGGGCACAGACCAGACACACATTGGAAAAACCTTGCACATCTGTCACTAGTAAGGATACGCTTTCTTCTGAAAATCCACATAAAAATGATGATTCTGCTAGGAAGTTCCAAACTCCAAGTTGCAATCTCATATTAAGTTGTCATCTGCAACAAGTGGTGGCATATCCATTGCATTGTATGCTCTCTTTACTGAAAAAGCATTGTATTTCCAAGCCCAATGATCACATCCATCAGTGGGGCCCTCAACACAACTCAGGTTGTCCAAGAGTAACAAATATTCTTCCTAAGTGTTGATCTGAAAAACTTGTCAAAAGGAAGGCATCCAACCAGCTGTCAATCACCCATGCCTCACGATCCACTGCTAAAGCATAAAGCATGGGAAAACTCTATGCTAAAGTACCATTGCCCATCCAATTGTCGGTACAAAATGCAAACAAGTCACCACTATCAAGTACTGGACGAGAAAGATCTGGAAACTGCAACATAAGCGCTTTTGTTCCCCTCCAGAAGGCCGAAGGAAAAAATGAGTCTCCACAAGGTTTCCGTTAGCTGGGACTCTGTAAATGCAACGAATAAGTCTGCAACAAAGGTCCTCTCCTCTCCCCCAAATCCTGCTTTAGGATAAGGGCCTCATTCATTGAATCAAGGCGATGAACCCCTACGCAGCCTATGGATTTAGATTGTCTAATTGTATCACAATCCACAAGATGGATTCCAGAGCCCTCATGGCCCGACTTCTACCAAAAGAATCTCTTCATAACGACTCAATCCGCCGATATATCCACTGGAAGGAGTCTCGCTGATAGGAAGAACATTGGGATAACAGATTGCACCCCCACGGGACAAAATCGACAAACTACAACAAGCCGACTTTCTCATCATCTTCTCAATCAAAGAAAGCCAATCAACCATCTTAAGTCTACAACAAGATAATGGTAAACTGAGGTAACGAATAGACAGGGTCCCTCTCTCCGTCCCAAGCTCCATACAGTATGTATGTGCTTCTATATCTTCCATGCCAAATAGAATAGCTGTAGATTTACCGTTGTTGAGAACAAGCCCAAAAAGCTCTCAAAAATCTCAAACGTTGTTGCCATCCCCTTAGCCTTCCCTTTCCTCCTTCAATGAAAAAAATGGTGTTGTCGGTATACTGAAGTAGATGAAATTGAATATCTTCCAGAGAAAAAACTGCAGTAACACCCCATTGCAACACCTAATCAACCATACAAGGTAAAACATCAGTCGCAATGATAAAAAGCATAGGGGTAAGGGGGCACCCTTGACACACTCCCCTCTGTAGCTGGTAGAACCCATCCTCAGGTTAATCGTTGACAAGGACTGAGTATGAGGCTGTGGTGACACGTCGTTTCACCTATAAGCGATCCAGATATCCAGGAAGCCCCGCTTCGCTAGTACCGCCACAAGAAAATGCCAATCAAGCATGTCATACACCTTGGAGAAGTCCATTTTCCACAACTCCTTTGACTCTATGCCTCTTTCAGCCTACAATGGTTTCCATGGCCATTGTCAGACTGCCACTAATTTGTCTTTCAGAAATAAAGATGATTGTAACGGAGAAATAATATAACCCGAAACTCCGCTCAGTCTATTCGCCAGCACCTTGGCTATACTCATATAAAGACTACTGGAGAGAGCAATCGGGCGGAAGGCCCCTATATGCATGGCCACATCCTTCTTCAGAAGTAAGAAAATGAGTGCCTTATTGATCCTCTCCAGTTATGCATTACCATCGGCAAGCTCCATCACTACATAAACAACCTTTTTCCCAACAATCAGCCGAATTTCCTTAAAGAAAAAAAAATAAGGAACCCATCAGGTCCAGATGCGCCATCCGCATTCAAACTCCAAACAACAGCTTTTACCTCCCCTTCCGTGAAGCTCAAAATCAAATTATCTACATGTTGCCTCGAAAGTTGGTCAGTCCCCAAGCATGTCCACCTCTAGGTCCGTCCCTCTGACTGTCTAGAGAAATCTGAAAAAAATGGTCAACAACCGCTCGCCTTATTTCATGATCTCCCTCCACTCGGATAAACCCACTTGCTCCAAATTGTTCATGGTGGAAACTCTAGGGCCCTCTCCCTCCACCTCTGTGAATCGAACCACATGCAAATAAACCCTTTTCATGTCATTTTCACGCCGAGGAAACAAAACTCTAGTAAGTTGACCCTCAGGCACTCCCAACACCACATCGGGTTGTAGAGGACACTCGAACGACATAATTGGATCTCTATTTTGGCCCCGAATGTTGCATGTATTGTCGGGTCCCATTTCAAAGCTCAACGGATCCCTAAACCCTGGATCAACACTTGGATGAGATATTTGCAAACCCATATAGGGTCTCACCCCTACCCAGGAACCGTACTCGCAACTTCACTAGAAAGAACCAGTACTGAAGGGTCTGAAAAAAGAAGTGAAATTTGTGTTGTAGATTAATCTGTCCTATCATGACATCTGAGCTCACGATAACTTATCTCGGCATCCGACCTTTTCGTCAGCCTTTTGGAAAGTAATAAGGTCTGTGATGCCATGGTTTCCTAACCTATTTCGCCTAATTCTTGGTAATGGTGAGTTTTTTTATTTCTGGTCAGACAACCAAACGAGTAATGACCCCCTTTCCACTCGTTTTCCATGCCTCTTTGTGTTAGCTGCGGACCGCGAGGCACGGGTGGCGGACTGTTGGACCAAGGGAAGTTGGATGCCTTTGTTCCTATCAGAATTTCCCGACCAACTTCTAGAAGAGTTCCTTCTCCTTCTAGAGTTTTTGAGTCACGTGGACACCCCACCTGAAGGAGACATTAAGTTTGGAAAGATAATATGTTTTCAGTGAAGTGTGCATATAGAGTGGTGGCAAGATATCTACCTACAATTATAGATATTTTGATTCGTGGCAGCAATAGTATATGGAAACTCAAGTGCCAAGCAGAATTAGCATCTTTATTGTGGTGTTGAGAAGGAAGTCGATTTTGACAAAGGATCTTTGCATGTGTATCTAATACATGTCCTTTCTGTGATTTGAAGGCAAAACCATATAGCATCTCTTCTTTCACTGCGGAAAGTCTTCCCCTATGTGGCTGGAGTGTGGGATAGATTGGTTGAATCTTCATAGTATAAAGGTGTTATGGGAGTCTTTACTTGTAGGGAAGAGTTGCCTAGAGATGTGCTTCTTCTTCCATTAGCAGTTATTTGGAGATTATGGTTAGTTAGAAATGGTGCAGTCTTGGCTTCGCAACATTTTAATCTTGATAAAGTAATTTCCCATGCCAAGACTCTCCTTGAGTCATGGCTCCTGTAAGTCTTTCTATTACCTCTATCTTAATATAAGAGGGCGAAAACCTTATCATGTTTCCCCCTTTTTGACTAAAAAAGTTGTGTAAAGGGAGAGGGCTGCATTGGTAATCTGCCACATGGATTATTGCATACAATCAAAATTCATCGAAGTATCTCTACCTAGAGATGCACATCAGTGCTTGAAGGTGGTAAAGAGATGGCAAAGGGCGCTACATCATCGTCCCGTGTGCAAAATTTGCAAGAATTTTCTCATGCAAGATGAATGCAAGTAAAGAACCTGGAACCGCTATGGAGAGCGATAAAAGAAGTAAATGACTTTAAATAAACATTTCCTTATATATTTACATATATTTGTACATTTTCAATCTTATCATAATGAAATAATGAAGTAAATGAAATTTAAATAAAATATTAAGCATATTAGAATAAGTTTGTTTTTAAAAAAGAAGTTTCTCTATGCAAAAATTGGTCGAATAATCAAGTCGAGTAATCGGTTGGCCGACTATTGACTGATTAGTCAAATAGTTAATCGACCATCCCACCGACTAGATTAGTCGGATCAACTACTTGGGCTAGTCGGTCGACTATTACAACATTGATTGTACTATGTGCATCTACTACCACAACCAACTGCCCATCTGAGAGGATGGGCGGAGCTTAGCAAACTATTGCAGGCCAACTTAGCATCATCATATGATTATGATGCAAATAAAACAAAAATGACCTCGAATCAGGAGACCGCTGAACAGACGGTCCAACTTCTTGTGACAGACTACTTTAGACTCATGCAAATGCTACAGAAATCTACTAGCTACAGAAATCTACTAAATCTACTACCTATGAGAATCCTCTTGCTAATCTAGTTACATTCTCAAGTATCAAGTACTATAACTGCTTTTGCCTCAATGCCTCAGGTGAATCTATTTAATTGACTGGTGAAGATAGTTTGCTGACATCTTCATAACACCCTTCCACGGTCAAGTCGGTTCATTTAGCCAATGGTGCTTGCTGAGATATTAGTTATCATTTATTGCTTTATTTGCTGTTCTTTTCTTTCTATCCATCTTATGTAATTTGCCCCACATGTTTCTCTTCTATATAAGAGAACCTTAGGGCCTCATGAATAAACAACTTATTCTTCTCTCCACATGGTATCAGAGCAACGGTCCTAGACCGGGGTTCTCATACCTTGTGCCCTAATCCCACCGGCCACACTCTCTCCCACAATGGTCTCTTGTAGACCCTAGGTTGTGTTACAAGGCCTTCTTAGGGTCCTAGCGATGTTGCCGAAAGGCCCCAACCCTCCAGGACCACTACTGGTAGCCTCCCAAGGGGCCCAACTAGCACCGCCAGCCTGTTTTTGGGGCTCAGCAACAGTCAACCAGGCCGTTGGAGGCCTCCATCACTGCTGTCAGGGCACCCTTGGTGCCGCATTGCCCTATCCAGGACACCCTACGGATCCATTGGGTCTCCTAGGCCCTCCTTGGCCCCCAATAGGCCTCGTAGGGCTCTTCTACTATTCTCCAGTGTCGCCCAGATCTGCGGCAAGGTTGCAAAAGTCAGTAGTCGGTACTCGGTCGGCAGGGTCACTGACTAAGGATTAATCGGCAGTCGGGCGACTAATCGGATTTAGTCGGACTTTAATCAGCTTTGAATTTTATGATTATTTTAAATATATAACTCATTTTTATACATACATTTACATAGATTTTATACATTTTTTATACTAGCATAATAAAATAAAAGAAGTAATTGAACTTAAATAAAACACTAAGCATACTATAATAAGTTTTCTTATAAAAAAGCAAAGCATTAAAAAAGTATGGTATCTTCAAGTAAAAATTGGTTGATTAGTGCACCTAATCGGAATTAGTCGGTACTCGGTCGGCCACCCCACTGACTAGACTAGTCGGACCTACTAGTCGGGCCAATCGGGTGACTTTTACAACACTGATCTGCGGCATTGTCTGATTTTGACTCAAAACATGATTTCAGGCATATAAATCACGTTTTCCAACCCCAACACAGATCAAGGATTGATGAGGATGATTGTACGAGTCTACACGTATAACCAATCCTCTATATGATGATGTAAACTCGCTTGGATCGGTCTACTTCCCCAGTCGAGTTCCTTTTTGATATTCTTTTTCATCATGTCAGAAAACACGGGTGACATCTTCTCTTCATCCGGTGCCTTCAAGGGCCTGGCTCCCATCGTAAAGATGGATGGGACCAACTACGAGTTGTGGTCCATGCAGTCTATGACCTTTATGTTGTGCAATAACAAGGAGTACATTCTGACAAAGCTTGAGCCGACAGACAAGACTGGGGACAATACTTCGTAGAAGCAAGTTGACATGTATGCGTGTGATTGACTATATGGAACTCTCATTACATAGATTTCCAATCATATTGTGAACTAGCCCACCGCCAAGACGATGTGGGATATTTTGACAACCGCATATGCCCAAGCAAAGAATGAGGTCAAGAATCTTCAGCATCAGTTTGATATATATATATATATACACGTCCAAGCATAATGGCCTTCATCTGCATATATTTTATCTTCGTTTCGAGGCATGTTTGAGAAGCTTCAAAGTTTCATGTGTGTTACCAGATGGCATAGGAACTCCACGATGGTAAGAGCCCTCGGATCCGAAGTATGAGGCAACACTCGCACAGCTCCTTACAGGAGCAACCATACCTCCCACAGAGGAGGCCTACAGTCACCTCAGTATGTTTCTTATCCCTCCCTCTACCACTACAGAGACTTCCTCAACGATGGCTACATCTTGCAGCAGAAGAGGTTCTATGTAGTTCAGAGGGTGTGGTCCCCGTGGCAGAGAAGGTGGATGTCAGTGTGATCCCTGCACCTACTATCACCATACAAGACACTCTGAGGATACATACTATCAGAAGCATGGATACCCCGCATCTGCTCAAGTGGTAGAGCAGATTGAGCCTCCAGACACTTCAGTTCCTCAGGTAGATCCACGCCTTGATGATATTGTCTCTCATATAAATTCCTCAGATGTTACAGCTGTTGTTAGAGCCTTTTCGAGCTCCTTAGGTATAACATATGCTTTTACCAGTTGTAGTAGGGCGGATACGACAGAGTGGATCATGGACTCTGGTGCTTCCCACCATCTGTGTGAAGACAAGGCCCAATTCAGTTCTTACAGGCCTATACCCCTGGCAAATGGGTCGTCATTTCGAATGGTGTTTACTTACCCATGATAGGACAGTGAGAGGTGCATTTGACGCCATCAATGCACGTAAAATGTTTTACATGCTCCTGATTTTCAGATGAACTTGCTTTTTATTAGCCAGACCACGAAGGATGTGCATTGTTGTGCCATTTTTGAACCATCTTCTCTTGTGTTTCATGTAAAATGTTTTACATGCTCCTGATTTTCAGATGAACTTGCTTTCTATTAGCCAGACCACGAAGGATGTGCATTGTTGTGCCATTTTTGAACCATCTTCTCTTGTGTTTCAGGACATACTCACGAGCAGAATGATTGGATGTAGCCGTGAGCAATGGGGGCTCTACGAACGGGTCCAGTCCCCCATGTTGGTGCCTCGACTATTCCTACTGGGCCGGTCTCATCGTACTTGTGGCATCTTCATTTTGGTCACCTTCCTCTGTAGAAGTTATATCATGTCCTCCCACAGATTTCCATGTGATCGTCCTTCCAATGCAAGACTTGCCAGCTTGGGAAGCATCAACGTTCTTCTTTTCCTGATCGTTAGAGCAGTAGCAGTACTCAGCTATTTGAGCTTATTGACTTAGATATTTGAGGTCCAAAACATGTTCTTGATCGCCAGGAATACCATTTTTTATCTTGTTGTTGTGGATGACTATTTTAGTTGGGTTTTTTTGTTAACAAATTTCTGAGGCTAGGTCTATCATTAGAACCTTTATTAATGAAATAAAGAACATTTTCCCTGCTATTGTTAAGTATTTGTGATCTGAGAATGCCTTAGAGTTCTGCACTTTACAGCTATCCGAGTTCCTCAGGTCGCTTGCCATCCTACACCAAACCTCGTGTGCCAACACATCCTAGCAGAACGATAATGTCGAATGTAAACACCGTCATTTACTCGATATGACATGAATACTTATGATTCATAGTCATGCCCCTCACTCTTACTAGGGAGATACGGTTCTCACATATTGCTATTTGGTGAACCGTATGCCATATTCTGTTTTGGGAGAAAAGGTTTGTTTCTTGATTACATTTTTATCTTGTTGTTGTGGATAACTATTTTAGACTTGAGTCTTTTTTGTCAAAAAATTCAAAGGTTGTGTATCATTAAAACCTTTATTAATGAAATAAACAAGATTTCTATGCTACTGTGAAGTATTTGCAATCTGACAATGCCTTAAAGTTATGCACTTTACAGTTATTTGAGTTCCTCAGGTCTCTTGGCATCGTACACCGGACCTCGTGTACCTACACATCCCAAACAGAACGATGTTGTTGAACGTAAACACTGCCATTTACTCGATGTGACCTGAACACTTTTGATTCTGAGTCGTCCCCTTACTCTCACTGAGGACATGCGGTCCTCACAGCTTGCTACTTGGTGAACTATATGCCATCTTATGTTTTATGATAAAATGTTCCTTTCTCGATTGTGTCTCCCGAGGACATGTTCTCCCTTAAACCCTGAGTGTTTGGTTGTGTGACCTTTGTTCACAATATGACGCATGGTCGTGACAAGCTCTCCCCTCAAGCTATCAAGAATGTCTTTATTAGTACTCTCGTACCAAGAAGGGGTACCATTGTTTTGATCCACTTTGACAGAAATACTGTCAGTAATGATGTCACCTTCTTTGAGTTTGTTTTTTTTTTGAAAGAACCTTCTTTGAGTTTGTTATGTACTCTCCTATAGATGACAGGTTGATTCCATCCGACTCTGGTGAGGAGGTATACATGCTTCATCATCCTACAGTTGCACCACCTCCAATACCTACTATGTCTCCACTACCACCTCCTCCTCTAGTTTCTACACCTTCTCATGTTGCTGCCCCTGAACCGCCACCAATACCATGACTCAATTTTTGCCATGTGTATTTACTCGCAGGTCTCACACTGTTCCCCATGCTTAATAGCCTTCCCCATCATCCAACACGCCCCAGGAATGTAATGAGCACATTGTTTCTACTAATGGCATAAATGAGTTGTCTATGCAGTAAGATTCTTTACAAGATGAGCATATGCCTTCTAAGGAGGTGGTAGATGATATTGCTTTGCGGAAGAAGAAATGTACCTGTGCTACATATCCTCTTGCAGCCCATGTCTCCTTGAGTAGGTTCTTAGAGGACTTCAAGATATTTACCGTGACATTATCTGTCATGAACATATCAGGAGGCCATACAGGACAATCAATGATGTCTTGCTATAGAGGAGGAGATGGTCGCACTACAGTTCTGTGGTACTTGAAGCATTGTCACAACTCCTACAAAATCATCTATTGTTGGATGTAAGTGGTGTTTACAGTGAAGCACCGAGAAGACGGCAGCATAGATCGCTACAAGGCGAGACTTATAGCATGTGGGTTCACCCAAACATACGAGGTGGGCTATCAGGATACATTCTCTCCAGTGGCTAGAAATTCCACAATGTGTACTCTTCTTTCTGTTGCAATGACACGAGATTGGCCCATATATCAGCTAGATGTGAAGAATGCATTTCTCTATGATGACCTACAGGAGGAGGTCTACATGAAGCAACCACCTGGGTTCGCTGCTAAGGGGGAGTGTTAGAAGGTTTGTAGGCTTCATAAGGTGATCTATGGCCTTAAGCAAAGTTAAAGACCATGGATCTAGAAGCTCTCTAACTTAATAGAGCAACAAGGGTTTGTGAGATCGACTGTCGATCATTCACTGTTTGTTCAGAGGACTTATGTTTATGTTGATATCAATGTTACATGGGATGATGAGCAGGGCATCCAGGTTGCTAAGGATTTCTTAGATCAGCAGTTTGTGACCAAGGACCTTGGAAATCTACACTATTTCCTTGGACTGGATTGTGCTAGGAACCAAGGAGATCTGATGATGACCCAGAAGAAGTACGTTATAGATCTTCTCTCTAAGACTGGAACGGTAGATTGTAGATCTGCCACTACTCCCATGGACCCAAGCATGAAGTCGTATGATGATGACACTGAGGAGGTAGATAAAAGGAAGTACAGAGAGCTCGTTAGGAAGCTCCTATATGTGACAATCACCAGGCCAGATATATCCCTTACAACAAACAAAGTGAGTATATTCATGGAGAAGCCTAGACAAGCACATGTGGATGCAATCTGTATGATTCTAAGGTATCTGAAAGCCTCAGCTGGCACTGATTCAGCAAAGGTACCTCCCTTGCCATTACAGCTTGCGCAGATGCAGACTATACAGGGTGTCCCAAGGATAGAAAGTCTACCTCTGGCTTTGCAGTGTTCTTAGGGAGTTCCTTGGTGTCACGGAAGAGTATATTAAATTGCACGATTCATTTCATTAAAAAGGAATGTTGGATAAGACTGATGCTGGCGACACAATCCATTAAATTGAATCATACGAATACAATAAATTAAAAAAGAAAGAAATGCTCCATTGAAAAAATAGTTGTGATTATTCAATGCATAAGACATGCAAATATATTATTGATATTGGTAACATAGATCATCACCAAAATTTCTTAAGTCAATGGATAAAGTCTAGTACCAAATGGTTTATGTTAGAAAATATAGAATACGGAAGCGGAATGATAAACAGAGCATAAGAACAGAAATATAAACATGAAAGAACAAGAAGATTTTTATGTGGAACCCTACTCCCTAAGGAGCAGGATGAAACCATGGGTCTAATTCTATGAATTTTTCTAGAACGTTCTTCTCTTGAATATCATTCAAAAAAGTTTCGGATTGCCGGGTATTCCACCAATTAGTAATCCAGGGTTCCAGACATTTATTAAATAATACAGAAATCCACCAAGGTAAAAATACTATAAATGCAAGATAAGGAAGAGAAGTCATAGAAATCCATTCTATAATTCTTCTCATTTCCCCCACAGAAATCCACCAAGGTAAAAATACTATAAATGCAAGATAAGGAAGAGAAGTCATAGAAATCCATTCTATAATTCTTCTCATTTCCCCCGAGGGAAAATGATCTCACAAACAAAGGAATTATACAGTACAAAATAACATAAAAACGGATTAATTCTAAAAAAAATGTAAACTTTATATACTAAAATTTGTTCCTCTTTGAAAAGGGAGAGATAAGAAATATCTTTCTTTATTTAATTGGATAACATCCAATTTAATTTAGTATACCAATGAATGGAAGTACTACTATTTTATCTGCGCGCGGTTCCAAGCTAATGCCAGATAAAAAGGATTTCGGTACGCGTATCCCACATGCAAAATTTGAGAAGGTACCACATCAGAGGGCTTATGTGTTCATTACATTTTCTCTATGGATACAGGAGGTCTAGGGCTCCTTATAGCCTCCACAGAGTGTCCAAGTCCCACTACTGGTAGATATGGAACTAAACATATGGATAGGGTAAATGCATCCTGGAGATATCCATTTACTCATCTACATCATAAGAGGCGCACAACCAAATACTCCAATCCCTCTCAAGCTGGAGCATGCAATGCTTAGCTTGGACAAACAGAAAGAAACTCAACTCACGCTACATGACACTACAGATAATATCAACTCAACGCGCACAACTGTCGATTATTGTCGAGGACGTTGCTTCTCATGTAGTGCAGGAGAGGAGGACAAACGGGCTAGAGTGTGAGTCAACTGGATCTCCTCGGCGGAGAACATGTACTCTGTACTGCGCCTGTCAGAGTCACTGCAACTGAAATGAATCTCCTCGTCGGAGTACTCAGGCCCGCTACAATAATGTGGACAACTGCTTCATCTCTGAAAAGGGCCGAACTGAAAAGGCAGTGGAAGTACAATCCTCGTCGGAGTCCACGGTCGCTAGATAATGGAGTATGAAGAAGTCTCCGTCGTCGGAGAACTGGGTCTCTCCCATCAAGCACAAAGAATGGTACTCTACTCTGGAGTCCCTATGATACCACATGAAAACTCTTGCCACCATGGCATTAGGAATGGTCCTCTACTCTGGAGTCCCTATGGTTCACATGATAACTCTGGCCAATAAAACAAGAAGAATGATAGGGACCACTACAAAAGATGGCATACATGTGCTCATATGAAAAAATCACATACATGTGCGTGTCTGAACTGAAGACTTGGAATCTAACATAGAGTCTGAATAATCTGTTGTAGAGTCTGAACAATCCGACTAGTCTGACGAATCTGCAATCTAGAGAAGACCTGGGACTCTACACAATACTCCCTCTTTGTCCCATACTAGTCAGAATAATGCCATCGATTATGTTGGGAGAATACAATAAAATAGGAACAAAAACATCAATAAGTCGTATCATATTTTTTCGATTATTGAAACAACTCTTTTAAGCCGTTTCACATTTCTTTTATCGGCTTTTCAAATCATTCAATTTTTTTGATTTTTTTAATTGCGTATGGCTTCTTTTTTTTGTACGTGCCTCTTTCTTTTTTTCCTTTCTTTTAAACAAAGAACTTGTGATCCAATCGGACAAAAAAACAATAGCCAATTGGGCTTACAAAACTATGGTGCTCTTCCTCTCTCTTTTCTCTTTAAAATAGATCAGCCCACTTGGACTAGGGTTCCCAACGTGGGAACCCTTCTCTTCAAAAAGAACACCGCCCTCCTGGAATTCAACCAGATCGGGACCTACACTTGGACCTGCACTTCAAGAGGAAGAGTCGCCGCATGCTGGGATGGTGAAGGAGCTCGCGTAGGGGCTTTATCATGTGGAGGCGCTATCGCCGCGAAGCACGTGCACCGATGAGGACTTCGAGGTGCGACGGTGCCGTTGGACGATACGTTGCCAACGGCTTGCGCACGTTGGCCTGGAGGATCGAGGCGAGGATCAGGGGCTAGCTTTGCTACGCGAGAAGGGGGCCCTGGAGGTTGGCTGGGAGGTGCAACATGGAAAGACTCGGCGTTGGCCAAAGAAGGGGTGCGCCGCCGAGGACTTGCGCCACCAGGAGCATCACTTGGATCGCGTTGGGAGGAGGGGAGGCGGCTCGAGATCGCCACTTGATGCATCGCGAGGGAAGGGGGGAGTACGCCTGGAGAGGCGTCTGGATACGTTGCCGCTTGGAGAGGTGCTTGTGTGCCTGGAGATTAACCACAGCCTGTTGGCTTTGCCTAGATGAAGTACGTTGCCGCAAAACTAGAGATGATGTTGCACCGCAAACTGCATATGAGGGAGGGTTACACCAAGGGCTCCATCGCATGCAGGACTGGAGTGGGGTCGCGCCGCTGATTGCGCAACAGATCAGACAAGATCATGTTACATCATATCGGAGAGGAGGGTGCCGCCTGGTGTCAGGACTCCAACTGAAAGTTTCCTAAATGAAGCAGAAAAGGACGATGCTCCGCCTGGAGAACTTGGAGCACCGTCTGGAGAGCCTTTGCCTTGATTTTAGGTTTTATCAGAGAAATCTTGATTGCAACTTGCCATGGACTTGTTGTGATGATCAGAGATTGAACCGTAGAACAGAAAATCAAATCTGGAATATCGATGATCTTCATGAAGATAAATAATTTTCAAAACTAACAATCAAAGAATGAAACTACTTCAATCTTCACGAAGTTAGGGTTCCAACAAGAACCCTAGAACTAAATCTCGATTCTTAAAATGAATACAATAATAAAACCCTCGAGAATCGAACCCGCTCTGATACCATGTTAGAAAATAGAGAATGCAGAAGTGGAATGATAATCAGAGCATAAGAATAGAAATATAAACATGAAAGAACAAGAAGATTTTTACGTGGAACCCTACTCCCTAAGGAGCGAGATCAAACCACGGGAGAATGCCTCAGAGGGTTTATGTGTTCAATACACTTTCTCTATGGATACAGGAGGTCTGGGGCTCCTTATATAGCTTCCACAGAGCCTCCAAGTCCTACCACTGGTAGATGTGGGACTAAACATATGGATAGGGTTAATGGATCCTGGAGATATCCATTTACTCATCTACATCATAAGAGGCGCACAACCAAATACTTCAAACACTCCCTCTCAAGATGGAGCATGCAATGCTTAGCTTGGACAAACAGAAAGAAACTCAACTTACGCTACATGATACTACAGATAATATCAACTCAACGCGCACAGTTGTCGATTGTTGTCGAGGATGTTGCTTCTCATGTAGTGCAGGTGAGGAGGACGAACGGGCTGGATTGCGAGTCAACTGGATCTCCTCGGCGGAGAGCATGTACTCTGTACTGCGCCTGTCAGAGTCACTGCAACTGAAATGAGTCTCCTCGTCGGAGTACTCAGGCCCTCTATAATAATGTGGACAACTGCTTCATCTCTGAAAAAGGCCGAACTGAAAAGGCAGTGGAAGTGCAATCCTCGTCGGAGTCCACGATCGCTAGATAATGGAGTCTGAAGAAGTCTCCTCGTCGGAGAACTGGGTCTCTCCCATCAGGCACAAAGAATGGTACTCTACTCTGGAGTCCCTATGATACCACATGAAAACTCTTGCCACCATGGCATTGGGAATGGTCCTCTACTCTGAAGTCCCTATGGTTCACATGATAACTCTGGCCAACAAAACAAGAAGAATGATGGGGACCACTACAAAAGATGGCATACATGTGCTTATCTGAAAAGACCGCATACATGTGCATGTCCGAACTGAAGACTCGGAATCTAACATAGAGTATGAATAATCTGTTGTAGATTCTAAACAATCCGGCTAGTTTGACGAATCTGCAATCTGGAGAAGACATGTGACTCTACACAATACTCCCTCTTTCTCCCATACTAGTCAGAATAATGCCATCGAGTATGTAGGGAGAATACAATAAAATGAGGTACAAAAACATCAATAAGTCGTATCATATTTTTTCGGCTATTGAAACAACTCTTTTAAGCCGTTTCACATTTCTTTTATCGGCTTTTCAAATCATTCAATTTTTTTGATTTTTTTAATTGCGTATGGCTTCTTTTTTTTTGTACGTGTCTCTTTCTTTTTTCCCTATTTTTAAACAAAGATTGTGGTCCAATCGAACAAAAAAACAAGTGCCAATTGGGTTACAAAATTATGGCGCTCTTCCTCTCTCTCTCTCTCTTTAAAATAAATCAGCCCACTTGGGCTAGGGTTCCCAACGTGGGAACCCTTCTCTTCAAAAAGAACACCGCCCTCCTGGAATTCAACCAGATCGAGACCTGCACGTGGACCTGCACTTCAAGAGGAAGAGTCGCTGCATGCTGGGATGGTGAAGGAGCTCGCGTAGGGGCTTTATCGCGTGGAGGCGCTATCGCCGCCAAGTACGTGCACCGATGAGGACTGCGACGGTGTCATTGGACGGTACGTTGCTAAGGGCTTGTGCACGTTGGCCTGGAGGATCAAGGCGAGGATCAGGGGCTAGCTTTCCTACGTGAGAAGGGGGCCCTGGAGGTTGGCTAAGAGGTGTGACATGGAAATACTCAGCGTTAGCCAGAGAAAGGGTGCACCGCCGAGGACTTGCGCCACCAGGAGCATCGCCTGGATCGCGCTGGGAAGAGGGGAGGCGGCTCGAGATCGCCACTTGATGAATCGCGGAGGAAGGGGGGAGTACGCCTGGAGAGGCATCTGGATACGTTGCCGCTTGGAGAGGCGCCTGTGTGCCTGGAGATTAACCACCGCTTGGTGGCTTCGCCTAGATGAAGTACGTTGCCGCAAAACTAGAGATGATGTTGCACCGCAAACTGCACATGAGGGAGGGTTATACCAAGGGCTCCATCGCCTGCAGGACTGGAGCGGGGTCGCGCCGCTGATTGCGCAACAGATCAGACAAGATCATGTTACATCAGATCGGAGAGGAGGGTGTCGCCTGGTGTTAGGACTCCAACTGAAAGTTGCCTGAATGGAGCAGAAAAGGATGGTGCTCCGCCTGGAGAACTTGGAGCACCGCCTGGAGAGCCTTTTCCTTGATTTTAGGTTTCATCAGAGAAATCTTGATTGCAACTTGCCATGGACTTGTTGTGATGATCAGAGATTGAACCGTAGAACAGAAAATCAAATCTGGAATATCGATGATCTTCATGACGATAAATAATCTTCAAAACTAACAATCAAAGAATGAAACTACTTCAATCTTCACGAAGTTAGGGTTCCAACAAGAACCCTAGAACTAAATCTCGATTCTTAAAATGAATACAATAATAAAACCCTCGAGAATCGAACCCGTTCTAATATTATGTTAGAAAATAGAGAATGCAGAAGTGGAATGATAATCAGAGCATAAGAATAGAAATATAAACATGAAAGAACAAGAAGATTTTTACGTGGAACCCTACTCCCTAAGGAGCGGGATCAAACCACGGGAGAATGCCTCAAAGGGTTTATGTGTTCATTACACTTTCTCTATGGATACAGGAGGTTTGGGGCTCCTTATATAGCCTCCACAGAGCCTCCAAGTCCTACAACTGGTAGATGTGGGACTAAACATATGGATGGGGTAAATGGATCATGGAGGTATGCATTTACCCATTTACATCATAAGAGGTGCACAACCAAATACTCCAATTATGATTCCATATTATAAAGTTTTAAAAATATTATTGATGAGAATTTAAAAACATCCTGGTGTATAAAGCTTCAAAAAAACATTGTTTCTTAAGATGTGTATTCGAACATGATGGAAGGAGCCGGGTATTAATCCTATCTAAAATTGTTGGAGTATTAGTTGTATGCGTCACTTATGTGGGAGATGGGTAAATGGATCTCTCCAGGATCCATTTACCCCATCCAAATCTTTAGTCCCATATCTACCAGTTGGGAGATATGGAGACTCTGTGAGGGCTATATAAGAAGCCCCTCACCCCATGTATCCATTGAGAAAAGTCAATAGATCATCAGCCCATTGAGGCATTCTCTCGTGGTTTCATCCCGCTCCTTATGGAGTAGGGTTTCACGTTAAATCTCGTGTTCATATTTCTTTATTATTTTATTCCAATACGCTTCCGCTTCCTATTTTCTAACATGGTATAAGAGAGGGATTGATTCTCGAGGTTTTGTTCTTAAGGATTTTTTCGAGATTCGATTATCAAGAACATGTCCGATTGTTGTTTGAAGATTATGTATCATTCATGTTCGAGACTTATATTTAAGGTTTTTTTGAAACCCTAATTAGTTCTAGAGTTTCTTTTCGGCTGCAGAAGAAGAAGGGCTCATGCTGCCAAACCCTGGGCAGCGCCGACCTCCAGGCGGCATCTTCAGCTGCAGATCTCCTGTATGTTCCACCCCGTCAAAGGCGACGCAACTCAGTGCCCTACCTCCAAGAGGCAACCCTAGCCACGATTCCAGGGGATTCACCTCCATCATTCCATGCGTACAGGCGGCGTGCGAAGATCCAGGCGCAGCCCAGCAACCCAAGCCGTAGATCAGGCAAGGCGATGTGCCGATCTTCCTCTCTCAAGCGAGCCCCTCCCAATCTCATGCGTCCTCCAACTCCCTGGTGGAGTCTCATTTCCCGACACAGAACCCTCATTCGACGACGCACGACTCCTGCTTGTCGAATAAGTCGCTCTCCTCCAACCATCCATGCGGGGTGCGCATCCTCCATCACGAGCCCTAACTGCACATCTTCCCAACACGACTCCCCCCTGACGATACCCTCGCGTGCAAGCCCTCTCCCAGGCGGCACAGTTGTGCGTCCTCATTCAACAGATGCACCCTCTCGTAGGGATAGCTGCCCGAGCCGCAACAGGAGGCTGGGTTCCATCGTGTCGCTCCTCCAATGTTGCAGCAGCATCTCGCGTGATGCATCAACGGCCTCCTTCTTCTCCCAAGAGGCGCGCGAGCTCCCAATCTGGGAGTATCCCAGGGGCGACTGGTTCAAGAGCTAGGGGTTCCCATCAGGGAACCCTAAATAAGCTCCATAGGCTCGAGCGTTACAACCCAAGGATTAGAAAAATGAGATGGGAATGCCCATGCCCAAGTGGGCTTCGGTTATTGTAAAGGTCCAGGTGGGCAAAAGTAAAAAAAAGAGGAAAAGATAGAGAAAGGGAGTTGCTGCCGAGTGAAATTATTAAAAAAAAAGGTTGTACGTGAGATTAAAAAAATGCAAAAAAAGAAAAGAGCCGTAAAAAATGAAATGACCAAATGTTATTCTTGTTGTCTCCCCATTCTTCTTGTCTTCTCCCAACTTGGTCGACATCATTGTTTTCCAACAAGTATGGGAGAAAGGGGGGGTATTGTGTAGAGTCAGCTCTGTTCTAGATTCAGATGTCAGATTCCAGACCAACTAATTCCAGACTCTACAGATGATCGGATATTCAGACTCGACGTCAGATTGGTTCCGAGTCCTCAGTTTCAGACACGCACATGTATGTGGTCTTTTCAAATGTGCACATGTTTGCCATCTTTTATCGTGTTCTCCATCATTCTTGTTTTGTCGACCAGAGTTTTCATGTGTTCCATAGGGACTCCAGAGCAGAGATACCATTCCTTATGCCATGTTGGCTAGGGTTTTCGTGTGGTTTCATAGGGACTTCGGAGTAGAGTACCATTCTCTGAGTCAGATGGAAGAGATCCAGTTCTCCGATGAGGAGACTTCTTCAGACTCCATTCTCCAGTGACCCTCCGACGAGGATTACACTCCACAGCTTTTTAGTTCGGCCCTTTTCAGAGATGGAGCAATTGTCCACATGTTGTGGCAGGCCAGAGTTCTCCGTGTAGAGACTCATTTTCAGTTGCAGTGACTGAGACAGGCGTAGTACAGAGCACATGCTCTCCGACGTAGAGATTCAGTTGACTCACACTCCAGCCCGTTCGTTCTCACCTGCATGACACAAGAAGCAATATCATCGACAACAGCCGACAACTGTGCGCATTGAGTTGATATTGTCCGTAGTATCTTGTAGTGTGAGTTGAGATTTATTTCTACTTGTCCAAGCTGAGCATTGCATGCTCCAGCTTGAGAGGGAGTGTTGAAGTATAAGTTGTATGCGTTACTTATGTGGGAGATGAGTAAATGGATCTCTCTAGGATCCATTTACCCCATCCAAGTCTTTAGTTCCACATCTACCAGTTGGGAGATGTGGGGACTCCGTGAGGTCTACATAAGAAACCCCGCACCCCATGTATCCATTGAGAAAAGTTAATAGACCATCAATCCTTTAAAGCGTTCTCCTGTGGTTTCATCCCTCTCCTTAGGGAGTACAGTTCCACGTTAAATCTCATGTTCATATTTCTTTATTATTTTATTCCGATACGCTTCTACATTCCTATTTTCTAACAAATATGTGGCTGCATGTACATATTACTCGAACCGCATATACGCTTTAACCCCATATGACATATACAGTTTGAAAAGGTAACCACATACGCATATGCGACCGCATGGATCGCATTTCCAAACACTGGTCATATCTATTCTTACTGACCTAAAAATTGAGGTGCCTCTTCCCATGCACCTTTAATGTGACAAACATCATGCTCTCTTCATCGCCAACAACCGAGCCTTCCATGAGTGGACCAAGCATATCGAGGTAGATTGTCACTACATTCGAGACATGATACAAAAGGACCTCATCTGCACTACTCATGTTAGCTCGAGACATCAAATAACAGATGTACTTACCAAGTCCCTAACCAGATGCCTTACCAGAGATGTTGTTCCAACCTAAGGATGATTGATATTTATGCTCCACCTTTAGGGGGAGTGTTGAGATATTAGTTATCATTTATTGCTTTCTTGATGCAGCGTGACCTCAAATTATAGGGCCGAATTTATTTAATTAATTAGTCATCAATTTTATTTACGTTTTTAAGTGGTCGTAATTGTCTAATTAAATAACTGAGATCGCCTGTGACCTCAACATTTATTTCGTAGATTTTAATTTTAAAGTGGGTCAATTAATTAGGTAGAGTCAGTTTAGGCAAGTCGGTTGTCAATTTAAATTAATTTACTATTTTTGTAATCTCATCCCTCCTATATAAAGGGATGAGGGTCCAATGTATTAGGCAGTCAAGTATAATGAAAATTTGAGTTTATCTCATTATCTCGCTCTCTCCCTTCTCCCTCCACGCGATCTCCGCGGTTCTCCTCCTTCAACCTCTCGTTCCCGACGAGTTCTTCTTCTCAACCCCGCTCTTTCTTCTACCAAATATCCACCATAAAATATATTATTATTATTTTGTCGACGCCGGTTTTCTATTTGCATCATTTGGTATCAGAGCATGGCCTACAGATCGTCCTCACGATCTGGCGATCCGTACCGACAAACGCGTCGACCTCGGACGAAACACCATCATTCGGAGAGTAAACGGCGAGCCGACGAAGACTTCCGGGCAAAATGTCAAGAATTCCTGGCCGTATATCGAGAGATGATCGCGGAATCCAAAGCTATGCGTGCCGCCAGATCGAAGGCTCCAACGATCCCAATCACCGAAGCCCTTATCCCGAGTGTTGGCGAAGAAAACTCCGCTATGGAAGAAGATTCGGTTGCTGTACAGTATCTCCCAGAACTGATTCCGCCACCGGAATCGATCCCGCCGCCCCCTCCGACCATCCCGGCACAACCCCACCCATCCCAGGTAACCCCCCTACCCTCCTCGCCCGGCCATTCCCCCCAAACACCACCTCTCCACCTCGCGCCTACGTCGCCCAGCACCCACCCAGCCCTTACCGCGACCCACCCCCTCCCCCTGCGACCCAGCCGGCTTCCGCCGCCCACCGCCCTGCTACCACCATCTCGCCGCCTTACCCCATTGGCTTCCCCACCAGCCCGCGCCACCCCCCTTGCCGCCTTCCCCCTACCCCTCTCTCCCCGTAGCCTAGCCCATCCCCTACCGCCGCCTCCCTCCCTTCTCATCCCTCTCACTCTCGCCACAGACCTCCCCAGGAACCCCCTCCTCCTCCCGCTACCCCACGACCCCTCCCTCGCCATCGCCCCATTTCCCCTCTGCCCCACCTGCGCCTCACCATCCCCAGCAAACCCCCCCGCAAAACCCAAACCCCCAGCGAGGCCCCCCCTTCTCCGTACTGCGCGCAACCACAGTCGCGCACCCCAGTCCCACGCCCCGTCGTCGCCGACCCCTCTTCAACCAGAGGGAGCGAGCCGCTCCCCCGCACCCGCAGCGCGGCCCCTCCGCCGCCTCTGCCATCTTGCGTCGTGCCGCCTCTCGTAGGGAAGGAAGGAAACCCTATCGGGATGGGAGGGAACCGAATCCCTTAGATTGAGGGATTGGAAAATTGCAAAAAATTATCCCAAAGATCCCATAATTACAGAAAGGCCAAAAGGAGTAGGAAAACAAAGGAGATTGAAGGGGTGCGAAATTTGCACCCACACCACTGGCGGCGGAAATATTTAAAGAAGAGGGTTGTAATTAGGAAATCAGGGGATTTTCCTTATCCAAATAGGACTAGGACCTTGGGCTTGCCCTATAAAAGGACTCCATGGCTTCATTCCTTAGACACATCCCCTCTTCTCCTCTCCTTGTGCCATTGCTTCACTATGGATTCTCCAAGGGCCATATTATTCATGCCACATCAATTTTTCCATTATCATAATGAGAACGCAAAATTCCCGGGACGTTGCCGTTTGCGCCACACATGTTCTTCCACGACGAAAGCCGCGCCCGACTGTGGAGCCCGCCATTCGCCCCACACCATTTCTTCCAGAAGACGGCGGCCCATGCAGATTCGACCTCCAAGCCAACATCAAGCAATTCGTCGGGAGATGAATTTTTTAAAGCGGTGGAGAGTTGATGCAGCGTGACCTCAAATTATAGGGCCGAATTTATTTAATTAATTAGTCGTCAATTTTATTTACGTTTTTAAGTGGTCGTAATTGTCTAATTAAATAATTGAGATCACCTGTGACCTCAACGTTTATTTCGTAGATTTTAATTTTAAAGTGGATCAATTAATTAGGTAGAGTCAGTTTAGGCAAGTCGGTTGTCAATTTAAATTAATTTACTATTTTTGTAATCTCATCCCTCCTATATAAAGGGATGAGGGTCCAATGTATTAGGCAGTCAAGTATAATGAAAATTTGAGTTTATCTCATTATCTCCCTCTCTCCCTTCTCCCTCCACGCGATCTCCGCGGTTCTCCTCCTTCAACCTCTCGTTCCCGACGAGTTCTTCTTCTCAACCCCTCTCTTTCTTCTACCAAATATCCACCATAAAATATATTATTATTATTTTGTCGATGCCGGTTTTCTGTTTGCATCATTTCTTGTATTTTCTTTTCTTTCTATCCATCTTATGTAATTTACCCAACATGTTTCTCCTCTATATAAGAGAACCCTAGGGCAATTGTAAGGACACTCAAAGAGAGCACACCATCCTGCAAATAAGGCATAGGTAACGGTGCAGGGTCAGAATAACTAATGTGTTTCCTTTTGTATACAATAAGAGGTGGCAGAAGCTCTATGGGTATGCCAGTGACAAACTGAGTAAATTAGCTAGTCTGCTCAAAGAAAGTGACATCAACAGAAATGTAGTAATGATGACCAGTAGGGTCATAGCACCTTTGCCCTTATTAGGTGTGAGAGTAGCCATGGAAAATGCACTTGATAGCACAAAGAGATAATTTATCTACAGTTTGAAAATAATGAACGAATGCAATGCAATCAATAATTCTCAATAGGGAGCGGAAAGTTTCTCATCGAGATATAAGAGAAAGAAAAGAGTTACCCCTTGAGGATAGAAGATTGGACCATGTTGATGAGATACGTAGCAGAACGGTATCTCTCCAGTAGATCTTGGGAACCTTCATGTGAGTAAGTAATGTATTGTCAATTTCTAGAGGTTTTTTTGCGGTAGTTTGGGTAGTTTTCTGCTACCCCATTCTGTTGAGAAGTATATGGACAAAATGTACGATGATGGGTAAACTCGAGAGCATTGTCAGTTCAGATAGTTTAAATACAAGTGGAGAAAATTTTAATAAATTGAATGAAGTAATTGACAATTTTATTAATCTCTGACCATTTCACTATTAAATAAACCCAAAAAGATCTGTTATAATCATCTACATAGACAAAAGTATCTATGGCTGCCAAAAGTACGAACCAGATAAGGTCTCAAAATCATGATGGATCAAAGAAAATTGAAAAGATCAAAGAGGCTCAACCCTCAAAAGAAAAGAGGCCAGATGATGTTTGACCAACTGGCAAGCTTCTCACTCAAACGATTTCAGTAGGAGAGTTTGGGAAACATCTAGGCAAGAGCTTTGATAGAAGGGTAACTGTTGGAAGAAGAGAATGAGTTGTCTATTCCGGAGAACCCTAGGCTCTCTTATATAGAAAAGGCCTATGGGTAAATTACATAAGATGGAAACAAGAAAGTAAAAAAATAGCCGAAAAGTACATTGAACATATAAATATCTCCATACTCCCCCTCAAGATGGAGCATAGATGTCAATCATGTTCAGCTTGGAAGAACACTTCTGGAAAGGCCCTCTGAGCAATGGCTTGGTAAAAATGTCGGCAGTCTGCTCTCTTGAACTAGCATAAGAAGTAGAGATCAAGCCCTTTTGAATTGTTAGAAAATAGGAATGTGGAAGCGAAAACTATAAACATAGCATAGACTAGAAAAAGATAAACATGGAACACACAGATTTTTACGTGGAACTCTACTCCTTAAGGAGCGGGATGAAACCACGGGAGAACGCACCAAAGGGTTGATGCTTCTATTGCTTTTCTCAATGGAGACAGGAGGTCTGGGGCTCCTTATATAGCCTCCACAAAGCCTCCAAGTCCCACCACTGGTAGATGTGGGATTAAACACATGGATGGGGTAAATGGATCCTGGAGGTATCCATTTACCCATCTACAACATAATAGGCGCACAACCAAATACTTCAACACTCCCCTCAAGCTGGAGCATGCAATGCTCAACTTGAAGAAACAAAAAGAAAAAACTCAACTCACGCTACAAGACACTACAAACAATATCAACTCAATGCGCGCAACTATCGGCTGGTGTCGAGGACGTTGCTTCTCATGCCATGCAGGTGAGGAGGAGGAACGGGCTGGAGTATGAGTCAAATGAAGACTCGGAATCTAACCATCGAGTCTGAAACCGCGCCTGGAGAAATCTCCTCGTCGGAGCAGAGAATGGTACTCTACTCTGGAGTCCCTATGATACCACATAAAAACTCTTTTTTTTTTAAGTCTAAAAGGTAGGGGGAAAAACTCGATGGTGTCCGCCCCAAGATTGTTTATTCCAAAAATTTAAGAAAATATAAGGAAGAAAAAAGATCAAACACCGGCCCCACAGATCCACTACAACACCCAATCCTCTACCATTTGTTTGGCAAACACCCCCACGTTCTCCTTATAAAATCTTTGACCCGAGAACAACAAGTCATTCCTTCCTCGCCAAACCGCCCATAAAATAGCCATGGGATAAAGCCGCTCCCTCCTTGGTCTAGCCATGGGATAAAGTCATCGTTGCGGCACCACGCTAAGCCAACCTCCTGCCAGATTTGAGAGACCATGGGGCATGAGAAAAAGAGATGCTCCACAGATTCAATCGCATCATTACAAATTAGGCACATGTCCGAAATGTCGCCAAGAAGCCTGGCGCACCGATCTCGCGTCATCAGCCTCTTCCTCCCGAGTACCCACAGGAAGAACCCAATTCTCTCAAGAAGCCTGAGAGCCCAAATAATTGCACAATCCCTGATCAACAACTCCGAATTAGCCGGCGGCGGCCTGGAGATGGCCCCATAGGCCCTCCTAACCGAGAACGACCCCTCCCGCCAACACCAATGATCCCCCCCCCCCCCGCAAGGAGGCCCCACCTCCCTCACAGCATCAAGCAGGGCTGATCCAAACAAGATTTCACGACGATGAAAATGAATTTTGAACGGTGGAATTTTCGGTGGAGAAGAATTGGAAGGTTGAGAGAAGAAAACTCGTCGGAGAACGAGGGACTTTGGAGAGGAGAATCGCGGAGATCGCGTCAAGGGAGAAGGAATAGAGAGAGGAGATACGAGATAAAATCTCAGTTTTTCATTTCATCTGAACTGTCTTTACAAATGATTGCCAACCTCTTTATATAGTAGAGGTGGATTTACAAAAATAGAAAGCGAATCAAAATTAAAATCTGACTCGATCTTAATTGATTTGAATCGAGATTCAAATCTACATTATCCTAATTTGACTCGAATTCAAAATTCAAATTTAAAATTGACCGACTAATTTAGAGATCACACGTGATCTCTTTATTTAAATAAAAATGCGGCGATTCGAATAAACATAAATAAAATTAACGATAAAAACATCAAGCCCTATATTTTAATTTTATAATGCATCAATTCTCCTCCGCTTGAAAAAATTCGTCTCCCGACGAATTGCTTTATCTTTGATCCGTCAAATTCTACCTGAATTGGTTGAGTAGATATCCCAATTTTGCTCCTTTTCACTGTTACGTTTATAATTTCTTTTCACTTGAGGGCGAGGCTACAATTGTTCTACCCCTTCAACTAAGATATCCTTTCTTAAGTGGCCACCATCTTTAGCCCTTAAATAAAGTTGTTTTGATAGGGGTAACCTTTTGCAAATTTTCCAAATCAAATCTCAAATCCCTAAAATTGAGGGATTCAGTTTCTATTGCAAGGAGATCCCACGCTAGGGTTTCTCGCTTCCAAGATAAGAGGCGGCGGCACTGAGATGGAAGAAGGTGTCGATGGCGGGTGTCTTCACTAACGCAGCCCTCTCTCGGGCGAGGAGGGCGGGGACGACGGTGGGAGATCGCCTGGCTGTAGCGGTAACGGTGGGGGCCTGGGCGGGACTCACACCCGCGGGGATGGTGCTTGCCGCCGGAGTTCGCACCCCA
Source organism: Ottelia alismoides (assembly GCA_037367405.1). Taxonomy (NCBI): domain Eukaryota; kingdom Viridiplantae; phylum Streptophyta; class Magnoliopsida; order Alismatales; family Hydrocharitaceae; genus Ottelia; species Ottelia alismoides. Next base: position 313,914 of record JAZKJV010001148.1, on the reverse strand, counting down.
GCGAGGGGGCCTCATGACCGAGAGAAAGTGTTGGCGGCAACCGAACCTGATGCGCACGCGATGTCGCCTGTTGTGGTGACAGGTTGAATAGGGAAGTTTTAAGCGGCGACGGCGAGCTGGGGAGGGGGTTTTCGGGCGGCGTCGATAGTAGGAAGGAGGGTGGCATGGGTTCCATCTGCCGTGACTTTGACAGCATCGCTCGAGATATGGTCCTCCTGGAGGTTGACAGAGCTCGTAGCAATGAATCAAGGCTGCCGTGGGGAATGGGCTGCAAGGTTGGTGCTCGAGAAAGGGTTGTACCGTTGACGTTGGCAACCAACTAGCACCTTCTACGACAGCGGCTTCGGGGGGTGTGGATACGAGAATCGGAGGCAGCGGTGATGCAACCTCTCGGACAGCCACTTTGACTGTGAATAAATCGAGGATTTCCAGTTCTTCCTCTGCTGGATACTCGTCAAATATGGGCCCAAAGTCCTCGTTTTCTTCTTGCACAGCAATTGTATTAAATAAATATTCATCTTGATTGAAAATACCTTCATATTCTTGACCAAAATCATGTTGAACAGCAGGTCCAACAATCTGATTTCTGTTGTTGACGGACGAATCTTCATCTAATGCTGTGTCCAACCATGCTTGGACCTTCAAGCTTGATATAAGTTGCTTCTTGAACATTCGTTGCCGCGAACGAGCATGCGAACCATGAGATATGCAACTGAGATTGAGTTGCGAATGCCAATACCCGACAGGATCGTCGAATCGTGAGAATGATTATGTTTCCATGCTCTGATACCAAATGATGCAAACAAGATTTCGCGACGATGAAAATGAATTTTGAACGGTGGAATTTTCGGTGGAGAAGAATTGGAAGGTTGAGAGAAGAAAACTCGTCGGAGAACGAGGGACTTTGGAGAGGAGAATCGCGGAGATCGCGTCAAGGGAGAAGGAATAGAGAGAGGAGATACAAGATAAAATCTCAGTTTTCATTTCATCTGAACTGTCTTTACAAATGATTGCCAACCTCTTTATATAGTAGAGGTGGATTTACAAAAATAGAAAGCGAATCAAAATTGAAATCTGACTCGATCTTAATTGATTTGAATCGAGATTCAAATCTACATTATCCTAATTTGACTCTAATTCAAAATTCGAAATTCAAATTTAAAATTGACTGACTAATTTAGAGATCACACGTGATCTCTTTATTTAAGTAAAAATGTGGCGATTCGAATAAACATAAATAAAATTAACGATAAAAACATCAAGCCCTATATTTTAATTTTATGCTGCATCAAGGGCCAAGAATTCCTCAAATCTCTGATCGGAGAGATTAGCGGAGAAAGTTGGGCACCAGATTCCATCAGCCCAACACTCCGCAACCGAGCAGAGCTTCTCCTCCGCCAGCGCACCAGATACCACGTGAAAACTCTTGCCCACATGGCATAGGGAATGGTCATCTACTATGGAATCCATATAGCTCACATGAAAACTCTGGCTGAAATAACAAGAATGATGGGGACCATAAAACTGAAGATTGCACACTCGTGCGTCTTGAACTGCAGACTCGAAACCTTCTTAACGTCGAGTCTGATCAACTGAGAAACTGTAAAGTCTGAACAATCTGACTGGTCTGAAGAATCTGACATCTGAAAAAGACCTGTGACTCTACACATACTCCCCCTTTCTCTTATACTAGTCGGAATATATTCCATGAACTATGTTGGGAGAAGACAAGAAAATGGGGATACAAAACAGAAGATCAATAAGTCGTTCACAAATTTGTCAACTTTTCAAGACATTCATCATTTTTTCAAAACATTTTTTTAATCCGTTTCAATCCGATTTTTTCTCACTTTTTTTGATTTTTTTTTGCAAACATGCGTACGACTTTTTAGTTGTACGCACCTTTTTTCGAAAACACCCCCCTTTTTTCATCATTTTTTAACAGGATGACCAAGTCCCCCCCCCCACATTTCTTTTTCTTTACGTAAGGTCCCTGCTCATTTCTTATTCATTCTTTTTTTAACCACACGGCACTTTTTTTAAATAAGACGGCCCACCTCACAGCTAGGGTTTCCCGATTGGAACCATGGACGGCCATATCGCGATATATCGTCGATATATCGGCGATATATCGGTATCGACAGGTCACCGATATATCGCCGATATGGACGATATCGAGTATCGACAGGCTAAATCAACTTGCTGGATATGGGATGTCGACGATATGCGTCGATATATCGCCGATATATCGGCGATATATCGGTATCGACATTGTATCGATATGTTGTCGATATCGATATGTCCTTCCATGATTGGAACCCTTTACAAGGGTCACCACCCCCGACCGTAGTTTCTAGAAGAAAGGGACGCCGCGCCCTGGAAGGATGCCGACGTCCGAGATGCAGCACCGCCTGGAAGCACTCGTCGAGGCTCGTAACAGAGAGAGGTTCGCGCGGAGGAGTAGGGTGTTGCTGGTAGACGGAGCACGCACACGGAGGAGTAGTTGGAGTTGCATGAGGGCTCCGGGCGGTGCGCTTGAGCTGCGGCTATTGGATGCTTGCCGTTTGCGCACGTTTGGAGTGCGGGAAGGAGGGAAGCCATTTGGAGCAGGGGATGCTCCGCCTGGAGCATCAAACATTTGGGAGATCTGGGAGATTCAGATGGGAGATCGTAAGAGGAGGAGGCCTCCTACGTCGCATGTGTGAGATGATAAAGGCTTCGTCGCAAGAGGGAGATCTGCGGCCTGGTGCGTGACCTGGAAGGCAGTGCTTGTGTGCTTGTCGGGTCGAGAAGGAGAGCAGGTGGCTTGCGCCTGGGGTTTCACCTGCAACGCCAACGCCTCCAGATGTGGACTTGGAGGCTCGAGTATACGACCAGCTGCCTGGAGCGCCACTTGGACCCTTCATAAGGGGTCTGGAGATGCCCCTACGCTAAGGGGGAGAAGATGAAGGCTTCATTTGGAAGCCTGGAGTCGGCCAAAGGTGCCGTCATGCGGCCTGGTGCTTGGCTGAGGGAGTAAGACGCCCGTGCATAGGGGAGATGGCGATTCTGAACATCGCGTTTGGACCAGGTGACATCGCTCCCGCACCCTTAGTTAATTCGAGCAAATTAATGTCCAAATTAATTAGATGTCGTTCGTTGCAGTCGGATACGAGAGGTTAATCAAAAACCACTTTAATCAGATTCGAGTTAATTTCAAGCGGCAAATTTTTTTACTTGGTGAAGTCCAAGGTCGATCTCAGGGAGGCAACTGTCTCCTTAGGTCAAATTTCAGCAAAATCCAAGTGTGAGATTTTCGGGAATATATTTTTTTTGGTCTTTTTAATTTCTATGCAGACATGTGCAGACAAATCTTAGCCAATTTAACGTTAAATTTAATTGATGTATCAAATGAAGTCCAAAAATAATGAAAGTTGGCCAGACAGTTATTTATGATGAAAATGACCTACACTAATTTTTTTGGAATTTTTCGACTCAAAATGAATTTACTGTGAATTAAAGAAACAGAAAGAGTGATTTTCAGAATTTAATTTTTAATAAATATCAAATCACAATTTTTTCAAGAACTAAAATTACCCTAGGTGGCTCTAATGAGAAGGGACCTATGGAAATTGACAGAACTTAATTTTACTGTGAAATGAATTTACTAAAATTAATTTAAGAAAATCGCTAAACAATTTATTTAGGCCTCGATATGCGTGAAAATGCTATGAAATTTTTATGGTGTGTTAAAAATGGTGTCCTTAAGCTACTGTGAATTTTTGATAATTTTTGAAGGCACAGATAATTAATTAAAAATCAAAAGGCATCACTGGGCAAAATATGTCAACAATGAACCAATTAATTCATTAATAATTCAAATAAGCCTACAAAAATCATACTGATAGGCAGAGGACAAAATTTCCAACAACATGCAATTTTTAGAATCTCAAAATGATGAACAATGTACTCTATGGACACGTGCAAACACAAGGGCGTAAATGCAATACTGGAAATTGAAACTTCAAAAATCAAACATGCTGACAGGGACTAAAATGCAATTACCGATAACATGCAGGACTTGTATGCAATTTCTCCACGGAACACGTGCTCCTCACGTGGGGTCTGCTTCACAGGGACCTTTTTGTAATTTCCATAAGCTTCAGGGGCGTCTGTGCAAATAACCCAGGTCCCACGTGCTCCTCACGTGGCCGACCTAGGTTCGGAGGGCGTCAAAGGCTCGGATCTTCTAGAGGTTCGGTCTAGCCTCGGTGCAGCTTCGGGTCACCCGAGCCTAAGCTTAGGAGGCCGAGGCTCGGATGCGTTGACGTGGCGGCCTGAAGGCCCTTGGATCAAGATGATCCAAGGGATGTCGATGAAGATGCGTGGCGACTTGCGAGGCGTAGGATCAGAAGCGCGATGCACGGTCGAGGAAGGTCGCGGTGATGGAATACGTGGCAGAACGAGGGCCGTTCGATCGGATGATCGTACGGCTGCTGCTGCGTCGTCTCGAGTGGTCCTCCGCCACCTGCGGAGGAGAAGGCGGTCCTCCGGTGGGACTGGGCTCGCTCCGCCTCGGTCGCCAGGCGTCGATGAAGGACGTCTCGAGCTCCCAAGTAGCTCAGAAGCAGCGGGAGTGCACGGCGAAGCCTCCGGTGGCCTCACGATCCTTGGAGATGTGCTGGAGCTCGGCGTCGATGAAGCTCGAAGGGATCTCCGGCGAGGTTCCGGCCAATGAATACTCAAGGACCTGCAAAGGGTTAATCGTATAGCCGAGGCGTGCAGGTGCTCGTGGAGGGAAGTGAAGTGATCGGCGAGGCCTGAAATGGCGTGAGGTGGTCCGGCGAACGAGCTCCGGCCAAATGGCGGAGCTGCTCGTCGGAGGAACGTGGTATGCGTTGTCGGAGTGTGCGGAGGGTACTGCGATGGTCGGAGCTTCGACGCGAAGCTCGTCGAGGTGATTGGAAGGCGCGAGGATGGTCAACGACGGCGAATAAAAGCTGAAGAAAAAGCAAGAAAAAGAAGAAGAAGATCAGAGAACGATGGAGGGAGTTACCTGGGAATTGGAGCTCAGCTGGGAGTTCCAGGGTCGTCGCTCGAGGGATCGGTAGGGTCCCGAGCTCAGGCAGCGGCTCGAGGGAGGCTGCAGCACGGCGGTGGCGGCCGTGGATCTCGCCGGAGTTGGAAACCTCTCTTCGCTCGACAACTCAACAAATTGATGTCACCAATAAGTAGCTTGGAGCTCAAGGACTCTCTCTGGAGTGGCGGATGGGGGTGAACGGTGCCGGTGGCTGGGTATTTATAGGGAGAAGTTGATGGGTTAGCTGGTGGACTGGCGAAGTTGGTGGCCGTCGTGGGGCGAGTATGGTGGAGATGGTGGTGCTTGAGGGAGATGGCGAGGGAGAGGGACGAGTGGAGGATGTCGTGGGGAGGTCAGCGGGCTTCTGTGGTGGTAGATGCGCTGCCAAGAATAGGAAGGGGTGCGTGTTCCGCAAGGTCGAGATCGTGTGAGAGAGAGCGATCGGAGGTTGACGATGCAGCTCAACCGTTGGATCTGGAGATCCAACGGTGGAGGGCTAAAAGCGAGATGACGGGCCAGATTAGATCTGAGGCACGTGATCGGAGGGCCGATGGAGCAGCCACGTGGCGTGTCGAGGGCGAGGCGCTAAGGAATGGCTCAGATGGAATCAAGGGCCTGATCGATCGGCTAAGGAGATAGGCAGAAGCTGCGGTTGAGATGGAAAGTCCAGGGCGCGATCGAAGGGCGCATAGCGCGCCACGTGTCTGGCTGAGGGAGCGGCGCTAATGGAGGGATCAGATGGAGCGCGGGGGCGATCTGACGGCAAGGAGAAGGGAAACGCGTGGAAAGGCCTGGGCCGTTGGATCTGAAGCGAGATCCAACGGTGGAAGGCGCAGGCGGATGAGGCGATGGGCAGCGGGCCGCGTGGCGCAACCAGAGGGCGCCACGTGGCCTGCTGTGAATGGCTGGAGAAAGAAACACGTGTAGAGAGAAGAGGAAGCCGAATTTGGAAAAACTCAAAACATGAAAGTTGTAGATCTTCATGAGATCTACAAGTTTCATGTTGACCAAAGACGGAGATGAGGTCAAATATGATACATAAATACAAGGATACATAAATATACATGTGTAGTATACAAAAGGATCCAAAACCCAAGTTTCTCATACAAGCTCCAATTTCAATGAAATCAGTCTCATTTTGAAGGTCTTTTAATGTGTAGTATTCTAAGAGTGAGTAGACCTAATTAGGGGTTTGTATGAGGGCTTTATGTATGTTTAAATGTACAAGGGTTCTCAAGATATTTGGGCTATTTTACAAGGGTGATTTTTGGCATTCTTCCCTCTATTATTAAGGAATATATACATATATTATAGAGAAGAAGTTATTTTGATGAAGAGGTATTTTACAGGGGATTTTTGGCATTCTTATTTACATGCAGATGAGCTGCTAAAATGCATGAATTACGGATGCATGCATGAGTGTTATTTATGCAAGATAAAAGGAAATATGCCTCTATTTTCTCGGGAACAAGGCTCTATTTTTGACTTTTGGAGTGATGAATAACAGATTCATCAACCCCCTATACTTAAACCTTGCTCGTCCCCGAGCAACTAAATGAAATGCAAGAGTGAAATGAAATTGGGTTCCATACCAAGGTCATGAACAAAAGTTAAAAATAGAGCTAGACTTGACCCTTTGGATTACTCATGTGTCGGAACCTTATTGGGATCTGAGTTTAAGACTTAACAGACTTCAAGTTCCACAAGTCTTCTATTCAAGACTCCTCAACTTACCTAATCAGAACAAGTCTACATACACAAACCCTAATGACTATGAATCTTTTCATGCGGTGTAAGTGATAGATGACTCCCCACCTCAGAAGTAACAAAGAAACAATCTCCCCCAACCTGGTAACTCTAATGCCTTGGTCTAGCAACTCTTTCCTCGAGAAGCGGGGTATTCCCTTCTAAGTTCAAGTTCAACCGGCTCAAGAAGAGGAGGGAGAGGTATAGACTTTTGGAAGCTCAGCCAGTGTAGCTAAGTCTCCCGCTGCAAGTACATGGTGACCATAAGCTTTTGCTTTTCTTGACTACATATACTCCGGTGGGGTTATTAAATTTTCAATCCGACCCACCACTTTTTTGGAGTTCTTTTTGGCATTTTTTTTTCATGCCTTTGTACAACATATATACATGGTGCAGCATAGATACAAGAAATTTCCTCTTGAGCCAGTAGACTATCCCTCTTTTGAAGCTTTATTGCAACCCACTGCTTCTGTCTTTAGCCTTCATCACCACTAGTCCAAGTTGAGACGCACTTCCTTCACTAAAAGAAGAAGAGAGGTTCCGCCTAGAAGTACTACCCTCATATGCTACCCCAAGCTAAAGGAAATTGTCTCCTTATCACCTCATCCGTAGAGAGCCATGTGTAAAGTGCTGGTGCATGTTAAGCCATTGTCTCTAAGAGTCATGTGTGTGTTGTTAAGTGCTCTATTTAGGCTTGTCAAGATGACATATGAACATAGACTTGGAGACTTAAAGAATTAAGTCACCTGACCTGAAAAATCTTAACTCCAGTTCCTATAAGGTTCCTCTGAAATTAGGTGGATTAAGGTCAAGTCATTTTCATCCTTAATATCTGCTCACAACTTGGTCCAGAACCCACTAGCTTTTCACTTTGCATAAGCAACTTATGCAAATGAGATGAGATGTCATGCTATGAAAATGCAAGACTCTTTTTATTTTTCTATGCAGAGATGATATGCAAGAGTAAATAAGAAGCCTATTTATTAAAGATTATATTTTTTTTTTGATGTTTACCCACCCGTAATTATTGTAATATATATACAAAAATACGTGAAAGTACGAGCTATGGGTAAAGTATATATGTAATATATACACGCCCCCCTATACTTAGCGTGTGCTATGTCCTCAGAGCACTAAGAGCGAGGAAAAAGACATAGCTCGTGCTAAGCGTAGGAGAACCAAGAACTATGGAAACCATCTCACCCCCCTACACTTAGGCTATGGCAGCCTAAGTATAGAAGAAGATCAAAACTGGGGTGGATGCGGAAAAGATGGGAAATGGATGAGTATATACAATGCGGGCATCGGCCCCCCCTATACTGAGGCTCAGGTCAGCCTAAGTTTCGGAAGGAAATGAGTGTGAGGACCAATGTGATGGAGGATGTACAGTGACTCGACTTGGGTGACCTTCCCCCCTATACTTAGGCTCTGGTTATCCTAAGTATAGTCCAAGATAGTGATCTGATGAGGCGGGGATGGGTTGCTAAAGTCGCGGGAGAAAGGGTAGATTGTACAAGAATGATGATATATACAGATGAATCGGTCTGAATCTTTCGAGATGCTGCGGATGGCTGGAGTTCACTGCTGCAAGGTCTCATACGCGGCTTGATGTGACTCTGCTGTATCTGTCTCGCGCATGAATACAATCTCCTCGACATGGACTAACTGCTCATTAGATTCGACGAAGTGTTTCAACAGCTGCCCATTCACTAGGAATGTCGGTGCGTCATCTGCGAGATCTGAGATCTCGACACATCAACTATCATGCACCGTACGGACGACAAATGGTCCCGTCCACTTAGACTTCAACTTGCCTTGGAAAATCTTCAGCCTAGCATTGAACAACCATACCTTCTGTCCAGGAACAAAGGTCTTTCGTCTGATATATCTATCATGCCAACGCTTCACCTTGTCCTTGTACACCAAACTGTTGTCGTATGCTCGGTTTCTGACTTCCACAAGCTCATTCAGATCCATGTCTCTCTGTTTCTGACCCAGGTGTGTGTTCCAGTTGACCTTCTTTATTGCCCATTCTAATTTGTGAACTAACTCTGCGGGCAAATGGCACGGCTTTCCGAATACCATTCGGAATGGGGAGGTGCCTAACGGTGTCTTGTAAGCCGTCCTATACGCCCAGAGGACTTCATCCAAGATCTGAGACCAGTCCTTTCTGTCCGGGCGGACAAGCTTTTGCAATATGGTTTTCACCTCCCTATTTGACACCTCAGCCATACCATTGGTTTGCGGGTGGTAAGGACTCGCGACACGGTGTTCGATGCCGTAGTCCTTCAGGAGTTTCTTCACCTCCCGATTCACAAAGTGGCTACCCCCGTCTGATATCATCATCTTGGGGATCCCGAACCTAGAGATTATGTTCTCTTTGATGAATTTACAGACAGTCCTGCTGTCTGCGGCTCGGGTCGGGATAGCCTCCACCCATCTGGATAGGTAGTCTACCGCAAGAAGGATGTATTCAAACCCGTGGCTGACAGGGAATGGGCCCATGAAATCGATGCCCCAGGCGTCAAAGACATCACAAATGATGACCGGCTGCATTGGCATCTCATCCCTGGAACCGACGGTTCCTCCCATTCTCTGGCAGACTGGACACGACTTCGCGAAGGCAGTGGCATCGCGAAACAGAGTCGGACAGTAGAAGCCACACTGAAGTACCTTCCATGCGGTCCTCTTCCCGGAGTGGTGTCCTCCTGCCTCTAAGCTATGGCATAAAGAAAGGACACTCTGCTATTCCTCCTGAGGAATACAACGTCTCCAGACACAATCCGGTCCTTCAAAGAAAAGGATCGGATCCTCCCAATGGTAGTGTCTAGCGTCCGACTTTAATCGGTCGATTTGGCTCTTGGGCCAATCCTCGGGAACTTTCTTGGAGACAAGATAGTTCACGATATTGGCGTACCACGGGAGTGAGTCGACAACAAAAATCGACTCGTCGGGGAAGGAGTCTCGAATTGGTGAAACCTCGGAAGTATTAAGATCTTCGAGACGAGAAAGATGATCGGCCACTACGTTCTTCTTACCAGGTTTATCACGGATATCCAAATCAAACTCCTGGATAAGTAAAATCCATCGAAGAAGACGCGCCTTCGCGTCCTTCTTCTCCATCAGGTATCGTAGTGCCGTATGGTCTGTGAACACGGTTACCTTGGATCCGATTAAGTGGGATCTGAATTTGTCCAAGGCAAACACTACCGCAAGCATTTCCTTTTCGGTAACTGTATAGTTACGCTGAGCAGAATCAAGCACTTTGCTTGCGTAGTGAATTGCAGACGGGACGCCATCTCTTCTTTGTCCCAATACAGCCCCAACAGCATAATCTGAGGCATCCGTCATGATCTCAAAAGGTAGAGACCAATCTGGGGCTTGTAAAATGGGTGCATCCATGATCATTCCTTGTAAAAGCTTAAAGGCCTCAAGACATTTGTGATCTACAATAAACTCCGTGTCTTTGCCTAAAAGCTCAGTTAGCGGTCGGGCAATCTTGGAAAAATCCTTGATAAATCTTCGATAAAATCCGACATGCCCGAGGAACGACCGCAACTGTTTTACGTTGGTTGGTGGCTGGAGTCGTCTGATCACGTCCACCTTGGCAGGGTCAACCTCCATTCCTCTCTTGGAGATGACATGCCCCAACACTATGCCCTCCGTCACCATGAAGTGACTTTTCTCCCAGGAGAGCACCAGATTGACCTCACAACATCTTTTGAGGACTCGGTCCAGATTCCTAAGGCAGGAATCAAAAGAGTCGCCGTGGACCGAGAAGTCATCCATGAAGACTTCCAGGAATTCGCCGACCATTTCGGCGAATACAGCAATCATGCACCTTTGAAAAGTACCTGGAGCATTGCATAGCCCAAAGGGCATGCGCCTGAAAGCATAGGTACCAAAGGGGCATGTAAACGTGGTCTTTTCCTGGTCCTCTGGAGCTATGGCTACTTGATTGTAGCCCGAGAACCCATCAAGGAAGAAGAAGAATTCTTTTCCCGCTAATCTTTCTAAGATCTGATCGATGAATGGTAGAGGGAAATGATCCTTCTTCGTCGCGGCATTCAAGCGTCTGTAATCCACACAGACGCGCCATGACGTGGGTATTCTCGTCACGATTTCCTCTCCGTCCTCATTGGTGGTCGTCTGAATTCCCGACTTTTTCGGGACAACATGGATTGGGGCCACCCACTTAGAGTCGGAGATTGGGTAAATGAAACCCGCGTCGCACCATTTTTCTATCTCTTTTTTCACCACTTCTCGTAAATTTGGATTCAACCGGCGTTGGAATTCACGAGAGGGTTTGGCTTCATTCTCCAAGTAAATATGGTGCGAACACAGAGCGGGATTTATCCCATGGAGATCGGAAATGCTCCAACCTATTGCCTTGCGGTTTTTCTCCAGGATCTCTAGCAAGCGAGATTCCTGCTCCTCGGTCAATTGCGAACTGATAATGACCGGAAATTTCTTGTCTTGGCCCGCAAGGAAGGCATATTTCAGTGTTGTGGGAAGAGGTTTGAGCTCAGGTATAGTGTGGTCATCTAAGAAGTCTAGCTCAATCTGATCTGATTCGGTGTTGGAAGTGGCTGGATCATTTTCTGTAACAGCTGCCACCAAGCGTGGCTCTGGAGTCGGATCGTCAAAATTTTCCATACAATCGGCAAACGCCTCGTCCGACTCGTCATCCTCATCTTCCGATTGTCCTAAGGATGTAAGGACTGACAGGCCCCACTGGGCCTCTACGTCATCGAAGATGTAGGGCGATGCAGGTTCAGGGATGTACTCGTTCCTCAGAATCTCGCAGACTGACTCATGCACTGGATCATCTTCAAAGGAGATGGACACATTAATGCTGGCTGGGTTCTGTCTCCATGGCCCAACTACGTCTACATATTCACAGTCTGTCTCGGTAGAAGAGTACTCGGTGCTGGATTCGGAGTCCGGTCTCTGCCATCTCGTCTGCTTCATCTCCAATTCCTCATCTCCGCCGGGAGTTTGGAACTAAATCTTCCCAGTTTTATAATCAAATAAGGCCCCCGCAGTTCTGAGGAAGGGCCTACCTAAAATGATCTGGGAATCTCTCCAATTACGAGGGGTTTCCATATCCAGGACAGTAAAGTCCACCATGTATTCCCACCCCTCGACTCTGATCACAATGTTCCTTAACTCTCCTTGGGACCTCTTAGTGGATTTGTCAGCAAACTGCAGAATAGCTCTAGATTTCCTAAGAGGTCCGAGATTAAGCCGCTCATAGAGGGCCGTGGGCATTAAGTTAATTGAGGAACCATTGTCCAGGAGAGTGCGTGCAAACGCAATGTCATCAACATGACTCTCTACATAGTGTGCACCCATGTCTCTTCGTTTTCGAGGAAACGAGTTCTTTATTGCACAAGTCGTGGCTATTGATAGAACGTGTTTCTCAACACGGCTTTTGGTCTTCCTGCTAACCCTAGTAGGTGTGCATCTCACCTTAAGGTATTTTTGGAATGCAGGGGTTATTTCCACGAACTTGTCAAAAGGGATTGTGACCTTGATGTGTTTATTGCAGAATTCAGCCATCTCAGGGTCATCTTTTTGGATTTTTTGGATTTTCTTCTTTCCACCCTTAAGAGCTTGGGGGAAAGGGATTATTAACTCAGGTTCTGGAACTGAAAGATTTTCATTAGCTGTTGAAACTGAGTTCTGAACAAGACTCTGACTCGGACTTTTACACTGACTCTAACTCGGACTCTGACAAACAGGAAAATGCTTGGGCGAAACCGGTGGTGCTTCTTCCGCTTCTTCTGGATGGTCCTCCTCAGATGGAGGTGCGGGCTCATCGGTATCGTCTGACTCAAAGTGGATGCGGGAATGCTGCTTCGAGGACTCAGATGTTCTCTTCTTCTGTTGGGGATGGTGGTGGGGATGCTCCTCCTCTTCTTCCTCCGAATTCTCCTCAGGTAGATTCTCGGAGGTTCCTTCCTTTTGTGCCCGTGCCCGATCAGGTATGATCACGGTCCTTCCGCTCCTGAGGGACATATGATTAACATTATCGTACGAAAGGATCTCATGTTCAGATAGATAATTATCTGAATAATATACCTGATCCCGAGGTCGGTTCTGGCCCTGGTGCATGCTGTTCGGATTGGCCTGAACCTGTGCGGGAATTGGGGTCCTTGGCGCCATTTGTTGGTCCTGGGCACGAGAAACCCGATTGATGTCGGTTCTCATATCCAGGTAATCATTTTGTATCTGTTGGACCCTATCAGACAGGGTCTGGATCGCCAAGGTGAGTGACTCCAATTCGGTGGGCTGGGCTTGCTGCGGTGTTGATGCCGTCCTAAATTGGCCCTGCTGGCCATGCCGATACTGCTGCTGGTGGGACGGTGCTGGCCCCTGCTGGTAGGTGCGTTGCTGCGGCTGGTACCCATGATCTGGCCTGGACTGGTATCGCGGGACTGTGACGGGCCTGGTCTCTTGGTAGACTGGTGCGGGGCGGTGTGCCTGATCCTTCCCCATCTCGATTTGCCGGACTAGCGGGTCCCGGCTATACCAAAGCCCGTTAATCTCGTATACCGGCGGAGGCTCCTCATATTCCGTTTCCACTGGTGGGGGTGCATGATGGTTCGGCTGGGTATAAGTCTGATCCCAGCTACTCTGAGACCCCGGTGCCTGTTCCTGTACAAGATGGACTCGGTGTACAGGTACAGGTGGCGCAGAAGGGGTGGGTAGCTTAATCTTAGCTACCTTTTCAGAGAGTTCCTCCACTTTCTTGGGAAGGCTTGAAAGAGACTCCATCTCCGCGACTCTCTTGTGGATCTGCTCGACCATGGTAAGCTTGTCGGCGATCATCCCCATGCTGGGGATAAGGTCCTCAGTCAGATCTGCAACAGTCCTTCTAGTTGTCTCATTGGATAGGATTGAGGGAGACAACTGATAGGCCCTTGTGGCCTGTGACCTGCCGGTTTCTGCCATCTGCTCTAGGATCTTCCATGCAGCATGCTCATTTTTGTTCAGATAGCTTCCTCCACATGCGGCACTGACTAACCCCTGCATTTCTGGGGTTAAACCACAGATCAAGGTCTGGACTAAGATCGCCTTTGAAATGCCGTGGCAGGGGCATTTCTGTACTAAGTCATTGAACCTGTCCCAAGCCTCATGGAACGGTTCGCAGGCTCCTTGAGCGAAGCTGGCGATCTTTGTTCTCATCTGATTAGTTCTACTGAGAGGGTAGAACTTCTTCAAGAAAAGGTCCTTGAACTGCATCCAAGTGGTACATACCACCCCTAAATTTTTCAGCCAATGAGCGGCCTTATCACCTAAGGCAAAAGGGGTGGCCTTCAGCCGAATATAATCTTGGCCAACATTGGGATGGCTAAGATTGTTGCACACCAACTCGAAGTCACGGAGGAAAGTGTATGGTTCTTCATTAAGATTTCCGTTGAACTTCGGAAGCAGACTAAGAAAGTGGGGCTTCAACTCAAATGCCTGAGCGGGAACTGCGGGTGCCAACCAGTTCTGAATCTCGTTCTCCACCGAGTTATAGGTATCGACCATTGGTCGGTCGATTCCTTCTGCTGCTATGATTTGTCCCATCCGTGCAGTGAGATCTGCATTCCTCTGTTCGGCATCAGCGAGGCGGGCAAGAATATGTTTAATTTGTTCCTCATCTGGTGGAACTTTTGGCGGCATCTTGTCCTCTAGTTCTGGGAATTGGAAAATAAGACCGGTGTTAGAGGGAAAATCAAGGAAGGGATTACCGAGGCAATGATCTTCCTTGGTAATCTCGGAGGAGATAAAAGGATTGGTTTGAGAGTAACCACCCTGAGCATGTGGGAACCAGGACTCAAGAGGGTCATGAGTCCTGGGTGGTCCAAGGTGCGCTCGGACCGAGGAAGACGAGTTACTTGGGGGACTCATAGAGAGATCGGTGAATAGTGCGTCGAGATCTCCCCAATCACTCATCTTGATAAAGAGGGAAGAAGATAGGATTTGACTCCTACCTGAAGCAAGCACAAGAACAATCCAAGACCCTGATTTCACACTCAACACAGTGAAGGACTCAAAGTTGAGTCCAATTTATCTTGTAGTTTTTAAGTGTGATATTCAAGCACAAATAGCAAGGATTACGCAGCCTAGAGGAAAGTCGGCTTAGAGCCGGATGCGTCTTCCCTGTCTATCCTGTCGCCTAAGATACCGTCGATCCTCCCTTTCTTTGCTCCTATCCGGAGTGGGGACTCAATGACGTGCCCCTATCTACCTGCACTGAGGCGGAGGCTGACAAAGTTTTTAGGCCTTGTCGCAGAGTACCGCTGGTTCACCCCTATCTACCTGTGAGGGCGGAGGCTACTTGGTACTTGTCAAAGAGTTTAAAAATATCCCACTCGTGATAATTGCTAAGATCAGTTGGCTCGTGATATGGAAGGCGGGGATTTGGGCTCTGCCTTAAGGTGTTCACACACACTCAAGTACCCTTACTCAGCCTGAATACAAGGTCGGGGATTAATCTCCCGCAAACAATTTTCAGATTTTATTCCTTTTTTTGGTCAATACTGTTAGCAGTCCCGATTAAAGTTAACTTATCACTGCAATTAGTCCACCACAAAGCACGCCTATCGGACAGTCCCAATTTCCTTTTTAATTTAAGTGACAAAATCAGAGGGGGAAATCGAGAAAAGCCAATGCAAGTTGAAATCGATGATGCTTATGCTGAGTAGAGAATACTTACAGTGATCCCTTTGCTTTTTATGCAGGATGCAATACAGAACTGAAAACTTTACTCTACATGCAAATGCAAGCGATGAAAAGCCGCTCCTAGACAGGCAGTTCTATTAGCGTGAAGAACAATTTAATTTGAACTAAGTCCTGCGGTCTAGGTGCGTCTTTTATGTGTAATGTGTGTATCCTAAAGATTTACGAGTACAAGCAAGTCCTAGAGTGGCTCGAGAAGCCGCTAGTGCAATCTAAGTTACAATTCACCCACACAACACACAGGACACAGTTTCACTATCTTTACACACGCGAGATCCCAAACGGGAACCGCTGGAAATGATGCGAGAAAAAATATGTGGAAATGAATGAGATTACAGGTTCTCTCAAATCACTCAAACAAATTCGAATGCGTGTTCCTCGAAGCGTCTTCGACTCCGGTGTCCCTCGCACAAAAATAAGTTGAGGTCAGATCAAGAACGACACAAAAATGCAGAAATTTACAAGACAGAGAAATATTCACAAGAAAAACCGGGGGTCAGACTACCCGGGGAAGGAAAATCAAACACTCAAAAATTTGCTAAAAATTATCCTAAGCCGTGCCTCCCCGGCAACGGCGCCATTTTGACATCGCTCCCGCACCCTTAGTTAATTCGAGCAAATTAATGTCCAAATTAATTAGATGTCGTTCGTTGCAGTCGGATACGAGAGGTTAATCAAAAACCACTTTAATCAGATTCGAGTTAATTTCAAGCGGCAAATTTTTTTACTTGGTGAAGTCCAAGGTCGATCTCAGGGAGGCAACTGTCTCCTTAGGTCAAATTTCAGCAAAATCCAAGTGTGAGATTTTCGGGAATATATTTTTTTTGGTCTTTTTAATTTCTATGCAGACATGTGCAGACAAATCTTAGCCAATTTAACGTTAAATTTAATTGATGTATCAAATGAAGTCCAAAAATAATGAAAGTTGGCCAGACAGTTATTTATGATGAAAATGACCTACACTAATTTTTTTGGAATTTTTCGACTCAAAATGAATTTACTGTGAATTAAAGAAACAGAAAGAGTGATTTTCAGAATTTAATTTTTAATAAATATCAAATCACAATTTTTTCAAGAACTAAAATTACCCTAGGTGGCTCTAATGAGAAGGGACCTATGGAAATTGACAGAACTTAATTTTACTGTGAAATGAATTTACTAAAATTAATTTAAGAAAATCGCTAAACAATTTATTTAGGCCTCGATATGCGTGAAAATGCTATGAAATTTTTATGGTGTGTTAAAAATGGTGTCCTTAAGCTACTGTGAATTTTTGATAATTTTTGAAGGCACAGATAATTAATTAAAAATCAAAAGGCATCACTGGGCAAAATATGTCAACAATGAACCAATTAATTCATTAATAATTCAAATAAGCCTACAAAAATCATACACGTGTACTGATAGGCAGAGGACAAAATTTCCAACAACATGCAATTTTTAGAATCTCAAAATGATGAACAATGTACTCTATGGACACGTGCAAACACAAGGGCGTAAATGCAATACTGGAAATTGAAACTTCAAAAATCAAACATGCTGACAGGGACTAAAATGCAATTACCGATAACATGCAGGACTTGTATGCAATTTCTCCACGGAACACGTGCTCCTCACGTGGGGTCTGCTTCACAGGGACCTTTTTGTAATTTCCATAAGCTTCAGGGGCGTCTGTGCAAATAACCCAGGTCCCACGTGCTCCTCACGTGGCCGACCTAGGTTCGGAGGGCGTCAAAGGCTCGGATCTTCTAGAGGTTCGGTCTAGCCTCGGTGCAGCTTCGGGTCACCCGAGCCTAAGCTTAGGAGGCCGAGGCTCGGATGCGTTGACGTGGCGGCCTGAAGGCCCTTGGATCAAGATGATCCAAGGGATGTCGATGAAGATGCGTGGCGACTTGCGAGGCGTAGGATCAGAAGCGCGATGCACGGTCGAGGAAGGTCGCGGTGATGGAATACGTGGCAGAACGAGGGCCGTTCGATCGGATGATCGTACGGCTGCTGCTGCGTCGTCTCGAGTGGTCCTCCGCCACCTGCGGAGGAGAAGGCGGTGCTCCGGTGGGACTGGGCTCGCTCCGCCTCGGTCGCCAGGCGTCGATGAAGGACGTCTCGAGCTCCCAAGTAGCTCAGAAGCAGCGGGAGTGCACGGCGAAGCCTCCGGTGGCCTCACGATCCTTGGAGATGTGCTGGAGCTCGGCGTCGATGAAGCTCGAAGGGATCTCCGGCGAGGTTCCGGCCAATGAATACTCAAGGACCTGCAAAGGGTTAATCGTATAGCCGAGGCGTGCAGGTGCTCGTGGAGGGAAGTGAAGTGATCGGCGAGGCCTGAAATGGCGTGAGGTGGTCCGGCGAACGAGCTCCGGCCAAATGGCGGAGCTGCTCGTCGGAGGAACGTGGTATGCGTTGTCGGAGTGTGCGGAGGGTACTGCGATGGTCGGAGCTTCGACGCGAAGCTCGTCGAGGTGATTGGAAGGCGCGAGGATGGTCAACGACGGCGAATAAAAGCTGAAGAAAAAGCAAGAAAAAGAAGAAGAAGATCAGAGAACGATGGAGGGAGTTACCTGGGAATTGGAGCTCAGCTGGGAGTTCCAGGGTCGTCGCTCGAGGGATCGGTAGGGTCCCGAGCTCAGGCAGCGGCTCGAGGGAGGCTGCAGCACGGCGGTGGCGGCCGTGGATCTCGCCGGAGTTGGAAACCTCTCTTCGCTCGACAACTCAACAAATTGCTGTCACCAATAAGTAGCTTGGAGCTCAAGGACTCTCTCTGGAGTGGCGGATGGGGGTGAACGGTGCCGGTGGCTGGGTATTTATAGGGAGAAGTTGATGGGTTAGCTGGTGGACTGGCGAAGTTGGTGGCCGTCGTGGGGCGAGTATGGTGGAGATGGTGGTGCTTGAGGGAGATGGCGAGGGAGAGGGACGAGTGGAGGATGTCGTGGGGAGGTCAGCGGGCTTCTGTGGTGGTAGATGCGCTGCCAAGAATAGGAAGGGGGTGCGTGTTCCGCAAGGTCGAGATCGTGTGAGAGAGAGCGATCGGAGGTTGACGATGCAGCTCAACCGTTGGATCTGGAGATCCAACGGTGGAGGGCTAAAAGCGAGATGACGGGCCAGATTAGATCTGAGGCACGTGATCGGAGGGCCGATGGAGCAGCCACGTGGCGTGTCGAGGGCGAGGCGCTAAGGAATGGCTCAGATGGAATCAAGGGCCTGATCGATCGGCTAAGGAGATAGGCAGAAGCTGCGGTTGAGATGGAAAGTCCAGGGCGCGATCGAAGGGCGCATAGCGCGCCACGTGTCTGGCTGAGGGAGCGGCGCTAATGGAGGGATCAGATGGAGCGCGGGGGCGATCTGACGGCAAGGAGAAGGGAAACGCGTGGAAAGGCCTGGGCCGTTGGATCTGAAGCGAGATCCAACGGTGGAAGGCGCAGGCGGATGAGGCGATGGGCAGCGGGCCGCGTGGCGCAACCAGAGGGCGCCACGTGGCCTGCTGTGAATGGCTGGAGAAAGAAACACGTGTAGAGAGAAGAGGAAGCCGAATTTGGAAAAACTCAAAACATGAAAGTTGTAGATCTTCATGAGATCTACAAGTTTCATGTTGACCAAAGACGGAGATGAGGTCAAATATGATACATAAATACAAGGATACATAAATATACATGTGTAGTATACAAAAGGATCCAAAAACCCAAGTTTCTCATACAAGCTCCAATTTCAATGAAATCAGTCTCATTTTGAAGGTCTTTTAATGTGTAGTATTCTAAGAGTGAGTAGACCTAATTAGGGGTTTGTATGAGGGCTTTATGTATGTTTAAATGTACAAGGGTTCTCAAGATATTTGGGCTATTTTACAAGGGTGATTTTTGGCATTCTTCCCTCTATTATTAAGGAATATATACATATATTATAGAGAAGTTATTTTGATGAAGAGGTATTTTACAGGGGATTTTTGGCATTCTTATTTACATGCAGATGAGCTGCTAAAATGCATGAATTACGGATGCATGCATGAGTGTTATTTATGCAAGATAAAAGGAAATATGCCTCTATTTTCTCGGGAACAAGGCTCTATTTTTGACTTTTGGAGTGATGAATAACAGATTCATCACCAGGCTGCTAGGAACTCGCATCAGGCTCTTGACTTGCTACGGTTTCAGAAAACCCTCTTGCCCGGAACAACAATATGGAACATACGGCTAGGGTTTCAGACAAAACCCTGAAATAGATCTCCGCCTGGAGATAGATCTAAATGATGACAGAGATTTTCATAATAGATCTCGAACAAGAATAACAAATCTTTAACATAAAAAACGAATCTCGAACATATATAAGAACTTGAAATCCTCGATAATCGACCCACTCTGATACCATGTTAGAAAATAGGAATACGGAAGCAAAAATGATAAATAGAGCATAGGCTAGAAAAAGATAAACTTGGAACACAAAGATTTTTACGTGGAACCCTACTTCCCAAGGAGCGGGATGAAACCACGGGAGAACGCCACAAAGGGTTGATGCTTCTATTGCTTTTCTCAATGGATACATGAGGTCTGGGGCTCCTTATATAGCCTCCACAGAGCCTCCAAGTCCCACCACTAGTAGATGTGAGACTAAACACATGGATGGGATAAATGGATCCTGGAGGTACCCATTTACCCATCTACAACATAATAGGCGCACAACCAAATACTCCAACATGAATCATATCTCTAGTGTAGTAGCAGCCTACCTCAATAAGCTTTGTTCTTTCATGGAATGCGAGATTTTTAGCAATGAATAGCGTTGCTTGATTATCACATTGTAACTGCATGGGTAGATGTACATCTATATGCAAATCTTCTAACACAGCTCGAATCCACATCATCCCTGTACTAGCTTGCGCCATGGCCCTATACTCAGATTGTACACTAGATCTAGCTACCATTTTTTGTTTCTTGCTTTTCTAAGAAACTAAAGAACTACCAACGAACACTATAAAACCTGAAGTAGACTTCCGATCCTTAGGGCATCCTGCATAGTCTGCATCAGCACATGCCAAAATCGAAAAGTTTGTTTCTTTCATGAATATTAGTACTGCACCTAGAGAAGACTTTATATCTCAATATCATGTATATGGCATCCATATGTACTTGTACGGGATGCTACATGAACTGATTCACCCTATATAATCAACATAAACCATGATAACAACAATACCTCTGGGAGTTTTCTGCACAAACAAAGAATGATCTGCATTTGATCTTTTGAACCCTTGCCTATCAATTAGGCCAGAAAACTTCTGAAACCATGCCCGACGTCTTTGCTTACGGCCATATATTGCCTTATGAAGTCTACACACCATCTGATCAGCAGCAAACCTCGGAGGTTGCTGTATGTAAACTTCTTCTTGCAGATCTCCATACAAAAAGGCATCCTTAACATCAAGTTGAAACAAGGGCCAATCACGTACCACCACAACTAAAAGGAGGACTCGTAGAGTTGAGTGACGCGCGACTAGAGAGAATGTGCCCATATAATCCACGACGTATGTTTGAGTGAACCCTCGAGCCACCAGCCTTTCCTTGTAACGATCAAGGCTGTCATCTACATGATATTTGACAGTAATACCCATTAGCAGTTGACAAAAGATGCACATGAGGGAGCAGAGACCAAGCTCCAGGTACCCTATGACTTCAGAGCAGCCATTTCCTCCTCCATGGCTGAGCGCCAGCAAATATCCTTCAAGGCATCCTGATAATTCCGTGGTATGTCCACGGTAGATAGAGCAACAACAAACCTCTGAAATTCCCATGTGAGACGGTGAAAGGAAACATGTGAAGCAAGCGGATATGAAGCATAGGTACGATTCTGCTTCCGTAAGGCAATAGATACATTCAGGTCATCGGAAACAGTACACGTCAGTATGTTAATCTCTTGCAAAGATTCCTGCACTGGCACATCGTCAGATCCATCGTTAGTAATGTTAGCCGAACAAACCTGAGGCGTGTGGATGATGGACGAGTAGCATGAACAGGGATAGACCGACAGATATAGAAGTTAGGTAAAGGTGAAACTAGTGGTGGTGGTGTTGATAGTGATGGAGGTGGCGAAACGATAGGAATCGTTATGGTAGATGACAGACTCATAGGAGGGGGTGGCACATAAACCTCATCATCAGATGTAGATGAAGCCAACTTGTCACCTGTAGGAGAGAAATACATCATAGACTCAAAAAAGGTGGCATCAACACCAATGTAATATTTCCTGATCAAAGGATCATAGCATCGGTAACCCTTCTGAGTCCGAGAGTACCCAACAAACACACATTTGACAGTCCTAGGTGAGACTTGTCAAGTCCCAGAGTCAGCTGGTGGACGAAAGCAACAGAGCCAAGGACACGAGGAGTGAGCGAGAATAATTCCTTGTCAGGAAAAATAATGGAAAGAGGAACTTTCTCACCTAAGACAGACGATGTCATACGATTCAAAAGATAACATGTCATAAGGACTACATCACCCAAAAAGAATGTGGCGCACGACTCTGAATAGGTAGAGTCCGAGTGATATCAAGAAGATGACTCGAGATGTGTAAACACAAGTTGTCTGATGGATAATGGCTCGAGATGAGAAGAAATGTGAAACAACACAAGTATAAAATTCCAAAGCATTATCCATTCTCACAAATTTGACTGTAGACAAAAAACATTCTGCACTTCATTTATAAGATTTTTTATCACATCCCCTGCTTCAGATTTATTCTTCAACAAAAAGAGCCATGACAACCGAGAATAATCATCAACAACAAGGTAAATCGGTGTCCCTAGTGATCAGGAACGCGACTCAGACCCCAAATGTCAACATGAAATAATTCAAAAGGGGAGCTACTGCTCTGACACTGATAACTAGGAAAAGCATATTTGTGATGCTTTCCCAACTGACACGCTTCGTACTGAAAGGAAAAACCCGGTGAAATATGCGTCAAGATATGACACATCTTCTGAAGAGAGAGGTGGCCAAAGCGTAGGTACCATGTAAAGGGAGAGACTGGTCCACTTGACTGAAAGGAGACATCAGCATAGGGAGTTCGGACCAAGCGATAAAGACCATCCTGCTTACGGCCACTACAGCCAATCATCCTGCCCATAAGAGTGTCATGAAAAACAAAAGACGATGGATCAAAAATAGCACGACAGTGCAAATCCATCGTAATCTGACTGATAGATAATAAATTCATCGAAAAATCTGGAGCATGCAACACATTTTGTAGGTACATAGAAGGCGTCAAACTAATCTCCCCCTGTCAAATGATGGGGGAATGGGTGCCCATCTACTATCACTACAGTCCTCCCTTGTGGAACCGTTCTGTAGGATGTAAGTTTATCTTTGTCCCCATAAAGATGATGTGTCGCGTCGGAATCCATAATCCATTCCGAAATGTCATATCCATGACAGGAAGTAGAAGCATAAGCACTACCTGATGTGCTAGTAGTAGCTGACGTACTGGTCGAGGCTGAAGCAGCTATATCAGAGTTGCCTCCCGGAGATGTTTTAGAGACGGAAGGCATGATATCTCGCAATCTGGCAACAAGTTCCTCAAACCTCTGGTCTAAAGCAGGTGCATGTGGAGATGCAGCGTGCTCGGCTATACGCGTTGATGCCAGAAAACCATGCTTAAAGTAGCATGTATCCTCCGTGTGACCTGGGCGGTGAATAAATGTGCCGGGTTGACGAATGTGGTCACCTCTACCACGAGGTCCACGGTCACGAAACGAAGAAGATGCTCCTCTGCCTCGGGAGGTCTCCATCGCCGAAGGAGGCTAAGCACTAGCAGTAGACGGGACTGTGATCCGGCTGAGCTTGCAGTAGACTTCCTCCATTGGAGGAATAGTAGCATCCGCAAGAATCTGAGAGCGAGCATCATCATCAAGGGTCAGGAAAGCGGTATGCGTATGCGTTCGGACAGGTCACTGAATAGCGCTTAAGCGGTATGCGGGGGCATATGCGAGGTATATGTGGTTCTACACGATTTCCTAATTTTTTATTTATATATATATACACACAAAAGTGACTACAACAGAACTAAATTATGTATAATTGTAGTACAACAGAAGATTTAAGAAAAATAACTTTCATATAGAGTTCAAAACAATCTCTATCAATCAAATAGTAATACTTCAATAAAACGGTTGACACGCATAGACAACAATAAACACATAGACAGCTCGCATAAGCACATAGGGCACATAATGGGGGCGTCATGAAAGCGGCGCGTTGAAGGCACCACATACGCATATGTGGTCGCATATGTGGCCGCACATGCCGCTTTCGTGAACGTTGATCATCATATTCAGGGTCAAGTGCTGCTAGTAAGACCCCAACCATGGTAGAATTTCGAAAAATCTTCTGTTGCTCGGGAGTTGTCGTAAGAGGAATGATGCTGTAGAGCTTCTCAAACATCCCCCGCAAAGATGTATACAAGGAATGAAGATGTTGTCTGTTCTGTTTGACAGTAAATATGTCATGCAAGAGTTGAAGGATCTCGGTCTCGTTCCGCACCTGCGAGTATGTTGCAGCAAGGATGTCCCACATCGCCTTAACAATAGGCTGATGGAGTACATCATTAGCAATCTCCATCGTCAGTGTATTTGAAAGCCATACGTTGGCATACGAATCATCGGCCTCCCATGAGGCATAAACCCCAGTTTTCTCTGCCGGCTCTTCTTCGATAAGAATGTGCTTCTTACCATTTGACTTCATGAGACTCATGAATTGCATAGCCCAGAGCTCATAATTTGTCCCATTTATCTTGACAATGGGCGCTGGACCTTTGAAAGTGCCTATGGAAGGCATGCCGACCTAGTTGTCTGACAGCGTGCCAGAGATATAGAACTAGGGTTTTGTAGACCAAGAAATGAATGTCTATACAAACATATGAGAATTTGAGTGCATATGTAGACCTATGCACTCAAACCCATAGGCCAAGAGACGGCGAGAGAGGGGGGGAACGATGGCAAGAGGGGGGGCGACGACGAGAGAGGGAAGGGGGGCGGCGGCGGTGAGAGAGGTAAGGGGAGTGGGGGGCGGTAGCAGCGAGAGAGAGAGAAGGGGGGTAGGCGGCTAGGATTTTGGGGAGGGAGTTTAGGTTGGCTCTGATACCATGTTGGTAGAAGAGAATGAATTGTTTATTCCAGAGAACCCTCGGCTCTCTTATATAGAGAAGGCCTATGGGTAAATTACATAAGATGGAAACAAGGAAGTAAAAAATAGCCAAAAAGGTACATATAACATAGAAATATCTCTACAGTGACTAAGCTGTAAATGTCATAGGAACGGGTCAGTGAAGATGGAGATTGCACCAGAAAAGGTAGAATCTGAAGGGATATCAAGATAGAAAAAGACGTCCTCCTTATATCATCCACCAAAAATCTACATCATCCGGATGTCCTAAAAATAGCAATAAAACTCACAAAAATCACACAACAATTCAGCTCAACGCAAAGTCTATGAATATACAATAAGCTTAAAGGAAAGTCAGGTACCCAATAAACTCTAGTGAGCCTGAGCTTGGAGGAAAGCTCTATGGTCCTGACGATAATAACCATGGAATGAGCATTGTTGGCAACCCGAGTTAACTTTACAGTGGCAGAGCGTTGAGAGGAGGTTAATAAGCTATCTTCTCACGTCATATAAGTAGACGCACCAGAGTCAATGAACTTGAGGTTGTTGCAGTAATGAAGTTGGCTACTATACCTGATGCGGATTTGAAACTCGGCGACGGCAAAAATATGTATTTTATCGGTAGAAGAAAATGGAAGGTTTGAGAAGAGAAAACTCGTCGGGAAAACGAGGGGTTTGGAGAAGAACATGTGTAGACCACGCGGGGGAGAAGGAGAGAGAGACAAGGGAGAGAGAGATAAAATCTCAATTGTTATAAATACTGAACTGTCTAAAAACAATGGACCACCAACCCTTTATATAGGAGGGATGGGATTACAAAAATAGAAACCAAATTTTTAAATTGAAAATTAATTATCCTAAATTGACTCTAACTAATTAATCGACTAATTTTGAAAATCAAATCCATAACTAATTATCGGAGATCACACGCGATCTTGTTTATTTAATTAGAGACATGACAACTTAAATAAACGTAAATAAAATTGACCGATAAAATTAGATAAATATCCGGCCCTATACTTTGGTTCCACGCTGCATCAACTCTTCTCCGCTTTTAAGAATTCGTCTCCTTGTTGTAGGCGTCCATGGCTCGTCGTTTTTGCTCGGATAAACGATGGTCCCTCGATGTGTGTTGGCGCGAATGTCGGAACGGATCGTCAGATCTTGAGGACGATCTGTGGGCCATGCTCTGATACCAAATGATGCGGATTTGAAACTCGACGAATGGAAGGTTTGAGAAGAGAAAACTCGTCGGGAAAACGAAGGGTTTGGAGAAGAAGAACACGTGTAGACCACGTGGGGGAGAAGGAGAGAGAGAGAGAGACAAGGGAGAGAGAGAGATAAAATCTCAATTGCTATAAATACTGAAGTGTCTAAAAACAATGGACCACCATCCCTTTATATAGGAGGGATGGGATTACAAAAATAGAAACCAAATTTTTAAATTGAAAACTAATTATCCTAAATTGACTCTAACTAATTAACCGACTAATTTTGAAAATCAAATCCATAACTAATTATCGGAGATCACAGGCGATCTCGTTTAGATCTCGTTTATTTAATTAGAGACACGACAACTTAAATAAACGTAAATAAAATTGACCACTAAATTTAGATAAATATTTGGCCATATATTTTGACCCCACGCTGCATATGATGCAAATCGATTTCGGCGCGGCGCGAGAAATAAATTTGAACAGTGGAAATTATTTGGTAGAAGAAAATAGAAGGGTTGAGAAAAGAAACTCGTCAAGAACACGAGGGATTTGGGAGGAGAAGCGCGAAGATCGTGTAGGGGAGAAAGGGAGAAAGAGGAGGATAGAGAATAATTCTCAATTTTTCATTAACTTCAACTGTCTCAAAACATTGGACCCTCATCCCTTTATATAGGAGGGATGATATTACGAAAAGAGAAAACTAATTTAAATTGACAACTAATTATCCAAATTAGACTCTAACTAATTAACCGACAAATTTGAAATTCAAATTGACCACGAATTGAGATCATAGGTGATCCCATTTATTTAATTAAAAATTTGTCGACGTAAATAAACGTAAATAAAATTGACCACTAAATTTAGATAAATATTTGGCCCTATATTTTGACTCCACGCTGCATCAACTCTCCTCCGCTTTAAAAATTCGTCTCCCGACGAATTGCTGGATCTGCAGGCTTGGAGGTCGAATCCACGTGCTCAGTCATCTTCTGGAAGAATTGGTGTGGAGCGAATGGCGGAATCCATACGCGGGCGTGGGTGACGCGGCCTTCGTGGTAGAAGAACATGTGTGGCGCGAACGGCGGCGTCTTCTTGATTGTTGTCTCCTTCTTGTGATGATCGAAGAATTGATGAGGCATGAACAACATGGCTCTTGGAGGATCCATGGCAAAGCAATAGCACAATGAAAGGAGAGGAGGAGATGTGGCCAATGAAGGAAGCCATGGGGCCTTTATATAGATGAACCCCAAGGTCCTAGTCCTAATAGGATAAGGAGGGTCCTCAGATTTCATATTTTCATTTTCAGCCCTTTTCTTTAAATATCTTCGCAGCCGAGGGCTTGGGCGTACTTTTCGCACCCTTTCATTAAAAATTATTTTGTAAGAGGAGCCTTTGAACCCTCCCTTTGAATAAAAACCTTTTCCTGGAGGGGGGGGGGGGGGGTCGTGTAATTTTTCCACTCAATCTCTCAACCCCAAATCTCGGGAATTTGGTTTCTCCCGTATGGAGTTCCCGTGCTAGGGTTCCTTTCTTCCACAGCAAGAGGCGGTGGGGCCAAGATTGAAGGAGGCGTCGACGGCGGGGGTCCACACGGGCACATCCCTCTCGCGCGGAAGGGGGGGAAACCGCATGGCTGGACCTGCAGCGGGGGATGCCCAGGCGGGACTTCCCGAAGCAGGGGTGGGGCGTGCCGCCAAGGGGTCACGTGACCGGGAGAGGGTGTGGGCGGTTTTGGCAGGGCGCAGTTGGGAGGAAGGGAGGGGTGGCGCGGGGGAGGGTCAAGGGTCGTGGGGGAGGCAAGGCGCGGGGAAGGTAGGGGGCGGCGGGGCGAGTGGCTCCGGGAGGGAGAGGCACTGGTGGGGGGAGGGAAAGAGGATGGCGAGGCGGGGCGAGGGGTGCGGGCCTGGAAAGGCGCCGGCGGTGGGGGTTTCGCAGGGGAGCGCGGGGGCTGCGGGGGGTGATAGCGGCCGAAGCAGGTGCGGGGGCTGTTGCAGCGGGGTGGTACGTGGCGAGGGTGGTGATGCGAGGGGGTAGGGGGTTTGGTTGGTGCGTCGGAAGGAGTTCAGCGGTGGTGGGAAAGGAGGCATGTGCCGCAGGGACGGGGCCGTTGGGGGCATCGGGAAAGAGCGGGGGTGGCGGTAGTGTTTGGAGGGTAGGAGGAGGTTGCGGAAGGGTTGCGGCTGTGGCTGGGGTTGCCGGTGCGGCAGGGGGGGCGCGGGTGTATCGGTTGGGGCGTAGCTTGATTCCGGGGGTTTGTGCAAGTCTGAGATTACCTGGACAACCACTGTTTCATCGCTTTTTTCTTTCGAATGATCTGAACAGCGGCCGGATCTTCCTCAACAGCGGGGCTTTCTTCGTCAAAACTCGTGTCAATGACGTCGGGGGTTGAAGGCAATCATTGGGCAACGCGTAGGGCCTCGAGGGTAGCCATAAGCTTGCGATGCTGGGCGTGGAACTTGGTTTGGAATTCACGTAACATGCGCGCCGTCTCCTTGTTGTAGGCGTCCATGGCTCGTCGTTTTTGCGCGGATAAACGATGGTCCCTCGATGTGTGTCGGCGCGAATGTCGGAACGGATCGTCAGATCGTGAGGACGATCTGTGGGCCATGCTCTGATACCAAATGATGCAAATCGATTTCGGCGCGGCGCGAGAAATAAATTTGAACGGTGAAAATTATTTGGTAGAAGAAAATAGAAGGGTTGAGAAAAGAAACTCGTCAAGAACACGAGGGATTTGGGAGGAGAAGCGCGAAGATCGCGTAGGGGAGAAGGGAGAAAGAGGAGGATAGAGAATAATTCTCAATTTTTCATTAACTTCAACTGTCTCAAAACATTGGACCCTCATCCTTTTATATAGGAGGGATGATATTACGAAAATAGAAAACTAATTTAAATTGACAACTAATTATCCTAATTAGACTCTAACTAATTAACCGACAAATTTGAAATTCAAATTGACCACTAATTGAGATCACATGTGATCCCATTTATTTAATTAAAAATTCGTCGACGTAAATAAACGTAAATAAAATTGACCACTAAATTTAGATAAATATTTGGCCCTATATTTTGACTCCGCGATGCATCAATACCTCAATTAGTAGCAAGGTGTGTAGGAGTAGTCTCACTGGGAGTGGTATCAGATCTATGTAGCAGTTGCATCTGGCATGAGTAATCTGTAGCAGAGAGTTAGATTGTCTTTCCACTGGGATCCTGATCAGAAGGTGCCTCTATTTTTTTTGAAGCCAAAAAAGGGGGATACACTCAAAGGTGTTCACCCCACGTATCTATTGAAAGGATAACAGGGTATTACAGAAATAACAAAAAAAGAGTCCCTGGTTAGAGCCACGACTCTAGCACCCACGACACCTGACAGAAAACATTTTCTTTATAAAAAATTTGCCCTGAGAAAACCAGCGTGTTCCTAACCAACCATACTGCCCAAACCGCTGCGATCGGGTAAAGAAGCTCCCTACATAAATGATCCTTGGCCGTCACCAGGCCCCTGCATAAGGAGGCAACGATGTCCGTACTTACCCAATCGAGGTCAGCATCGACCTAGATCGTCCTTGTAGCAGTACACCTGAAGAAGAGATGGCAAATAGATTCAATCTCCAGCCCACAGAGGAGGCATCTGTCAGACACCGACCTCAGAAGCCTTGAGCATCTCTCCTGCGTCATCAATCTTTCTCTCCTAAACAACCACATGAAAAAGCCAATTCTCTCCGGAAGCCCCAAACCCCAAAGGAATCTGCAGTCGCTCGCCATATCCAGCGACAAAGAAGGTGGCGGCCGACAAATCGCAGCATATGCCCTTTGAACCGAGAAGCTCCCATTGCGCCAAATCCAATGGTCGCGCCCCCTTGAAGGGCTCGACATCTCCGTCAGCGACTCCAACAAGCCAAGAAACTCCTCCAATCGGTGGTCAGAGAAATTGGACCGAAAGAGAGGCCAATTCCCATCCGACCAGCAGTTAGCCACCCTCGCATCCTGATCCGCAGCCAACGCAAACAAACGGGGGAAACGATCGGAAAGACATCCCCGGCCGTCCAATCGTCCTTCCAAAAGATGAATAAGTCCCCGCTCTCCAACATCGGTCTGAAGAGCTCCTTGAACCTCACGGCCATCGACAAAATGCCCTTCCACAACGGTGAAGGCCTCAACCCCCTACCACACGCCCCCGGCTCAACACCATTGGGCATGTAAATCCGACGCAGAATGGTCGAGCAGAGATCGGTACCATCACCCCATATCCTGGCCACCCACTTCAGCAATAACGCCTCATTCAGCATATCCATCTTCTTGACTCTGAGTCCTCCCTTACCCTTAGGCATCGTGATGATGTCCCAGTTGACAAGAGGTATGCCAGTAGAACCCCTTCCGTTCTTCCCCCACAGAAACCGCCGCATCAAACACTACAGCCTCCTAATCCCTTATGGCAGGAATCTTATGGAAGATATGTAAATCAGGATAGCCACCAGAATCGCCTTCCGCAGTACAAGACGCCCGCCCTTAGATAGGACAGTGGACTTCCACCCCACAAGCCGCTTCTCAAGCTTCTCTACCAGGGGCAGCCAATCTGCCCTCCTAGCCCTGCCAGCAGTCAGAGGAATCCCAAGATAGTGAACAGGGAGTTCCGTACACGTCATGCCAAGCAGAAGTCCACAACTAGCAGCCTCATCGTCAGCCACTGAAAACATTACTACCATGGACTTGTCGCGATTCTGGACCAAGCCAGACATCTCACTAAAAATCTCAAGAGTAGTCGCCATACCAGATACCTCTTCAATACCCCCCCCCCCTCAATGAAGAACATAGTATCGTCTGCGTACTGGATGAGGAGGACCCTTATATCATTTTTGGAGTAACCTCGAGTAATAGCACAACTCTGAACCCGGTCTACCATGCAAGCAAGAACGTCTGAGGCTAAGATAAACAACAATGGGGCCAAAAGGCAACCCTGCCTCACCCTCCTCTGAGGTTGGAAGAAGCCCCCCTCAGGCCACCCATTGAGGAGCATTGTCATCGAAGCAGTAGTCACGCAGTGCTTCATCCACGAAATCCAGAGTGGAGGGAAACTCCTCCTATGCAACGTCGCCCAGAGGAATTTCCAATCAATCGTATCGTACGCCTTCGCGAAGTCCACCTTCTATAGCACAGCCTTTCTTCCGCCTCTCCTCCAATCGGCAAGAATTTCATACGCAATTACCAAACAGTCCGCGATCTGCCTCCCTGGAACAAACGCCGACTGGCACGGGGACACTATGAGATCAAGCACCTTAGACAACCTTGTTGCAAAAACTTTGGCCACAATTAAGTAAAGTGCGTTGGAAACCGCAATAGGTCTAAGATCCTCAATTCTATTGGCACCTTCCCGCTTTGGGATGAGAACTAGCATCGCTTTGTTCACCCGTTCAAACCCCGCATTGCGAAGGCAGCACTCCCTCACAACCTCAAGAACCTCCTCCTTAACCACTCCCCAGAATTCCCTGTAGAAAGAAATAGGGAACCTGTCTGGACCCGGCGCTCACTCACCATTGAGGTCCCGAACCGCTGCCTCCACCTCCTCCATGGACACCTCCCGGATAAGGTTGGAAGCCTGGGAAGTAGAGATCCGCGTCGCACCAAGGCCCGTCCACTTCCACTGCCTGCTCGCCCCTCACAAAGAGAGGCCACGATAGTAGTCCACAGAAGCCCTTCCTACCTCTCTATTGCCCATGATTCTGACACCATCAAATATCATCGATCTGATGGCGACTCCGCGACGCCGAGCACTAGCCACACGGTGGAAGTAGGCCGTGTTGGCATCACCCTCTACGATCCACTTCTGCCTGGATCTTCGTTTCCACTCAGTGACTCTTTTCATGTCCTCCTCGTATATCTTCCTCTGCGCATGCCCTCTGCCTCAATTCATCCTCAGTCAAAGTCCTCAAGTTCTCCAAGTTGTCCAGAACGCTGACCACCCGCTCCGCCTCCTCCCTGACCACACGTCAGGTGTCCCTCGAAGATTTTTTATCCTTGCAGAGCCGCCCCCTCAACGATGTCAACTTCTGAACAAATCTGGAGGCAGCAGAACCGTCCACCAGAGTACTAAAGCAATGCGACGCCACTAAATCCCGGAATGAGTCCTCCATCAATCGAGCTTTCTCGAACCGAAAGAAGCCCCGCGCAATCGGGGACTCGCCAGAGTCCCATATAATGGGGGTGTGATCCGAACGGGTCCTGGGACTGCAGAAGACAAAAGCCAAGGGGAAAGCTTTCAAAATATCATGAGAAGCCAAGAACAGATCCAGGCACGATCAGGATCCCGCACTCCTCCACATGAACTTTAATACAGATGCATCCATAACTTCCAGCTCCAGCGAATCCACTAAATCGAGGAAGGTCTCTGAGCCCTAGTCCTGCCCTCCCCTCGGCCTTGGCCTGTCGGAATTGAATAATGTAACATTAAAGTCGCCACCAACCAACCAAGGAACCTCCCGAAACTTCTCCTTGGCCTGCTTGAGATCAACCCAAAGCTGATTTCGTGCCGACGACTGACACTGCCCATAAACGCACGACAACGCAAGGACGGTGCCCGATAAGCAGCATTCTAGCAGAACCATGATAACATGTGTTCCCTTCATCTCCGCTCTCTGGGCAAAGGATGCCCCCTTCCACGCGATGAGCATTCCCCCCACGGTACCATCCGCCCGACAGCACAGTAATCCGATATCGATCCCGCCCCCAAGGACTTCCATTCCAACCCCGACACAATCTCCAACTTTGTTTCCTACAAGAACACAATGTCGGAACTCCATTCAACAATCTCGACCCCAGGACCCTCCTCTTCTCTGGGTCACCCAGACCCCTTACATTCCATGAGAGTATCTTCATTTGGAACCACTTTGAGACCCTCCAATCGAGACCACCCCCACCATCCCCGTAATAGAAATCTTCATTTCCGAAATGTTTCGGGTTTCGATTTTAGTAGCACATGAGCTGAACCTTCTTCTATATCTTTTGGCAGATTTCTTCCCTAACTCTGCACATTCAGCGCCGATCTGCTCCACGCAAACCCCTCACCCTCTGTCCCCTGGCTCCGCTTCGCTCACCAGATCCAAAGAGTCACCTTTACGCTTGCCATCATCCCAGGCTCGATCCAAGATCTGGACATGAGTTCCCTCCACCGCAGTGTTGTCCCCAATCCCGGGAGCCCCGGCTTTGTTGTGGGTGACCAGGACACGCCCCCCAACATGCAGCGACCGAGAATGGTCGTAACCATGACTCCCCTCAGGCGCCCAAGATTTCCGGGCATCGAAAAAACCGAACATACAGTCGTGTCGCCAAAGCCGACCCGAATCCAAAGGTTGGTCCGACCAGGATCTGAGTGCAGTAGTATCTTGTCCGCCCAAAACTCAGATCCACGTGCGGTTCAGACCCATAAGCTCCCCCGAACTGAAGAGAAGATCCGCACACCCGACCCGCCAAAGGGGCTCCACGTCAGCGGTCCCCGAAACTGGATCGCCCATCAAAGAGACCTCAACCGCAACCGCAGAAACACCTCCCGAAGCAGAGAAGTCGGGAGAAATAACTCGAGAAACCGGTCTCGCCACGTGCGAGTCGAAGCGCCCTTCCACAGTGACCGCTTCACATTCGCGCCCTTTGGCTTCCCTACCCGACCGTGTCACTTCCCCCGCGGAATACGAAACGCCAGCCTCGTGACCTGCCGTGAGCGGCGGCGGCGGGAGGTCAAGCAACCGAACCCGAAGCCCGAAGGAGAAGGGCCCACCCGCAGCACCGCCTCCGACTCCGATGGAACTCCAACCGGGCACTCCATCTGAACCGTCACCAGCTCTGGGTCGGAATCCGGTGACGTACTGTCTTCAATGATTGCCAAAACAGTTCCCAAGTGCGCCAACGTCAGTGCCAGAGCACTGCAAGAGCGTGAAAGAAAAGGAGCACCACGAATCTGTGCAACCCGGGCAGCATAACGAAGTTCCGCCCCATCTGCGAACCTGGGCAACCTCCACGAAACCGCCCCGACCCCCCCGGTGGCGAGCAGCGCCGTCCCCTGTTGATCCGAGAGGCCCCTTGCACACACCCTTCTTGGTCCCAAGCTTATGATGTCGTCATCAAAACTGGTTCCAAGACAGCACATGAGCACCTTCTCCGCTGCCTTCTTAAACCAAGCCTCGCTGATACCCTACCGATCAACCCCAACCAGCAGACCCTGCATACGACCACCCATAGCCGAAATAGGGCTAGTAGTCTTCACGACAGGTCCCCCCACAATGCCACCCGCCTCTCCCATCGAAGATCCCACCATTACACTCTCCTCTGAACCAAGCGCGGATCCAAAGCTCGACACCCGGGCCACCCGACAACGGTTACTCCGATGGCCCTCCCCTCCACAGGCGAAGCAACGCATTGGTAGTACGCACAAATGCGCCATGTGGCCCCGCCCTCCACATCTGAAGCACCGCCGCTCAGCCTTGACGATCCAACCATCATCGCGCCTGTCATCCCGTACCCTGGGATCACGCGTCCCGCAAGCCCAACACCTTCAAGCTCAATCGCCCTGCCCCTCTCAAATCTCCGAACCTCCCATCGAACTCACTGCAAAACGACCGCCTTCCCACTCCGCGCAGACCTTCCCACCATAGTATTGATGCTTACTCCGACAAGGGTATCACCTCAGGGAACCAGTTTCGCGTATTGAGATCTTCATGTCCCAAATCTTCATGTCCCAAATCTCTAACCAGAAGGTGCCTCTATTGTTGTTGCATCATAATCAGATGCAATGTTGGCATTTAAGAGCATGCCAAACTTTGCCCAACACCTTCAGATGGTAATTGATCTTCCGACAGTGAATACATGGCATGCAGCCAAGTCATCGATCACGACCATAGTCATGGCCTCGACTTCCTCAACAATTGAAGAGTCCTCGTCCATATGAGCCAAGAAAGGCACTGTGAAGATTAAGTGTGGATAGTAGAAGTCTCGATCTTTTGCAGATGGTGAAAGATGACCTTGATGGTCGAAAGAGTATAATATGTAAGAAACTATTCCTACACACTAATATAACCTAATGTAGGTTGGCTAGAAATCTGTAGACCTACCATTCTGATCTCTTTGTCACTTGTTTCATATAATAAGTTGGCTGGAAAATGGCAAGCTCCTCGTAGAGGCCATTGATGTGGCAATAGCACTTCACAAGAGTGGTCTCCTTTAGATGCGGACCAGATCCGCATCAGTAAGACGAGACTTGGTAGTCTGCTGCGAGTATGCATGTGCTCATTCTTCCCACATCTCCTTCGCGGTACCCTTGTATAGGATGTTCGTCGCAATGTGGGACTCAACACTATTGGTCATCCATGTCATGACATGATTGTTAGCTCCTAGACAAGACGTGTAGTCCTATCAAGATCAATACCTTCCTCTAATTAATGATGAACAACTTGAAAATCCAAGACCAAAACACGTAATTCTGGTGCCCTTGAATTTGATAGAAGTACCATGCATCATCATAGAAGATGTAGAGAACATGATTTGGTCTCACCGTAAATTGTGATTGGGTTTTAGCAAAAGTGGTCTCTTGAAGATGTGGTTTCCTTTGTATGTCTTCCTAAAGCCATGCAAGAATATGAAGCTGCATTTTCAACAGGCAGCTTAACTACGATAATAATCAAAAAAAAAAAGTTTCTCCATCGTACACGGTGAATTACGTTTAGTGGATATGGTACCTATGAACTTTCCTTCATGTAGCAAGGAGGATTACCTCTTTAAAATGCAAGAGATGCTTGAGGAATAAAGACAAGTTCGGTGCTCTACCTGGCTGGAAATCTACAGTTCACATTGTTAAATTTAATTTCGAAAGAACATTGCCATATCGATCAATCGATAACCATGAAGACATTGGTGAAGAAGAAGAACAAGGAAGGACCACCCCCACGAACAATAAGAAGCAAAATAAAGGTGAGCTTACGTCCAGACATTGAGGGTCTCGTTATGGATGGTGAAGATGCTGAGGAAGATCTGCTTAAGAGGCCATTCAGCTCGGTAATATCCGAGAATGTACTCGTTGTCCTTGAGGTATTCTGGGAGGGAGTGATATTCCACCAGCTGATGCTTCACCTTCTTCCAAAGCTTGTTCTTCTCCTTCCCCCGCCCCTTTCTCCTCGCCCGCCTCAGATCGACACGCTGTTTCCACCCCTTCCATCGCCTCCTGAGAACCCCAAACGAAAAAACGCCAAACAAATGGTCTTCAATGAAGAGAGAACAAATACACAGAAATACTACTTCGATCTTGCATGCATAACCAGTACCGACGGGTATCGAATCCGAATGTCACGTGTGTCTTCTTCCTTCTGCGGCATGGCCGAAGGGAGCAGAGAGCGCCCCGGAGGGGTGCGGGGGATTTCTCTTCGGGGGTGGAAGAGAGAACGGGGGAACGATCGAGAGGCCGGGCAGAGTGATTTTAACGGCGATGCGAATAGCCGCGTGGAGGCCAGCGATTTCGTCAGCGACGTGGCAGCATTAACTATCCTGCCTCGTATCGTTGATTCCCGTGTTTTTTTTTTTTTTGAGCTGAAATGGGCATGTGGGTGGGGGCTGCTCGGATCACATTGCGTGGACTCCTCCGTCTGCTTTAGCTCAGGATGGACCGTCATGACACGTGGGGAGGAATATTCTGGTTGATCTTGAGATTGTTTACATGAGATTTTGAGATATTTTTATTTGAGGTTGGAGAACTTGCATCAATGTGTATGTAATTTACATGTACTGATACCATAAACGTTTATATTTTTTATTTTTTTGAAATGAAAATCATGTGGAATTTAGATCATCATATATCACCATGTTGTAATTAAAAATTCAACTTAATTCGATACTCCTAAGCCATACACCAAGACAGTGAAATTTTTAACGGTCTCAGAATTTCTGAAATTTAGCCATCTAGACATGTTAGGAACGTTTGTTTTCCACGGAAATTTGAAACACGTATTCCACTAATAGTTCTAAGCAGATCCTCCAAGTTTCGTTTCAAAAAAATGGACGTTTATGGCACCGGTGCATGTAAGGTTACATGCACCATGGTGCAAGCTCCCCAACCTCTTTTTTATTTAATGCTTATAGAAATATCTATGTGAAAACTTTATTTTTTAAATATAAAATACAATCTGACCTTTTTATACCGCGTTGACACGTACTCGAAATTTTAAATCATATATATAGGGTTGATGGGGCTGTCCCCGCCCGATTTTTGGACAAATTTTTTTTATTTTTTTGAAAAATATCGTCATGTATATTCATCTCTATATTCCCTCCTATATGACATTCGAATTTCGTCAGAAACAGAGACTCCTACGATCTCCATTCGAACAGGGTCGATTTAAAAAATCCTGCGACCGTTAAAAAAATGACGTCTGGATGGAGGCCGTAGGAGTTTCTGTTTCTAACGAAATTCGAATGACAAATAGGAGAGATATAGAGATGAATATATATATATATATTTGGTGATATTTTTCCAAAAATATGAAAAAAAATGCGAAAAATGGGGTGGGGGCAACCATGTTGGCTGCCTCTAGGTAGGAATGAGCATGGGCCCGGGCTGGGCCCGGTTTGGAAGGACCCAGGCCCAAGCCCGCTTAAAAAATTCGGACCTTGGGCCGGGCTTAGGCCCGCAAATTTTTTTTTCGGCCCAAGCCCAGGCCCGGCCCAATTCCTTTGGGCCGGGCTTGGGCCGGGCTGGCCCATCTCCCAATTAGATATTATTAACTTTGACTCTTTTGTTTCAAGTTAATCTCAACTCAAGTTACACAAGACAAAATTGTTTAAAACATGTACCATAATACTTGTGAAACAACTAAAATTCAATTCTACCAAATCCGAAGATTTCTCATTTTACACATGTGCATTCAATACTACATACTATGAAAGTCCCTCATTTATAGAAATTGAAATAGTGAACCAAACTTACCAGTTAACAATAACAGGTGCACCAGATCCTACATGTTAAAAAATGGGCATAAGACCCATATTGGATAAATGTACAATAATAGAAAATGTTCTGATTGAAAAAAATAAATACCAATAAATTCAAGCATAACCAAAAGAATCTAAACCAAATACTAATTAAGGAAAATTAGTTCTTAATTGAAATTACATTGATCATCAACTCATGTCACACGCTTGACTTTCTTGATTTATAAACATTGTATGAAGACATGATACAAGAAGAGAGTGCATATGAAATAGATGGGAGTTTTCATGCATGTAGGATTTGAGAAAGGATTTGGGCCCTCTTCGGGCCAGGCCCTTGGGCCGGGTCGGGCTGGGCCGAGCCATGCCCGAGCCCGGTCCAAAAAAATTTGGGCATAAATATTGGGCCCAAGCCTGGCCCGATATTCCTTTGGGCCTGGGCCGGGCTTTTTGGGCTAGGCTTCGGGCTGGGCCGGGCCGGCCCAGCCCAATGCTCATCCCTACCTCTAGGGGGCAGTCTCATTTTTCCCTATATATATAGGGGTAGGGAGCATGCACCCTGGGGTGTAGGAAACTCCCTGCACCCACCCCATTTTTCGATTATTTATTTATTTATTTTTGAATTAAAAGTTTAGGGGATTTACTTAATATGTTAAGGGGAATATGTGTTTTTAGTTTCATGCAAAACAAACATTCCTAGCACGTTCATCTAGATATGGTCGATTTCAGCAATTCCGAGACCGTTAAAATTTGGTAGTCTTGATGGAGATGATAAAAGTTTCGAATTAAGTAGAATTTCGAATGACAACATGGTGATACATGGTGATCTAAATCCCCCAAGGTTTTATTTTAAAAAATCAAAAAATAATGAAAAACTAGGCTGGGTTTAGGGAGTTACCAGCACCCGCCGAGGTAGGCTTTTTTCCCGTGTGTGTGTGCGCGCGCGCTCTTTGGGAGAACTAACTTGGTTTCATCCACCTTATTTTTCTCTTGTTTTTTATCTTTTTTAAAAATGGTTTCTTAGATGTTCGTTATTATATATTTATATTATGTCATTCAAGTTTTGTGCGAATAGAGACACATAATGCCTTTATTCAAATGAGAAGAATTTCAACAATACTGTGACCTTAAAAAATGATTGTCTAGATGGATGTCGTAGGAGTCTCTGTTTGTCACGAAACTTGAATGACATGATATAAAGATATAGTGATGAATTTTCACATACTCATTTTTCAAAAAAAAAATAAAAAAACAAGAAAAATGGGACATGGAGCTAAGTTAGCTCCTCCCATGGGGCAAGCCCATTTTCATATACATACATACATACATATATATTGGGGGTTGGAGAGCATGCACCTAGGTGCATGTAATTTTACATGCACCAAGGTATATATCTTCCATGTTTTTTTTACTTTTTTGGGAAATATCACCATGTATATTCATCTATATATCCCTCCATTATGTCCTTCGAATTTCTTCAAAAACAGAGACTCTTATGCCCTCCATCTAGAATATGTCGATCATCCGATTAGGAGAAATATATGGATGTACTTTACATTTCCTTATGTTCACTCTAACCTAGCTCCAAGCTCGTGCTTAGGGATGAAAACGAATGTGAACATATTTGTATCTGATCTGCTATCATATCATGATCTGCTATCGTATCCGTTTTATATATATTTTTACATTCGTATTCATATTTGTTTTAAAATGGATGCAGATATGGCTATCACCTTGACATTCATTAATATTCACATTCGTATTCGTATATTCATTTTCGTACTAAGTATAGTAATATATTTATGTCTACATGTGTGTAACAACATTTTGTGATTGTATTCACCATTGTTGGTATAATTGTTGTGAAATTACTATGTCTAGTATATCTATTTTATGTGTAAATCATCCCAAACATGTATATTTTAGTTAATCTATTAAATATTTATGTTATTATTCGTATTAGTTTTATATTCGTATTAGTTTTTATGATATGGTAACACATTTTTCACATTCGCCAATATTCATATCTGCATTCGTATTCATATTTTAAAATAGATAAGGATATGATTATACATACATATATATATATATATATATCTGTATCTGACCATATTCATCCTTGCTTGTGCAGGTCTGCACTTGGGAAGTACATGTGCATCTATCATTTTTCAATTGGGTACCTTTTTTGTTATTTTATGACTAAATATAAGTTTTTATGGTATTTTGCACAACATGCTTAGTGAAGTTGTGAGTGAGTTTGGCTAGATGATTGTTCAATTGTTGTCATCTCTAGAGATACACCCCTTAAGTAAGGTAGATCTCAAAAGAGGAGTCACCAACATGAGATAGATATTATACAATCAGTAGCTATCCAATGGATTTCAAAATACAAAAATATTAAGGGTTTAAAGAAAACTTTTTAAATACCACTTAAAACATCTAATATGTCCATACACTCTTATATCGAAGATGACAACCCTTTCTTATACCTTGCTATTAGGCCTTCCTACCATGGTTTTTTGCATGTCCAATTAATAATAAAAGTTGATCTTGAGGCTTCACGGTGTATGCTCAAAATCATTAGTTTTTTAAGTTAAATTTATTTCAATCCTTTTCAAGTCAGTCCTTTATAAAAAAATAATATTACATTTCCTTCACTCTCTTAAAACTTCATATGCCCTCATTTTTCATTCTAATTTATGACCCTCTCATTCTCTTTATTTATCTTCCTTTTTATCATGTCGTGTATATCTTCTTATTACCATGAGTTTTGTTACTCGCAATCTCGAGACCCTTGTTCTAATAAACAAGTTCATCAAAAGAAAAGAACTATAGATGACTCTAGAGACATAACAAACTCCACAAAAACCTAGAGAAGACCATTACCTCCCCAAAAAACCAAGACAAATACTATAGAAGTGATACTCAAATTAGAATAAAAGGTGGATAGGCCCATGTAGTTATTTTTAGAGCCACATATAACTTAAGAAAATACATTCACAATCGATTGAAAGCCTTCTTTATTGCCTTCCTACCTTCATTATGTGGACTTCCTTTGAGTATTTCTTCAAGTGTGTAATTAAACATACTTTATCGGTATTAGTGAATGAAGCTTCTACATTCACTATTGGCTAATGATATTAGAGATCTCCTGACTACTATGATTGCCTAGCATGTTCAGATACTCTATAGGTAACTAGTTGAATGTTGACTCTAGCATATCTGAAACCTCTGTTGAATCGATCATCCCTCTAATGATGTACTTCGATCTCTCCCAAGCTTTTTCTGGAGTCATACTTCTGGTGTATGGCATCAAGATTGTACGAGTCTAGATCACCTTGATTTCAACTAAGGGGAATGAATGATGGTTGAGATGTTGGACCGTATGAGTATGGGTCATGGGGTGATGGTAAGTAAGCAAACATGTTCTTTTTCTATTCCTAGGGAAATGCATAAGCAAGCCAGCTTACATGGAAGCAAGTGGGTAATAGTTCTGTCTTAAGTGAGTAGTGGGTCGGTTAGACTTTTGTGGGATTTTCTCACTTATCTCGTCACTGGTCCTATCTTTCCAGCTACTAGTGGTCTCAACCCTACTCTTTTCACACCTAAAGAGACAAACCATTTAGTTTGGATTAGTAACGGTTTAAATATTTATTATGGAATTCATCCTAATAGGTAGAAGATGAATAGGAACGAAATACATCAAGAAATTTAATCACACCTAAAGAGAACAAACATCTATGTTTGGAATGAGAATGATTCAACGATATGTTCCCCATCTAGTGTTTCAAAGGAAAAATAAGTTGAAATGTTTTATAAGGGATTGGTTGAAGAGAGGGATGGGTATATTGACACTTCATGTGAAGGACCAATCTAGATAAATAATTTTGATACAATTTAGAACATATTTGAGGATTTTGAATGTAAATCTGAGTCTAAAACCACTATAATCGTATATAAGGATCCCATGATTATAAAAAAATACATGTAAGATCCAAGATGTCACAAAAATTTAATGAACAAGAGATCAAAGGAGAAAGGTTGAAAAAACTACAAGAAAACAAGATTAAAAATGTTGTTATATTCAAAGATGAAAAGTATATTATTATGGGGAAACCTTAATTTACAACTATTACTCTGTCCATGATACCTTACCTGACCTTGACTTCTCAGCCTTATGCTTTTCATCCTTCATAGAAATTTATATCGTTCTACCCTGTATCATTTTCTCTAAGGTTTCAAAAATCAAAC
This sequence comes from Ottelia alismoides, assembly GCA_037367405.1. Lineage (NCBI taxonomy): Eukaryota > Viridiplantae > Streptophyta > Magnoliopsida > Alismatales > Hydrocharitaceae > Ottelia > Ottelia alismoides. The sequence continues at coordinate 271,804 of JAZKJV010001148.1, read as the reverse complement.
CGAACCGGCCCGTTCAATCGGTTAAACCAAGAACCGAAAGAAAAACAAACCAATCTAAAGCCGCTAAGTTATGCGATTAAAGGTTAGCCTAAGGTTTTAAGCAATCAGATCCTCAAGGTAGTGTGCTCCTTTGTTTGTCAGGATGAGGATTTGAAACCTTGGATAATAAAAGAAAAGGAAATTGTCAGGTGGCATAAGCTCACTAGATCAATGCAATCTCCAATCCCGAAGTGTTTACAGCTTCGGAGTCCATGAATGGTGGGCTTCCCCTGGACTAATCCCTGATGTGGAATAGAAGGAATAGGACTTAAACTAATGAGAAGAAATGAAACTTTTTGTGATAACAAGTTTGCAAAAAAAAAGACACCATTTGTTTGCTTTTCTCTTCTTCGTTACTTAGCATTCGCTAATTGTTATCTTATTATTTATGAAAACCCAACAGGTGTCAGTGAGCATTCACAAGGACTTTAGTAATCCAGCCAGCTAACATAATAGACATCCAGTCAGCCACAGTAGCTTCACTCTATAAGGTAGATGGTAATCTTTTTGTGTTTTTCCTTTCCAACTGATGTACATATAAATGGTTATAGTGGACCATGTATCATGTAAACTTTATTTTGTGAATGGAAAAGTATTGAAATACTCCCTTCTGAGTATTTTTATTTGCAATCTGATTTTGAATGTTAGTTGTGATTGTCGAATAAATTATTGCTGAGTAACCAGATCCGGATATGGGAGGATCCGACGACCCGGAATTGTGGTTGTGACAATATAAAATATAGATTTAAATCAGAATTTACATCACTTTGATTTGTCTGATTTAATCATTTATTGAATCAGTTTCTCTAATTGACTTCGAACTCTTTAGGATCAATTTCTAACTAATTATATCTAGAAATTAGTTCTATGAATTGATATTTGATCCAATTAATTCTCATTCATATAATTTCAAAGAAGAGTAACTAATATCCATCTGGTTTCATCATTCCCTCGAAATGAAAGTATCATAATATACTATCTATTATGATCCCATCAACCTAGAGCATACCCAATGCTCAATCATCCTGCATCCTTAAAGACTTTTAATAAAATCGAAGTTTAATCCCATATTTGGTGGTCTACTTTGAGGGTTTAGCAATAGATTTCTCAATCAATTATTGGGTGACACATATGCTTTCCAAAAGTATATACTAATATACTCATGTTCTTGTCTAGTTTCATAATCAAGATGACCATCGATCGAATTTGTTATGACCCCAATAAAATACGGGCACGCTCCTATTTTAGAATTCAAAATGTGTGAACTTGTATAGTTCTTTTTGAGAGGTCATACATTTCAAAATTCCTTTTACGTACACCAAGTCTCATGCATATAAACCTTGTCAAGTCTTTTTAACCTATTGGTCTGCCAAATGTACACACTCAGATATATAGATATGTATCTGTCTTTTGTCAAAAGATGTATACACATTCGTGAATGTATATAATAAATGTCTTTAGTATCTTAATCTCATCAAGTTGACTCTTTAACTTGACTCATCTGATACCTCTAAAATTCTATTCCTATATAGAGGACATACATCAAGAGTGTCCTATATCAATCTTTAGAGGATGTTACCATCTCTTTTCAAATTGGAGATCCTTCTTGAATATCACTTGATGATGTCAGCTATATCCTCGATCTAACTCTTTAGATCTACAACATGCATCAACCTCTATGATCTAACTTTTTAGTCAACATCTTTATGATAATAAGATGATCATGGTAGATAGCCCAATTTGTACAAAAGGACCTTATCATTAGTGCAAACATAAATATGCTTTAAAAAAGATAATGGATTGGAATAATTCGCAATAACTTTATTTCATCATGGTTCACCGTAAGGTTTGTCATGGACCTTATCATAATGAGACATGAACGTAATATTATCAATTAAATTCTTTTAATCTTTTAGAAACTTTTAATTATCCTGAATTTTTAGTAAAATCATTAATTGTATAAATATGATTTTCATGGGCAACACTTGGTTGGATTGTAGGTGTCTCTAGAGACAAAGAAACAATCAACTAAATCGAGAGTTAGCCCAACTAACTGGATGCTCTTGACTTGATATCTAGGTGATCAGAATTATAAAACATCTATTTTATCAACTCAGGTTGGTTGACGAAAAATCGATCCAAACCTTATATAGTTTAGTATTCGTTCATTCCTTCCGCTCATCAATATGAGATTTGCATTAACACTTGCTGATTTGTTCATCGACAAAATAAAGCGTAGGAACTTCAATACGAGGAGCGACCCATGGTCCATGGTGAAATCAAAAAGGAGCGACATGTATCAATGTCGCATCGATGAGGAGAAGATGGTAGAGATCACAATGAGCCCGCATAGAAAAACCACAGATGCAAACAAACCTTTACAATGTTGCACCATCCTGGAGCTCTTTCTGGTTGGGACTTACAATTCAAGATCCAACAAGGACAGAATGATCAAGATTTCAAAAGCCTCTCTCAGAGGATGTCTACATTCCAAGTTTTCCCATTCAAACATCATTTTGCAGCGAGAGAACTTTCCTCCTCAATTGCTTCTCTATCCCATTCTGGATCAGAAGCTACAATGGTGAAGAGAATGGTGTGATGTTTGGATTAATACTGCGATTCTCCAAAATCAATCAGCTTCTCACTCTAACTGACCCCAACAGAATCATTTTGAGTCTGAATTTTGTGAAGTTGGGCGGAGAATCGTCTCAAGCACTGGCAGAAGACTTGCATGCTTGTATCTGATTACTGTATCAACTATTGCTTGATGAGCAGAAGTTACTTTCTCCCCTGCGCATTCATCCCATCTCTCAGTAGTGATGTCTCCTTTATATGACATCACAAGTGAATTTATCATGTGGTCCTCTGAATCTTTTCCCTGAGTATTTTTTAACATAGTTGACGTTGTCCGGAGACGAAATGAAGCATTTCCATAAGATCCAAGTAGAGAAAGATGGAGAACATCAAGGGTTGCTGGGCTGTTTTCCCCAAACTGTGGGGAAAAAAGAGTTGGAGAAACAGTGCATATAAGGAGAAATTGCAGTTAATTTATTAAATTTCTACGTAAGAACAGTAAAAAATGAAAAACATTAAATTAGTGTAATCTATATCTAAATGAAGAACATGAGCTTTCATCTTTCGCCACCAAACATATCGCCCATCATGCCTTTTGAACCCATCTGTTTCATCAAACTTTGCAAACCACCCATGCCCCCTATTTGCTGCAGCATCTGTTTGGGGAGGACCTTGCTCATGTGCTGCGCATTCATGTTCCGGGACAATGCACTCATTTCTCCCTTCTTGGGAATTTTGAGACCCTTCATCTTGCTCCAGATCTTGGCAAGCCGCTTGTACTCCTCCAGCATCTCCACAACATCTCTGACAGACCGTCCAGAACCCCGTGCAATCCGCATGATCCTTGATTCATTCATAAGCTTTGGATTTGTACTGTCCAGCTCTGCAAAGAAAATGAGAACAATTTTCATCCATAACCATCACACACATCAATCAGATAACATCAAGACACTGGACTTGGGGAAAAACCTGCAAACGGAAAGCGTACATATGTGAAACCAAATTACCCTTCCTTTTGAAGACTTGTAAGATGCAACACTTGGTAGATCATCACTATGCTACTATAGTTTTTTTTAAGCTTTTGGGTTACAACTTACAACACCACCATTATAGGATTCAAACACTTGGCACAATTATTACAGTAAAAATTAATCAGACTGTCATGATCTTTGCTTTCAAAATAGAATGGCACTGACAATTACATCAAATGGAAATATTTAGGATCCAAGATTATGGTGAAGGTTTTTTGGAAGAAAAATGCAGTTGAGTGCAAAAAGGAACTCCTTCAGATGTAATCATCGTAAAATAGATGTGAGATAAGCTACCTTCATTTGTCATGGAGTCCATCATAGTCATGTATCTTTTAATCTTTGCCTGGCTTTCCTTTTCATGACCCTTTGGCATCAATTCTGAGCTAAATCCAGGCAACATGGAGAAGACCTGCAAACATGAACCAAACTCTTGGCCAAGTTCAACGTCACCGATGGAAGGAGATAAAATTAAGTTGTCTTCATCTAATTTATAATTTTAAATAACTTGTAAAAAAATTCCTCCCTGCTTTTACGTCCAAATTCATTGTGCTCTGAATAGTCCCGATGCAGGACTTAATTTTTAGATTGAGCCCCATTGCGGTATTTCATCGTCTTCTCCATTGAAAGAACCAATACCTTTAAATTTTCAAACCATGTATCATTCTCTCCCTTGATTACTTCCTCCACACCTTCATCAACCCCTTCTTTCCGTTATTAACACCAGCGACCATGCCCTCATCCCTTCACTATTTTGTACTGCCTCATGGCAGCTAAGAATTGAGACACGATAAGACCAACAAACAGCTCCTCGAGATGGAGCGAGCACCATTGCTACCACCTTAAATGTGAGGACCATTGCTACCATTGCATCCTATCTCATCTTTTACTTTTTTTGGCAATCTCTTTAGTTGGCGATAACTATTCCTCGTGATCATCATGGTGCATTACAAGATCATGGTTGGAAAAGGGTCATGGGTGAGGAGATGGATGCTCTTACATCCAGGGGGACATGAGATCAGGTGCCTTGCCCATCTGGCGTGAAGTCAGTTGCCTACAAATGGGTCTTCACGATCAAGCAGTATCCAAATCGTACGATTGACAAATTAAAAGCTAGACTAGTGGCCAAGGGCTTCACTTAGACTTATGGAGTGGATTGCTTCGTAAAATTCTCACATGTGGTCATATTAGGCTTGGTTTGCACTATTCTTTATATTATGGTCAACAATAATCGGGCCATATTCCAGCTTGATGTGAAAAATGCCTTCCTATACGGTGATCTTGAGGAAGAGGATTACATGATGCAATCCCCCAGGTACTCTATCGAGGGGGAATATGTATGTCGACTCGGTAAGGCAATCCACGACTTAAAACAAAGTCCACGGGCTTGGTTTGATAGGTTCACCACTAAGATCAGCTCTCTTGTTTTTCAGAGGATGGTATATGACTACTCTGTTTTTGTCAAAAGACGACCTACTGGTGTAGTGACATTGGTTGTCTATGCTGATGTTATAGTGGTGACCGATGATGACAAAGCAGGTATTTCAAAGATCAAGGGCTTCCTCCAGAAGGTGTTTGTCACAAAGGACCTTGGTCATATCCGTTGTTTTCTACGTATAGAGATAATACGCATTACATAGGGGCTACATTAATCACAGAGGAAATATTGCTTGGACATTCTTACCGAGGAAAATTTGCAACCCATCCGGCATACCAGTAAAAGCACAGAGGCGCACCATCTCTATTGATCCTGAGTTTAAGGATCCTACACAATACATAAGCCTAATAGGTAAACTACTCCACCTAACTGTCACCAAGCCTGATATATCATATGTTGTCAGTAGAGCAAGCCAGCAAATAGAGAGACCATGTTATAACCATGGGCATGATGTTCTCCTAATCCTTCATTATCTAAAAGGATCTCCAGGGTATGGCCTTTTGTACAAGGCCAAGGACCACACCAACATCACTGCTTATGCTGATGCAGATTATGCTAGTTCTCCTTGTTGGAATAGTTGTTATGTGCGCCTATTGAGTTGTAACATGGTAAATGGATCCTGGAGAAGATCTATTTACCCCATCCAGTGTTTAGTCTCACAATGTCCAGTGGTGGGACTTGGAGGCTCTGGAGAGGCTATATAAGGAGCCCCAGACCTCCTGTATCCATTGAAAAAAGCAACAGAAGCATATGCCCCTTTGAGGGCTTCTCTCGTGGTTTCATCCCGCTCCTCACAGAGTAGGGTTCTACGTTAAATCTTTGTGTTCTTCATGTTTATTCTTCTATATTCTCTGATTCCGCTTCCGCTTTCTATTTCTTAACATGGTATCAGAGTGGGTTCGATTCTCGAGGAATTTTAATGTTCTTTATTTATTTGAGATTCGATTGTAATGGGTTATTTGAGGATTATTATTTGTTCAAGATTAGAGATTTATTTACTAACATGGGTTTCTGAAAACCCTATATCTGCACGAAGTCATCCTTGATTTCCGCAAGTTCTGAAGTTCATCTATGACAAAGTTTTCGAGGGTTTTCTTTCAGAACCCTAAATCCAGTTTCTGGCGTGCACGATGCTGTGTCCTTTGCTAGCGCCGTATGGACTTGCGACCCATAGCATTACAGGTGAAGCTGGCGACGCTTCCCAAGACCCGATGGCTGCGCGCCTCTCTCTCTCTCTCTCCAGGCTTCCTAGCCGCACAAGGAGGCGGAATCTTCAGGCGCACAAGGCAACAGATCAGGGCAGCATCAATATCCAGACGCATAAGGAGATGCCACATAGAACGCAAGGCCGCCAAAGCAGCGCATCTCCAGGCGGAGCCACAAACAGAACGCAAGTCTATCAAGCCGCCAAGCTTCCCCCAGGTCGTGGCATGCCCCTGTGAAGAAGGGCTAGATGGAGCCCTCCAGTTGCAAAAAAGGAAGCGGCGCTTAATCCTGGAGTCCCAACGAGCGGTGAAATCTCGCTCCAAGCGGCGCAAACATCCAGGCAATGCCCCGAGCGGTGCGCTCTCCCCACAGGGCTTTGCCCAGTTGGCAGCGCGATTCCCGATGCTCAGGCGGCAAGCGGCGCATCCTGATCTCGCACACGACGCTCCCCCCAAGCGACATCAGGCCGAGCTCCTCACTCCATGCCGCAAACTCCGATGAGGCTCCATCCTCATCTCCAGGCCATGTATCCCAAACATGGGGGCGACAGCGCATGGTAGGAAGGGTTCCCACGATGGGAATCCTAAGGGGGGTGGCGACTTTATTTTAAAAAAAGGAAGACCAAAAGGGGTTGCGACCTGTTAAAAAAAAGGGTGAGAAAGTTGGGCCCAAATGGGCCACGTTGGTTTTTCAAAAAAAAATTGTGTGTGATAAAAAGAAGAAGAAGAAAAGGAGCGTACAAGAAAAAGCCGTACGCTTATATTAAAGAAAAGGGGGGAGAGATGTTCAAAAAAATGTGTGAAAAGCCGGAAAAAATGTCAACGGCTTAAAAAAAGGTTTCAAAAAAAAGAGTGACGGCTTAAAAAATGATGAAAAGCCGCAAGGAATTTTTCGATAATTATTCATGTTTTCCCCATTATCTAGTCTTCTCCCAACTTGGTCGACGTCCATGTTTTCCGACAAGTATGGGAGAAAGGGGGAGTATGGTGTAGAGTCTCAGGTCTTCTCCAGATTTCAGATTCCAGATTTAGATGTCAGATCCAGACCGATCAGATTTTCAGGCTATACAGTTTTCAGATGAAGATTCTCCATGTGCAAGTTTCAGACTCGACGAGTCCACAGTATGATGCGCAGTTGTTTAGACTCGACAGATTGGTCAGAGTCCAAGTTCGAGGCACTCCATGTTGAGAGGTCCATTTTCGAGATCTCCAGAGAGAGACTCATTTTCAGACACGCACGAGTATGCGATCATATTCAGATGAGCACATGTTTGCCATCTTTTGTTATGGTCCCCATCTTTTCTTGTTTTCAACCAGAGTTTTCATGTGAGCCATAGGGACTCCGGAGTAGAGGACCATTCCCTATGCCATGTTAGCAAGGGTTTTCATGTGGTATCATAGGTACACAAGAGTAGTGCACCATTCGCTGTGCCGGATAGGAGAGACTCAGTTCTCCGACGAGGAGACTTTTCATACTCCATTCTCCAGCGACCGTGGACTCCGACGAGGATTGCACAACCATGACTCTTTTCAGTTAGGCCCTTTTCAGAGATGGAGCAGTTGTCCACATTATTGTGGCAGGCCAGAGTACTCTGACGAGGAGACTCACTTTCAGTTGCAGTGACTCTGACAGGCGCAATTCAGAGCACATGCTCTCCGACGAGGAGATCGTCCTCCTCACCTGCACGACATGAGAAGCAACGTCCTCGACAACAGCAGTTGTGCGCGTTGGGTTGATATTCTCTGTAGTGTCATGTAGCGTTGAGTTGAGTTCCTTTCTGTTTATCCAAGCTGAGCATTGCATGCTCCAGCTTGAGGGGGAGTGTTGGAGTAGTTGTTATGTGCGCCTATTGAGTTGTAGCAGGGTAAATGGATCATGGAGAAGATCCATTTACCCCATCCAGTGTTTAGTCCCACATTGTCCAGTGGTGGGACTTGGAGGCTCTGGAGAGGCTATATAAGGAGCCCCAAACCTCCTGTATCCATTGAAAAAAGCAATAGAAGCATATGCCCCTTTGAGGGCTTCTCCCGTGGTTTCATCCCGCTCCTCACATAGTAGGGTTCCACGTTAAATCTTTGTGTTCTTCATGTTTATTCTTCTCTATTCTCTGATTCCGCTTCCGCTTTCTATTTCTTAACACTCCAGAAGAAATGTGATCTACCACTAGCTATGAGATGTGTCAGAGTTATTGATCCTTTCTATGTATTTCTTATTTTTCGTATTTCTTATTTTAGTTATGTAACACCCTTTAGGGTTTCACGCTATATAAGAAACCATAGACCCATGGAAGAAGACAAGTCATTCGTTCTCTCATCTTTTTCCACATAGTATTAGAGCAGTGGTCCGAGACCAGGGTTATGACCTAGGTCCTGAATCCACAGCCATCCCCTCTCGCATTCTCCTCTCGCATTCTCCTCTCGCAAGTCCTTGCACGCGCCCTTACATCTGCTTAAAGCCCCATGCATGGATCTCTCAAGGCTGCACACATCTCATGTGCCCGACAACCTCCCCATGTGGTTGCCTAGGGCCTATAGCACCATTCTCGGCCGCCATGTTGCCCAGGCAGGCCATCTGGGCTCCCAGGTCGTTGCCTACCACTACCTACGCGTCACCCAGGCAGGCCATTGGTAAGCTCAGTTGAGAAATTCAGTGGAATTTCGATGAAATAGCTGGAAATTGGAGAAATTACATGAAAACTTATTTTTTTATAGGAATAAGCTTTCTAATATTTTCTGAACAATAAATGAGATAGAAATACACAGTTTTGTGCTAATACTAGGATATTAACATTACATGTTACCTAAAATTTCCATCCAATCTCTCCAACAGTCGTAGTATGTCGTTCAAAGCCAGCATCAGATTTAAAGTCAAAACTTGCGTCTTACCAAAAAAACTTTGAACTTAGAGAAATATTTAATTTTAAGGGATAAAATAAGACACACATACACAAACACACATACACAAACACACACAAACAAAACACAACTTTTTCTAACATGTATGCCAAATAGATGCATTGTAGAGCTTGTGATCGAAAAATTTATGTTATACGAGACACAAATCAATTAATACCAAGAAACAGAGTAACATTCATAAGCATAATCTACGTCCAACCTTATAGTAGGATACTAGTTTTAGTCACAAGACATGGGAGGTTGCTAACAACCTAGCACTGATACAACCGCATGTACTCCTTGTAATAGAGAGAAGCAACAAGAAAAAGAGCACTAGAAATGAGCAAACTTCTATTGTCTTGTGAGATAAAATGATGCAATGTAATGCACCAATATGTAGAGCTCAAAAAGTGCCACAAAGTGGCTGAAATTAGGTGAAAAAGTGGACTAAGATTGTTTGGAGAATGAATTTCAATGAAATGTGGCCAAATTCCACCTTTTCTGTTATTTCAGTAGAATTTCGATCGAAATGGATCGAAATTCCACTGAAATGGACCAAAATTCCATCGAAATGGATCGAAATTACATCGAAATGGATCATGCGGTTTGAGGATCTTGTCGCCAAACTACGGGATATCATGCCTCCTATCACTACGGACTCGCCAGGAGGTCACTCAGACATAGCAGCTTCTGCATCTGCCAGCATGTCAGCCACAACTAGCACATCAGGTAGTGTTTATGCCTTTACGTCCTATCACATTTCTGATGTTTCGAAATGGATTATGGACTCTGGTGCGACACATCATCTCTGTCGAGACAGAGATAAATTTACATCATACAGGGAGGTTCCACCAGGGAGATCGGTAGTAATAGCAGATGGGACTCATTCCCTCATCATTGGACAGGGAGAGATCAGTTTGACACCCTCCATCAGAATATAGAATGTTTTGCATGCTCCAGGTTTCTCATTGAACTTACTTTCTATTAGTCAGTTTACAAAGGATTTGCATTGTCGGGCTATTTTTGATCCATCGTCTCTAATTTTTCAGGACATTCTAACGGGCAGGGTGATTGATTGTGGCTGTGAGCAGGATGGTCTCTATCGGTTGTTCCACACCTCCTATGCTGGTGTCTCATCTCAGTCCAGTGGAATTACTTCTCCCTTTACTTGGCATCTGTGTTTTGGTCATCTTCCTCTTCAGAAGCTTCGACATATCTTGCCCCAGATTTCACCAAAATCTTCTTTTTAGTGTGAAGCGTGTCAGTTGGGGAAGCATCACAGATCTACTTTCCCTAGTCGTGAGTCTCGAAGCAGTCGCTCCCCTTTTGAGTTGTTGCATGTTGACATTTGGGGTCCGAGTCGTGTTCCTGATCACCAGGGACACAGGTTTTACCTAGTGGTTGTTGATGATTTCTCTAGATTGTCTTGTGTCTTTTATTGAAAAATAAATCAGAAGCGGGGGATGTAATCAAAAATCTTATCAATGAAGTTCAGAATGTTTTTGCTTCTAATGTAAAGATTGTGCGTACAGATAATGCCTTAGAATTTTGCACTCGTGCTCTTTCACAATTCTTCTTGTCTCGTGGCATTATTCATCAAACAACTTGTGCCTACACGTCTCAACAGAACTGTGTTGCAGAAAGGAAACATCGTCATCTTCTTGATATAACTCGGACTTTACTCATTTATAGTTGTGCTCCTCTGTCTTTTTGGGGTGATGATGTTCTTATGGCATGTTATCTGATCAATCGTATGCCATCTTCTATACTGGGTGAGAAAGTTCCTCTTTCTGTTGTCTTTCCTGACAAGGAGTTGTTCTCCCTAACTCCACGTGTTTTTGGTTCAGTTGCGTTTGTTCATAAACTCATTCTGGGGATTGACAAACTCTCACCTAGGGCTATCAAGTGTGTGTTTCTAGGGTACTCTCGTACTCAAAAGGGTTACCGGTGCTATGATCCGGTGAATAAAAAATATTATGTTAGTGTTGATGTCACCTTCTTTGAGTCTGTGATGTATTTTTCACCTACAGGTGACAGGATGACTCCTTTCGCTACTGATGATGAAATATATGCGCCACCTCCTCCTCTGTGTCAGTCCGATAACATATCAACTCCTGTTGTGCCACCACCGTCACCACCACCACCTCCGCAACCACCAGTCCCACCTTAACCGAAGTTTTATACCCATCATTTGAATCCTGCTCATGGAGGTCATCATTCATCCACCACGTCCCAGGTATGTCCACATTATATTAGTAACGATGGGACTGACAATGCACAAGTGCAGGACAATGACATACAGGTGGATACTACTGATGATTTGGATATACCTATTGCCTTGAGGAAGCCTAAGCGGACGTGTGCTCATATCCACAGTCCACTTGCTTAACAGGTTTCATTTCATCGCCTCACTGGTGATTTTCAGAGATTTTTTGTTGCCTTATCTACCGTGGAGATTCCACGGAATTATCAGAATGCTTTGAAAGACAGCAGCTGGCGGCACTGTTGTAAAAGTCGGCCGACTAGGCCGACTAGTCGGTCCGACTAGTCGAGTCGGGGGGTACCCGACTCGACTAGGCCAAATCGGCCAATAGTCGGTCAGACCCGATTAATCGCCCGATTAGTCGGCCTAGTCGGCCGACTTTTGCATAGAGATTTCTCGGCTGACTTTTGCATAGGGATTTCGGATATATGTTTCGAAGCAAACCGTAAACTCGACTACTAGTTTAGAATTAGATGAGATTTAGGGCTTGTTGTTAGACAATAAGATGAGATACTTAAGGTTACATGCTAATAAGTATAACTCACAAATAAATTAAAAATATAAAAACAAAAAACACTAAAAATATTAAATAAAAATTATAAGAAAATTCTGTATACTTCTGTACTTTAAATTATAGTTTTTTATCTAGATATAAAATATCAACTAATTAATATACTATCCTGGATAATTTTACTTAAAACTTTGTGATTTAATTTCATGTTGGTTAACTTATATAAGATTAGAATTGTGTTTATTACGCCTAAATGTTCGTTAACTTAGATACTTCTTGTTGATTTGCGTGATAGTTAGGTAACTTAGGTTATTTATCTTTTGTGGTTGTTGATTAGCTTTGTATTAATTTATTTCTAACTTTAACTCGTGCTATGTACCAAACACTTTGTTCTTAACATTTAGTCTGTGCTATGAACCAAACATTTTGTTCTTAACTTGCTTCGTTTTTTCTTCTGTTGCTATAATTTTTTAAACTCTCAAAAATATTAAAACTGCTAAATATATGAATATAAATGAGAGTATATGTTATAAAACTTGATTTATATATTTAAAATAATATAAAAATTCAAAACCGACTAATGCCCGACTAAATCCGATTACTCTCCCGACTGCCGATTAATCCTTAGTCAGTGACCCTGCCGACCGAGTACCGACTTCTGCAACCTCGGCTGGCGGTTAGCCATGGAGGAGGAAATGGCTGCCCTGTGGTCTCGTGATACATGGAGCTTGCTAGCTGCTCCCCCAGGAGCTTCTGTGGTCAGTTGTAAATGGTTCTTCACTGTCAAATATAATGCGGATGGCAGTCTTGATCGCTATAAAGCAAGGCTAGTGGCACGTGGATTCATTCAGACCAATGTTGTGGATTATATGGACACCTTTTCTCCTGTTACACGTCATTCAACTCTACGTGTTCTTCTATCCGTCGTTGTGGTATGTGATTGGCCCTTGTTCCAGCTTGATGTTAAAAATGCCTTTTTATATGGGAATCAAGGCCTTAACAGTCGAATTTCGATTTCGTTTCGGTGAGGGACCAAAACGAAATTTTGGCCGAATTTCGGTCGAAATTCGACCGAAATTTCGGTCATTTCGGTGGTTTTTTGAACTAGCCCCCCCCCCAGATTTCGACCGATATAGGCCATTTCGGCCGAATTTCGATCACCGACCGAAACCGAAATTCGACCGAAATTCGGTCGAATTTCGGCGAAATTTAAGGCCATGGGAATCTGCAGGAAGAAGTCTACATGCAACAGCCTACGAGGTTTGCTGCTGAGGGGGAGTATCAGATGGTGTGTAGACTTCACAAGGCCATATATGGTAATAAACAAAGTCCGCGGGCATGGTTTCAGAAGCTTTCAGATCTCATTCAGAAGCAAGGGTTCATAAGATCAAATGCTGACCACTCTTTATTTGTCCAGAAGACTTCCAGAGGTACTGTTGTTATTATGGTATATGTTGACTACATAATTATTACGGGAGATGACATGCAGGGGATAAAGATGGCAAAAGCATTTTAGGCCATCAGTTTGTGACGAAGGATCTTGGTACTCTACGATACTTTCTGGGATTGGAATTTGCGAGAAATGCGTAGGGCCTTGTGATGACCTAAAGGAAATATATTACAGATATGCTTGTTGAGACAGGTATGATCGGGTGTCGACCCTCCACTACTCCCATGGATCCTAGTATGAAGCTATATGGAGATGATACAGAGGAAGTTGACAAAAGAAGATATAGAGAAATGGTGGGAAAACTTCTCTATAATACTATCACTAGACCTGACATTGCTTTGCGGTTAGTCGGATGAGTCAGTTCATGGAACAGCCCAGACAGGTGCACATGGATGCCGTATATATGATACTAAGATATCTAAAGACGTCTCCAGTTGCAAGACTATTGTTTAGGAAAGAAACAAATCTCTTTACCTCTGCATGTGCTGATGCGGATTATACAGGATGTCCTAGAGATCGGAAATCTACCTCAGGTTTTGCAGTGTTTGTTGGAAGTTCCTTAGTTTCTTTGAAAACCAAGAAACAGACAGTGATGGCTAGGTCTAGTGCTGAATCTGAGTACAGGGTCATGGCACAGGCAAGCATGGAGATGATGTGGGTTCGATTCGTATTAACATATCTGCATATAGATGTACCATTACCCATGCAGTTACAATATGACAATCAAGCAGCATTATTTATTGCTAATGCATTTCATGAAAGGACGAAGCATATTGAGGTAGACTGCCACTGTACTAGGGATATGATTTAGAAATTTTGATTTCTACTTCCCATGTCAGTTCAGGAGAGCAGACTGCAGATATCTTTACTAAGTCATTGCTTAGAGGGTCATTTCAGAAATGTACTTCCAAGCTGAGCATGATTGACATCTATGCTCCATCTTGAGGGGGAGTGTAAAGATATTTCTAGTATTTATGTACTCGTGTGTTATGTTTATTTTGCTATTCCACCTTATGTAATTTACCCATAGGCTTCCTCTATATAAGAGAGCTTAGGGTTCCCTGGAATAAACAAGTTCTCATTTTCGTTTCCACCAACAATTATCATCTGTGATAGTTATCATTGTGCCAGTTCCAATACGATGTGATATCTTGATGTTGTGATTGCTCATATCCAATGAAAATTCTGTGCAAACTAATTCCAACAACTCTACGAAAGACATGGACATTCGCAATTCCAAATCTCGCAAGACCGGACAACTAGAGTCACCATTACGACTATTCAATTCAAACATGCAATATACGAATGCCATTGACTATCTATAAAATGCATCAATGTCATCTTTGATCATGCATAAGCACAATGTTCCACTAAAACTGTTGGGAAACGTGAATGAGATGATTCTATTCCATAGCCCTAGGCTCTCTTATATAGGAGAGTAGCCTATGGGTAAATTACATAAAGGGAATAACAAGAAAAAGAAATAACAAAGAGATACAATAACTCAATATGCGTCAACACTCCCCCTCAAGATGGAGCATAGATGTCAATCATGCTCAGCTTGGAAGCACACTTCTGAAATGGACCTCGTAACAATGCCTTGGTGAATATATCTGCAGTCTGGTTCTCTGAAGTAACATGAGATGTGGCAATGAACCCTTTCTGAATCATATCACGTATGAAGTGACAATCCACCTCAATATGCTTGGTCCGCTCATGGAATGCAGGGTTGTTTGCAATGAACAAAGCAGCCTGATTATCACATTCCAAGTTCATAGGAAGTGGTACATCTAAACATAAATCTGTCATCACCGCTTTCACCCACATCATCTCTGTAGTAGCCTGGGCCATAGCCCTATATTCGGATTCAGCACTAGATCTAGCTACCACAGTTTGTTTCTTGCTCCTCCATGAGACTAGGGCATCTCCAACATAGACAGCATACCCTGAGGTGGATTTTCTATCCTTAGGACATCCTGCATAGTCTGCATCTGCGCACGCTGAGATAGAAATCCCTTTTCCTTTCTTGAATAGCAGACCTTTACCTGGAGAAGATTTGAGATATCTAAGTATCATATTTATTGCATCCATATGCACTTGGCGTGGCTGCTCCATAAACTGGCTCACACGGCTCACTGCAAATAATATATCTGGCCTAGTGACCGTGACATATAACAATTTGCCTACCAGTTCTCTATATCTTCTCCTATCAACCTCCTCTGTGTCATCATCATACAGCTTCATGCTGGGGTCCATTGGTATCGTAGCAGGTCGACACCCTAGCATACATGTCTCACTCAGTAGATCTGTAACATACTTCCTCTGTGACATGACTAATCCATACGGATTTCTAGCAAACTCCAGCCCCAGAAAATATCTAAGGACTCCCAGGTCCTTGGTGACAAACTCGGTCCCCAGCCTTTCCTTTGCCTGCTTAATGCCCTGGTCATCATCACCTGTAATCAAGAGATCGTCAACATAAACCATGATGACAACAATACCTCTTGCCGTCTTCTGTACAAACAAGGAATGATCAGCATTGGAGCGTTTATATCCTTGTTTCTCAAAGAGGTCTGACAGCTTCTGGAACCATGCTCTGGGGCTCTGCTTAAGGCCATAGATGGCCTTATGTAATCTGCAAACCTTGGAACACTCCCCCTCAACAGCAAAACCAGGTGGCTGTTGCATATAAACTTCCTCCTGCAAGTCTCCATACAGAAATGCATTCTTCACATCCAGTTGATAGAGTGGCCAGTCTTTAGTAACTGCAACTGATAAGAGGATCCGCAGAGTAGAATGACGAGCCACAGGGGAGAACGTGTCAAGGTAATCTACCCCATATGTCTGTGTGAATCCCCGTGCAACTAATCATGCCTTGTACCTGTCAATGGAGCCATCTGCATTGTGTTTAACTGTAAACACCCATTTACAACTCACCGGGCTGACATCTGGAGGTATAGTAACCAAACTCCATGTTCCTCTAGACTGAAGTGCCGCCATCTCTTCCTCCATTGCTAGCCGCCATCTAGAATCCTGCAAAGCCTCATGGTGGGTCCGTGGAATGTCTGCAGCTGAAAGTGCCAATGCAAACGTCCTGAAATGTCCAGATAGCCTCTCAAAAGACACCGCGGCTGATATTGGATACTTGGCACAGCTTCTCTTTTGTTTGCGTAGAGCGATTGGAATATCCAGATTATCACCATGCTCCTGTAATGCATCCTGCTGAGAAATGTCGTTAGATCCATCAACATTAATAATTTCATTACATACCATAGGCGAGCTAGTTGACTGGTCAGGACCATGAGCTGTATGCGGCATGCGGGTGTAATGGAATGGTAAAGGGGATACTGTAGATGGTGGTGGTGGTGGCGGTGATGGTGGTGGTGATGATGGTGGTGATGTTGGTGGTGCCATGAATACTATATCAGGAGATATAGGTGGTGGCTGCATATTTCCGGATTCTGAAAAATACATAATGGATTCAAAAAATGTAACATCTGCACTGATCATATACCGCCGACGCACAGGGTCAAAACACTTGTACCCCTTTTGAGTTCTGGAGTACCCCACAAAGACGCACTTGACAGCCCTAGGAGAGAGCTTGTCAGAGCCAGGCGACAACTGGTGGACAAAGGCAACTGACCCAAACACACGAGGGGTAAGAATGAACAGATCCTTGTCAGGATAAATAAGTGAAAAAGGAACTTGTTCATTCAAGACAGACGAGGGCATACGATTGATAAGATAGCATGCAGTGAGGACGGCATCACCCCAGTAGGAGTACGGAACATGACTCTGAATAAGAAGTGACCTTGTGACATCAAGTAGGTGACGATGTTTCCTTTCTGCAACCCCATTTTGTTGAGACGTATGAGCGCAGGATGTTTGGTGTATAATTCCTTTAGAGGAGTAGTAGTTGGCTAGATTGTTGGTGCACAACTCTGAGGCATTGTCACTTCTCATAATTTTGACAGTTGTGGAAAAAACATTCTGAATCTCATTTAGAAAGTGAATAATAATATTTCCTGCTTCGGACTTATTTTTCATTAGAAAAACCCATGATGCTCTAGAAAAATCATCCACAAATACAATATAAAACCTGTGCCCCTGATGATCGGGAACACGACTCGGACCCCAGACGTCGACATGAAACAACTCAAACTTGGAGTTACTACTCCGACCTTGACTACTGGGAAAAGATGACCTGTGATGTTTTCCCAACTGACACGCCTCACACTGGATAGGTGTGTGAGAAAGACTATAAGGTAGGACTAGACGCAACTTCTGAAGCGGTAAATGACCAAAACGCAGATGCCACAGGAGAGGTGATACTTGTTCTGCGGGAGAAGCTGTGATTCCGGCAAATGGGGTCTGGTTCAGACGATAAAGGCCTCCTTGCTCATAGCCATGACCAATCACGTTGCCCGTACGGATGTCCTGAAAAATCAATGAAGATGAATCAAAAATAGCTCGACAATGAAGATCCTTCGTAATCTGACTAATTGACAACAGATTCATAGAAAAATGCGGTGCATGCAAAACATTCTTGAGCTGCATGGAAGACGTCAGTCTAATCTCCCCCTGACCCGTGATAGGAGAATGCGTGCCATTGGCAATAACTACTGTCCGTCCTGGAGGAATCTGAGTGTATCCTGTAAGTAGGCTCTGGTCGCCACATAGATGATGTGTAGCGCCAGAGTCCATGATCCATGGCAGTGTATCAGATCTACTACTGTGGAGTGCAAGTGTACTACCTGAAGTACTCGTAGAGGCAGAAGCAGAAGCAGCAGCATCAGTATGACTCTCTGTCGACGGTGCTGGGCCAGATGGTGGGATAATGCCCCTGAGACGGGCAACCAGATCATCAAATCGTTGATCCAGTGTAGCTGCAGACGGGGGCTCTATCTGCTCAACGGCTCGTGCGGATGCAGGAAATCCATGCTTTGAGTAGCATGTGTCTTCAGTATGGCCGACTCTGTGACAATATGAGCATGTTGGCCTAGTGCGGCCACTCCTTCCACGGGGAGTACGTCCACGGCCCTGGTAATGAGAACCACGGCCTCTGTTGGCCGCCATGGCTGAGGGATTCTGACTAGCAGCTGCTGAAGGTACAGTGATCCTACTCAGTCTGTGAAAAGCCTCCTCCATGGGAGGAATAGTCGAGTCCGCCAAAATCTGTGAACGTGCGGCCTCATACTCTGGATCAAGTGCAGCGAGAAACACACCCACCATCGTCGCATTCCTGTATGTCTTCTGCTGTTCTGGCGTGGCGGTAAGAGGCATGAAGCTGTAGAGCTTCTCAAACATCCCTCTCAATGATGTATAGAGAGAATGTAAAGGACGGTCGTTCTGCTTTATTGTGAATATGTCATGTTGTAGCTGCAGGATCTTCGTCTCATTTTTCGCCTGAGAATATGTTGCTGCCAGGATATCCCACATGTCTTTAGTCGTGGGTTGATGTAAGATGTCATTGGCAATTTCAATAGCCAATGTACCAGATAGCCACACCTTGGCATATGCATCATCGGCCTCCCAAGAGGCATGAACTCCAGTCTTCTCTGCAGGCTCTGGCTCGGTAAAAATGTGCTTCTTACCTGTAGACTTCATCATGCTCATGAACTGCATTGCCCACAGTTCATAGTTCGTACCATCCATTTTGACAATAGGCGCTGGACCACGAAATGCGCCAATGGACGGGATATCTGCCTTGCTGTCCGACATACTGGAAACGGAAGACTGGAGCGACTGAAAGAGAAATAATCTTTGTCTACAGTGACATAACCGGGATTAGTTGCGTGTGTAGACTTCAAGCAACTAACCCCATATAGATCTGGATCTGTGCCCTAGGGTTTTGGGACTTAGGGCACGTAAGCACGTGCGAGGGGCACGCGCGCACGCACCTGGAGTATCACGCGCGTACTGGAGCGCGTTTCTGGAGAATCACACGCGCACTGGAGTGCGCAACTGTGCACGTAATGGTGCGCACCGTTGCACGGGGATGGTGCGCACGGTGCTGCGCGAGTAGAGGCGCAAGACTTATGCGCGTAGGCGTGCGGCGATGCACGCACAGGCGTACGAAGCTATGCGCGAGCGTGCGCGATGCGCGCAGAGGCGCCGATGATGCGCAAGATGCGCGCACACAGGCGCGAGATGTGCGCACAGGCGCACAGGCGCTGGAGTCGATGCGGCGTCGCCTGCGCGGAGATGGTGGCTGATCGGCTAGGCGGCGCCGACTCGAGGGAGAGAGGAAGAAGAGAGGCCGGCGGGTGGGGTTAGGGTTAGGGTTAGGTTTCGAGAACTCCGGTCTAGGACCGTCGCTCTGATACCATGTTGGGAAACGTGAATGAGATGATTCTATTCCATAGCCCTAGGCTCTCTTATATAGGAGAGTAGCCTATGGGTAAATTACATAAAGGGAATAACAAGAAAAAGAAATAACAAAGAGATACAATAACTCAATATGCGTCAACAAAAACAACTGCTAATAATGAATAAAAACCAATAGAAATACAGAACCCTACGTTTTCAAACATAGGAGGCATTGGTTTACTGCTAGTTGAGAGGAAGTTACCCTAGCAGAGGAAAACGATGGTGGAGCACGAGAGGTGGCGACCCGTTCAGGCGACGCGAGGTGTCGACTATGGAGGGCGCGACGGCGGAGGGTGAGGCGGTCTCTTTGGACACTTTGAAGAACGAGAGAACTGGGAGTTGTCGCGTGAACATAGAGCACCCTCGCGAGAAACAGTAAGTGAGTGGGAGTCCAATGTCCGACGGGGTTTTGGTTTTAGGTTCTGTTTTTTGGATTAGCAGAGCATAGTGCAGAGGTTCTATGAGATTTTGGTAGACAAAACAAAAGATTCCATGCGCCTTCTGGAAGTGTTATGTGTTACCTTATAGTGCATAGATTCTATGCGATACTTATGCAGTATTGAGAGAAAAAATATGTTGGCTTACTGAAGGAATTAAGTTTTCGGGATACATTACTTAGGAACATGCCTTTCAATGATGATATTGTGCAGGTCGTCACTAGTACTAACAATGTCCCCCTGCAACTTCTCTACGGTGGTGCTGGCTCGAGTGGTGACAGCTTGAGTGGTGACGGTATCAATTTCGAGAGGAAGGTCTAGAGTTTCACACGTGACTTGTACACTTTTTTTGAACAAAAATCAAAATAAAAAAATCACAAAAACTGTATGGAAAATGAAAATTAATAGATAAAACAATTAGGGAGCCAGTGTAAAGTCAATAGTCAAGATTGGCATACTTGACCAATAGGACCCATCTTAAGTAGGTTCTGAATTGTTCATACATTAGTCGCAGGGTAAAGCTTCCTTCTGAAAGTTTCTGCAGAAGCTCAGGTTGTTGATCTGTAGGAACAACCTCATGAATCTTATCCATAAACCCAGACCAATCTCCCATACCTGGAAATGAGGCATGTAGTTAGCATTAACAAAGGAATCGAAAGTATTCCCAAGGAAATTTCACATATGAGATGACACACCCAAAAGGCGACTGACAAATGGCTTCACATCGAAAACCTCGAATTCATCCATATGTTCACCGGTTCCGATAAAAATAACAGGGCTTTTTGTGGCTGCAACACTACATAATCCAGGTACATTTCTCATCAACAATAACTTGAACAGAATACAAAAAGATTTTGACTTAAAAAAATATAGTTGGATTTTGGAAAAAAAGGTAGTAGCCGAGCCATTTTCCCATATTCTATACCATTTGCAACATAAGATCCAATATTAATTTATACCGTAGCATTAAACCAGTATTCAGATGTTTCAAAATTTTCCCTTTATTATTTTTTGAAAGAACCATTTATAATCCAAGAAAAGAATACTCAAAAGAAAATTTAGTCAATACCTTAAAGACCAAAGCAGAAAATACCATATCAAACAACTGATGCTTTTCTTACTTTCTTTTTGAGTTTTAGTGGATCCCCCGAAGATCTTTTGATATTACACTGTAATCCATTAATCTCAGAAATTACATACATACTTTGAAACTGTCATAGTTTACTCTCACAGCCCTCCAAGTATCCATCACTACACCAACAACAAAACCTTTTCCTGCAATTAAGCATGTTACCACAATTAAGTAGGGTTAGCTACATGGATATTTTGCCCCGATTCAGATCTATTTTGAGTTATTCTCACACTTAATCCAAATAACTAGGATCCTTATGGATAGTCTCATTCCAACACTTATTGAGCCTTCCTCACCCTCTTAACCAGCTCAACATTTCAAATCTCGCATCTTCAAAACTAGTGCATTAACCGACCTCCTTTGCAAATGACCAAACCAACTTAAGCGGTTTTCTCTCATCTTATTATCTATCGAAGCTACACCAACTTTCCTTCTGATCGCATCATTCTGAATATGATCCTCCGTGTATGACCACACATCCATCTTAGAATTTCATTTATGCTACTATCATTTTATGCACATTGCACATGTCGATAGTTCACAAGCCAACATTCTTATCCATAGAACATTGCAGGTCTCATGGCTACTTTGTAATACTTTCCTTCGACTTTCAAACATAGTCAGCAATATCGTGATATATCGGCGATACATCGCTGATATATCGGTATCAACGAGATGTGGGTACCTATATTCATATAAATATCATTTTCCAGGATATTTGTATCGCCATATCGAGCCATATCACTCGAAAGTGAATGGTTTCAGTACAAAAATTCTCGGATATCGACCGATATCATCGATATTTATATATTAATGATATTACCATCGTAAGTTTGATTACACTACTTATTTTGTTACTCTTAGTATTAGAACAAACCATGAATTATATATTTTATTTCGGGTCGGGGTGTTGCCCCCCACCCCCGCAGGGGGACCGCACCTGCTCCCCCCTTGACCCCCCCCCTCCCTCCCCCAGGCTTGTTGACCAGGCAACGAGACCCCCGTCTGGTAGGGTATGGTGCTACATGGGGGTGCATACGACGGTTCTTCAATTGGTATACTTTCACCCTCTTTGGAAATAGAGATGAAAAACAAGTCTAATTTTTGATAAGTGAAAATCACAGGTCCAGAAACATCTCAGCAGTCAGCTCAGCTGTCAACATTAACAACCAGCGATTTGTGCGACATAATGTGTTAGTGTGCTAAATACAACTCATTCTTGCATATAAAATATGTATTTTTATGTTATTTATTGTTTTAATAACTAGGATGGTCTTAATTCGTGGAAAAAATGCTTTTTATGCCATTTTAGACCAAGCGGATCGATAAGATATCGATATTGTTGGAGTATGCGTCACTTATGTGGTTGGAGGATCTGTAGAGGCTATATAAGAAGCCTCAGACCTCCTATATCAGATAAGAAAATTCAATGAACGAATCAACCATTTGAGACGTTCTCCTGTGGTTTCATCTCGCTCCTTAGGGAGCAGGGTTCCACGTAAAAATCCCGGTGTTCCTTTGATGTTTATTCTATTATCTTTGATTACGCTTCCGCATTTGTAGTTTCTAACATGGTATTAGAGAGAGTTTGATTCTTGAGGATTTTATGTCTGCTCGTTTATTCGAGATTCAATCAAAGAATCAGATCAAGTCTTGGTTGTTCTTGAAGATTTATATTTAAAAATTACTATTATGCATTGTTCAAGAGTTCCTGATCTGCTCGCCACAACTCTGTTCTAGGGATTCCGGTGTGAAACCCTATTTTTCAAATGCCAAAGTCGCCATCTACAACATGGGGCACCTTATCCTCGGCAGATCAAGTCGGTGCCGCCCTATTTCATGAAGGTTCATGAGCCACAACGTTCCAGGTGCAAGGTGGCACTACTCAAGCATCAGAAGCGCAAGAGCACCACCTCTTCCTTTAGAATATTGTTGGCGCAAGTAGTGGCGATGGGTCCTCTGGCATCAAGCGAAGCTTCTCCAAAACAAAATCGAAGATGGTGGCACAAGTACCTCGCACAGACCCTCTCCTTGTGCACCTTCGGGCGGCACTTCTCCATGTGACAACTTCTGTGGGAGGCGAAGCCTCATCGGGTTCCAACTATGCATGAGTCCATCGTGATACTCCCAGGTGGCAGCGCCTACCTCTTCTCCGAAGACGATGCGAGCCCCCTCCAGCCAATGGTGGCACATCATGATTGCTCCAATTCGAGGAAGAGCTGGACCCGACTCAGAAACAACCATCGTACAAGGCAACGCAACACCCTCGACGCCAACTTCTGCAAGCACAAGGCATGCAACCCAGACCACTGTCCATGCGATGCACAAACCCAGACCTCTTCTTCCTTCATTGCGCGTAGAGGCACTAGCAACAGAACTCCATGGCGACAGCGCACACCCATTGCAAGTGAAGCCCCATTGCAGCCTCCTTGTTCTCAGCATCGCCCATTCCTCCAAGCTGCAATGTTATCTCCATACACCACCGAAGCACCATGGCAGTGCATCCTCCGAGATCCATGGCCAGCAACAATGCTTTGATCTCGACCCTCCATGTGAAGTCCTCCCAGACGGCGTTGCCATTCTATCAGAGCAGGGGGTTGGCAGGATCCTGTTCTCATGAATAGGGTTCCCAATCAAAGAACCCCTAAATAAGGGAGAGTTTGGGCCCACGTTTGGGTTCCAAAAAAAGGTTTTTTTCTACTGCTATTGTAAGGGCCCAAATGGGCCAAAAGATTTTTTTTTAAAAAAAAAAGAAGAGAAGTCGAAGGAAAAAGAAAAAAAATGAACAGCCTATTTGAAAAAAAAGGAAGAGACGGCTATAAAAAAATGGAATAGCCGGGAAAGAAAAGAAAAGAAAAGTCGAGGAAAAATTTATGTGATCGGCTTATGTGATGTTTTTCGCATTCTCTTGTCTTCTCCCAACTTTGTCGATACCATTATTTTTCGACAAGTATGGGAGAAAGGGGGAGAATTGTGTAGAGTTACATGTCGGATTCAAATTTTCATATTTTCCATATTCTAGACCAGTCATATTTTCAGACTCTACAATTTAGTTTCAGACTCTGCAGATTGGTTTAGAGTCCAAGGTTCGAAGCACTTCATATTTGAGTGACTCAATTTCTTCGAGTTCTCCAGAGACTCATTTTCAGATGCACATGTGTGCGATCATTTTTGTATGGCCCCCATCTTTTGTTTTTGGTCTCAGAGTTTTCATGTGATCCATAGGGACTCCATAGTAGAGATTCGATTTATTATACCATGTGGGCTAGGTTTTCATGTGGTTTCAGAGTAGAGATCCGATTTACTATACCATGTGGGCTAGGGTTTTCATGCAGTTTCATAGGGACTCCAGAGTAGAGATCTCATTCTCTTAGCCAGTATGGAAGAGACCCAGTTCTCTAACGAGGAGACTTTTCAAACTCCATTCTCCAGCGACTGTGGACTCCGAAGAGGATGTCTCCATGGCTTTTTCAGTTCAACCTTTCAGAGATGGAGCGGTTGTCCACATGATTGTGGCGGACCAGAGTACTCCGAAGAGGAGACTCTTTTCAGTTTTAGTGCTCCGACAGGCATAGTTCAGAGCACATGTTCTCCGACAAGGAGACCCAATTTGACTCACACTACAGCCGTTTGTTCCTCCTCACCTGCACAGCATGAGAAGCAATGTCCTCGACAACAACCGATAGTTGTGTTTGTGTTGAGGTGATATTGTCTGTAGTGTCTTGTACTATGAGTTTGAGATTTCTTTCTGTTTGTCCAAGATGAGCATTGCATGCTCCAGCTTGAGGGGATTGTTGGAGTATGCGTCACTTATGTCGTAGATGGGTTACCACGTCCTGTGTTTAATCCCACATCTACCAGTGGTAGAACTTGGAGGGTATGTGGAGGCGATATAAGAAGCCCCAAACCTCCTACATCACATCAGAAAGTTCAATGAACAAATCATCCCATTTGAGGCATTCTCCTATGATTTCATCTCGCACCTTAGGGAGTATGGTCCCATGTAAAAATCTTGGTGTTCCTTTAATGTTTATTCTATTATCTCTAATTATGCTTCAACATTCATAGTTTCTAACAAATATCGATATTTCCTACCTTGCCCTCTACGAAACTCTTGGTTCTAAACCCCTCATGACTAGGTAATCACTTTTACAATATTGCATTAATTTGCATTTTTTCCATTTATTTTTGCAAATAGATAAATCTTTGTGCAAAAGAAACATTATCTCATTAATCATTATGTATATTTTTGAGTGAAAAGGACTCATCTCAATGCCATTCAATGTCTTCCATGAACAAAACATGTATTCTAAGTGTGCTTAGCTTAGCTAATTTGATTCCAATTCCAATGTTTATTAATCATCAATCAACATTAACAACGATATGTTCGATATCACAGATATGTGTGATATAAGGGTCATACATGATTTATATATGTGTCATCTAAACGTATATTTGTAAGTTATTTAATGTTATAAGAACTTGGATTAAATCCATTTTCAATATCTATAAGTCTGCAATCAACATTAACAGTGATATGTTCGATATGACCGATATGTGCAATATATGGGATATAAATGACCGACACGTGTGATATAAGTGTGTATTTGTAGGTTATTTGTTGTTTTAGTACCTTGGATGACCGATTTTTTGAGCCATTTCCAACATTTCCACTTATATCAAAAATATATCCTGATATATCCTTTTCCGGGCGGACTGATAAGATGTCGATATTTCCTACCTTGCATTCAAAAGGATTTTCTTATCACAAAGAACAATAGAGGCTCCTCTCCACTTTGGCCAACCTGCATTAATTTTGAGTAACACCTCCATCAATTTCCCCATCCTGTTGCAAAATAGATCCTAAGTATCCAAAAGGATCTTTCTTCGGAACAGTATCATTTCTAATCTTCACCATGAGTCCTCCACCATTGTTTCCATCAAAGATACACTCCATATAATCATTCTTAGCCCTACTTATATGAAATCCTTTAGTCTCTAAGGCATGTCTCCAAACCTCTAACTTCTCATTTACTCCATCTCTCGTCTCATCAATCAAGAAAACATCATCGGCGAACAACATACATGATAAACCAAGGTATCTCAACCTGAATGTGACTAGTCAACTTGTCCATA
The DNA here is from genome assembly GCA_037367405.1 of Ottelia alismoides. Taxonomy (NCBI): domain Eukaryota; kingdom Viridiplantae; phylum Streptophyta; class Magnoliopsida; order Alismatales; family Hydrocharitaceae; genus Ottelia; species Ottelia alismoides. The sequence goes on along the minus strand of JAZKJV010001148.1, from coordinate 245,327 downwards.
ATCAAAGAAAAAAAGGAATGGACTGAAAGTTGAACCTTAACGTAGATCTATGTTGATGTTAAAGTAGTCAGTCTACCAAAACTATATCCTTACACAAGATGAAGCCCCATCATCCATATTCTTTATAAGGTTAATGTATAAGACAGATACTTGTCTCTTCTCCAAAACTCTCCACAATATCTCACGTGGTACTAAATCATAAGCCTTCTTCAAATCAATAAAAATCATATGGAGGTTCTTTTTAACTCTATAAATCTAAATTGTTCTTCTCAAAAGTGGATAGATTCGATAGTTGAGTGGCCTGGCATGAATCCGAATCGGTTTTCGGTTATTTTGGGAACTTGCATCAACCTTCTTTCAATGACATGTTCCCAAATTTTCATAGTATGATTCATCAGTTTGATACCTCTGTAATTCGAATAATTTTGAATGACTCATTTATTCTTATAAAGAGGCACATCAATGCTTCTCTTCCATTCTTCAGATATTTTCTTTCTTTGTCAAATAAAATAGAATAAATTTACGACCCAAGTCAAATCTCGTTTACCTAGAACTCTCCAAACTTTTATAGGAATGTCATCAGATCCTACCCATTTCCCAGATTTCATAACCTTTAAAACCTCATTTACTTCCTTTGTATATGTCTATAGATTGCACGATTCATGTAATGTTCACTACCATCAATATCTCCCAAAGTAATCTCTCTATTCCCTTCCCCAATGAAAAGCTTATGGAAATACTGTTTCCATCTAGTTTATATATCCTTCTGAGTAACAAGCACACGTCTTTCTGCATCCTTGACTCATCTCAATTGAGAAAGATCTTTAGTCTTTCTTTCTCTTACTTTGACCAATCTGAATATATCCTGATGGCCCTCCTTCGAGCGAAGCCTTTTGTACAAAACTTCATAAGCTTTCGACTTAGCTTCACTTACAACCTTTTTTATTCCTTCTTCGCTAATAAAATAAAAAAATGATAAAAATCCAAAACTTGTTGAATGGCACCAGAAAAATGTAATCTTCTTTCACATTCCTTCTCCATCTAGTCCACCCCCACCACATCAAGCATGCCGCACTTCCCTTCTTCCAATACCTCACCCTTGTTTCTCCAACTGCATCTTGCAACTCCATTTTACAGCTCAGTAGTAATGACATACTACAACCTTCAAGCCCCTGCTCAGTTATGGGCCACATATAATGGTGAATCTTCAACACAATATAAATGTAGGAGAGATACCCATTGGCAAATATCATTGCAATGCAAAATGATAGTTCATTTATATGAGGCAGTGTTGCAAATACTAGTATTCGATATTCATCCGGAAAATACTCAGTGACCAATCGGAAATATTTGATTATGTATTTTGTATTATTTTAATATAAAATTTGTACATAACAAATATAATTTTATATATTTATATATGTACAACAATGAATTAACAAGATAAAGGTATTATTAGAATTACAATCAAATTATATACATCTAACTTTTACTTTACATTAAAGAAAAATATGGAAAATCCAAAAATTAGTAATAGTTATATATTATTTCTTAACTAGTCAATCGAATGGTCGATCGAAGTTATTCTATTCGGTCACCTTACAGAATAACGTAGTCGGGCCGACTAATCAGTCTAGTCATGAGACTATTGCAATAATGACATGAGGTGGTTTCTTTCTAAGTTGTAGTGTAAATGTGGCCCTTCAAAAGCCACAGAGACCAAAAGGGTGGGACTAGAAGAAACTGGCTGACAAGGGGTCGATGAGGCCATTGAGTGCGACATAGCAACATGATAGTAGGGACATAGTTGTATGGGCATCTAGATAAAAAAAACATCAATGTTGTAAAAGTCACCCGACTGGCCCGACTAGTAGGTCCGACTAGTATAGTCAGCGGGGTGGCCGACCAAGTACTGATTAATTCCGACTAGATCAGGTAGTTGACTACTTTTTGCTAGGAAATACCATATTTTTTACTTTTTTAAAAGCAAACTTATTCTAACACACTTAATGTTTATTTAAATTCAATTACTCCTTTTATTTCAATATGATAGTTTAAAAAATATACAAATCTATGTAAATATATAAGAATATATGAATAAAAATTATTTGTAATTTAAAAATTCAAAGCCGATTAAAACCCGACTACATCTGATTAATAACCTGATAGTTGACTAATCCTTAGTCAGTGAACGACCGATCGAGTACCGATTACCGATTTTTGCACCTTGAAAAACATTGCATTTCTCCTCTTCTCAGTGGAAATGCCCACAAACATACGAAAGAATGTAATGGAAGCCTTGAAACTCAAACTGACTATGTAGATCTCCTCCAAACATGAGAACCTAGCATACCTCAAGAAGTGTGCATATGAGTATGTCCCTTATCTAGGGACAAAGTTACCCTTCTTGGGAGGGGCACGAAGATGTAGCTTCTCCAAGTACCTAGTGATCAATAATTTATTTTTTTCAACGAAATAAACCAAAATAGCTATTTATGTACCCAATTAAAAGAAACCTAATACAAAATAGTTTTTTTAAAGAAAAAGGGTGCGACCAGCCCTAATGGATTTTGTTTGTCGTGCATTTAAGAAATCCAATTCATCAAAGACATTGAGGAGATGTGCACCCATTAAATTTTATATATCCACATTAACAAATAAAAAAATAATTACAAGGACCAAATGGTCAGAAGACTTTTGCATGTTAAAGAACATTCTCCACATACATTTGTTCTTCCCACAATATGAACCCATTTCGTACGAGTTGTGTAGAAAACACGATAACCATCACCGAAAGAATGATGGGGATACTCCCATGCCCTAACGCGGCCATGGATTCCCAAAAAAACATCCAGTCAAAGGCTGATCTGGAGTCCACATGTGTCATTGCCAAGACATCCCTCGAAATAGGACATCCAAAGAAGAGATGCTTAGCATCCTCCATCGATAAACATCGCTGACATGTCACTCCAGTATGAGGGAAAACCTTGACTCTTCACTCACCAGTCACCCTTCATCACGTACGAGTAAAAAGTTGGGGAAAACACATCACAAGCATCCCATGCCTGACATTCCATGCCCTGTCCAATCATCAATCCATAAGGGGAACCGACACCATTACCTAGAACATGCTTCATGAGCGAAGACACGCGCAGAAGGACATAATAGATGGTTGCCAAAAGTTGGAGGGAAAGTTCACATCACCAACCTATGCAATGACATCTACAGTAGTTCCATAGATCGAGTGAATCATACCACAAAACATATCAATCCCACCACCCCATATGTGGGTCACCATTTTGCTAATAATACTCCATTCATTTCTTCCAAGCTCAGAATCTCCAAGCCACCATCCTCCTCCTAGAGTAAAAGGGTCCAAGCTTGTAAAAGTTAGTCGACTAGTCGAGTCGAGGGGTATCTGACTCGACTAGGCCTAGTTGGCCATTAGTTGGTCAACCCGACTAATCGAGCAACTTTTACATAAAGCCTTTTTTATTTTTTATTTTTTTGCTTTTTTAAAGCAAACTTATTCTAGTATGCTTAATTTTATATTTAAAGCTAATTACTTCTATTGTTTTGTTATGATAATATAGAAAATGTACAAACCTATGTAAATATATAAGAATGTATGTATAAAAATGATTAATATATTTAAAATAATTAAAAATTCAAAACTAACTAATGACCGATTAAGCCTGATTAGTCGCCTGATTGTCGATTAATCCTTAGTCAGTGACCCCGTCGATCGAGTACTGACTACCGCTTTCTGCAACCTTGATAGGGTCTTCGTCTCCACCAAAGGCATCCCCCATGTCTTCATGGAAGAAGTCCAAAAGAAACGTCTCATCAATGCCTCCAACTTTTCCATAATCCCAATAGGCAATATGCATATAGTAGAGAGGATCGCCTTCAGAAGCAACAAATGCCCCCCTCTCGACAGAAAGAACGCATTCCAACTCGCCAAGTTCCACTCCATTTTGGGCCACCGCCACCTCTCACTCATCCCAAAAAAAGATAAAAGCAGATCCAGCAACACAGGCCATAGATCATTCCTAACAACTCAAGCACAATGGCCACACAGTTGACAAACTCAGTCGCTCCCTCCACAAGAAAGATACTCATCAACATACTAGAGTATCGACATGGAGATCTCACCAATATAGACACCTTCCAAACATCTCCCTCCTTAGACTTAGTAACCATCCTAGCCAAGGCATCAGCAACAACTACAAAAAAAGGGTACCAAAGGACATCCCAACAGAACTTCACGTGTGGTTGAAAGAAGCACCCTTTCTACCTACCATTCACCAAAACTGCATATGACGATGTCATCACGCATCTCTTCATCCAGTTGATCCATATGCTCGAAAACCACTATGGTGCAAGGTCGCCTAAATGAACCTCCACACAATGCAATCACAGGCTTTGGAGAAATCCACCTTCCACAGCAATTTATTTGTCCTCTTTCGCTCCACTCGGCAATAACTTTAGAGGCCAAACCACCACACCCATCAAGTGTATGCCACTGATGAAGGTCGTATGGGTGTAGTCAATTATAGAGCCAAGACCCTCACATAACATGTTTGCAGTAACTTCACCACGATAAGATAGATAGCATTAGTTACGCAATAGGACACATCTAGTCACTCTTATCTGCAGTCAATAAATGAGTCGAAGAGAAGTCCTCATTTCCCGCAGATGTCGATCTCGATGGAGGGAATCATGTCTCTTACCCAAGTTACTCCAACGTGAAAGTGCTTCCAGCTACAGTCAAGTAACAAATGACCTTTTTGGGAATTGTATCAAACTTTGGAACGTCATTCAATATTCGCACCTTAACACAATTTGAGCCCACTCAACATTGAAGGGTTGAGTTTAACCCATCCAACCACCTACATGGCAAACAAGATGACTAGCTCGCCTATGATCCATACTTAAATGACTTTGAAGCTGCCTCAACATTTTCATTGTGCGCTACCATTTCTCGACCATCTAATCAAATGAAAAAACCTAGATTCGGGTGTTGTTGAGACCTAGATAATTGGATTAAATGAAATTGATTGTAGTCAATAAGATACTTTATATTAATTGGATCTTCATTCGCATCCGCATATCCATCATCGACTAGGCTCTCTCATTTGATAGCACCATGGTCTTTTTCCGTATAACCTAAACACTACAATGCCACATGACCTTACAAGTTCTCAACCTCTGTAGCATAGTAGCATAATGTCAGCTTTCTCCATTTTTTCTTCAGAAGTAGGCTCATCTTCTGGATATTTTGGACGAGGATTGCACTCATCGAGGCTTTGGTTGATGTTTCATGCCCTGTAGAACTTCACTCAATAATGTTTCCACTTCCTAAGGCATTGATAACGATGGTTTCTAAAACACGTTTTGAAGGAGCTAAGGTGCATGCCTCGAGACATTTTTCCATGAACACCGCCTCAAGCCTATAGCCTCGAGCATCCTAGGAGGTGTAGAAATGAAATACCTAAGGTGCTGCCTCAGTTTTACTAAGATGTAATACTGCTGGTTCGGCTTGGTTCTACCAGGAATATTCTGCTAGTGAATTTTTAGCTATTAGTTTAGTGTGTAGTTGTAGGCCTTAGCTGGTACTAGATCTATATTCTCTTGTAATATATCGATTTTTACATTTGTTGCATATCAAGTTTAAGAGTTGTAATGTATCGGTTATTGATCCTCTGGTGCATTCATCTCTTACCTATATGTTACCTTGTTATGCTTATTTTTGTTTATCACTTTATCTTGATTTGATTTATATGATACTTGTATGTTTTATTGTTCGAGTGATTTTTAATAGCATATATTATGCTGTAGTACATATGCAAATTACGCAATTGATATTTGATTTGGCATATTATTGCTAGTTATATATACTACGATTGATTCGAACAACTTTAGACTATTTTGGTAGTGTATGTTCCTGGTAGTACTTATTTTAATTTGTGAATTTTATCTGGTAGCGTTCTTATATTCTTGTTATTTTTCCATTAATGATTTTATCTCTCTACCTAGTAGTATATATATTGTTCTTCTATATCACTTTTCATATATTTTTACGTATGAGTTTTGAGAACTAACTCAGCCATGGCCGGTCCCAAGCCCGGGTAAATGAGGAGGGTTGCGCGTTAGGTAGCCGACAGCTAGCGCAGGAGAGATAAATTCGTAAATAGTGTTCTTAAAGTTCTTCTAAGAACACTATTTATGAATTTATCTCGAAACCGTTCAGATCTTTTAAACATGGATTTAAGCAAACGTACAGATTTCGTTGGGGCCTTCCCTACTTGCGACGCGTTGCATCGCCTGAATGCAATGAAAAATTGGCAAGGGCCGCTACATCGCAGCCTGGATGTAGTTCAAAATTTGCAAGGGTTCTCGCATGAGGAACGCATGCGGGTAAATAAGCTAGTTCCGTTGCATCACCACCCGGATGCAGTCCAAAATTTGCAAGGGGTTCTCGCATAATGGACGTATGCGAGTAAAGAAGTTAGACCAAAAGAGATTGCAAAGGAAGTTATGGATTGGTAGTTAAAATATCGGTACTTTAACTGGAAAATTGATGGAGATAGTGGATACAATGGAAAAGAAGGAAGATTCATATATTATGTCTTCAAGAGACTAAATGGGTTGGAGAGAAAGCAAGGGAGATCGAGAAGACATGCTTTAAACTTTGGTATTCAGATAAAGATAAGGGTAGAAATGGTGTTGGAGTGGTTGTTCATAAAGATTTGAAGGATCGTGTGGTTGAGGTGCAAAGATTTGGGGATCGGATTATTTTGCTAAAGTTGGTGCTTGAAGAAGAAATTCTAAATATCATCTCAGTTTATGCACCGCGAATTGGTTTAGATGAAAGGACTAAACAAGCTTTTTGGGAGGATCTGGATAAGATTTTACAAGGAATCCCACAAAGAGAGATGGTTTGCATAGGTGAGATCTTAATGGACATGTGGGAAAAGATGTTTCAGGTATGCAAGTGTGCATGGAGGACATGGTTTTGGGGATAGAAACGAAGAGGGAAAAGTCATTCTGGATTCTGTAACTGCATATGATCTTTTCATAGCAAACACTCTTTTCAAGAAGAGGGAGGAGCATTTAATTACTTATAAGAGTGGATCAACTAGAACACAGATAGAAGGATTTGAAGGATTGTGTAGTTGAGGTGCAAAGATTTGGGGATCGGATTATTTTGCTAAAGTTGGTGCTTGAAGAAGAAATTCTGAATATCATCTCAGTTTATGCACCGCAAATTGTTTAGATGAAAGGACTAAACAAGCTTTTTGGGAGGATCTGGATAAGATTTTACAAGGAATCCCACAAAGAGAGATGGTTTGCATAGGTGGAGATCTTAACGGACATGTGGGAAAAGATGTTTCAGGGTATGCAAGTGTGCATGGAGGACATGGTTTTGGGGATAGAAATGAAGAGGGAAAAGTCAATTCTGGATTTTGTAACTGCATATGATCTTTTCATAGCAAACACTCTTTTCAAGAAGATGGAGGAGCATTTAATTACTTATAAGAGTGGATCAACTAGAACACAGATAGATTACTTGCGTTGAGGAGAAGAGATCGGTTGTGTTGCAAAGATTGCAAAGTAATCCCTGGTGAGAGTTTGACAACCCAACATCGCTTGTTAGTCTTGGATTAACAAATAAAAGGGCTGGTAAAGAAAAGGAATGTTCCTAAGATCACTAGAACTAGGTGGTGGAATCTTCCGCTGAAGCAATCAAGCTTCAGGGAGAAGGTTTTAGAAGACTTATCTTGGGATTGTAGCGGTAGTGCAAACGAGATGAGGGAGGCAGTAGCATCTTGTATCCGAAAGGTAGCCCAAAGAGATGCTAGGCGAGTCAAAAGGAGGAGCTCCGGGTCAAAAGGAGGCTTGGTGGTGGAGTGAAGGGGTGCAAGAGAAGCTAAAATTAAAAGAGCTTGCTTTAAAGCTATGTCTAAGGATAGAACTAGAGGAAGCTGTCACAGACTATAAAATAGCGAAGAAGGAGGCAAAGAAGGCTGTAAGCGAAGCTAAGTCAAAAGCTTATGAAGTTTTGTATAAAAATCTCAACTCTAAGGAGGGCCAGAAGGATATATTCAGGTTGGCCAAAGCAAGAGAAAGAAAGACCAAAGACCTTTCTCAAGTGAGATGCACTAAGGACGAGGAAGGTCACGTGCTTGTTACTCAGAAGGATATAGAGACTAGATGAGAGCAGTACTTCCATAAACTTTTCATTGGAGAAGGAAATAGAGAGATCACTTTGGGTGATCTAGCTAGTAGTGAAAGTTCCTTGAATTGTGCATGCTATAGACGAATACAAAGAAAAGAAGTAGAGGAGGCTTTGAAGGGTTATGAGACCTGGGAAAGGTGTTGACCGGAGGACATCCCTGTAGAAGTATGGAAAGTTTTAGGTGAGCGTGGTTTGACTTGGCTTACGAATCTATTCAATGTTATTTGGCGAAGCAAGAAAATGCCTGAAGATTGGAGGAGTATCGTGGTACCTCTTTATAAGAACAAAGGAGACATTCAAAACTGTTCAAATTACAGAGGTATCAAGCTGATGAGTCACACTATGAAAATTTGGGAACGTGTGATCGAAAGAAGGTTGAGGCAAGTTTCCCAAGTAAAAGGAAATCAATTCGGATTCATGCCAGGTCGCTCAACTATTGAAGCCATCCATTTGCTGAGAACAAATGGAGATTTATAGAGCTAAAAGGAAGAATCTCCATATGATCTTTATTGATTTGAGAAGGCTTATGATTCCGTCCCACGAGAGATACTGTGGAGAGTTTTGGAGGAGAGACAAGTACCTGTCCTATACATTAATCTCATAAAGGATATGTATGATCGGGCTTTATCTTGTGTAAGGACGACGGAGAAGATTGACTATTTTGATATCAACATTGTTTACATCAAGGTCAGCTTTGAGTTCATTTCTTTTTACTTTGATTATGGACGAGTGTTGACAAGTCACTTCAGGATGAGTTAACCTTGGTGTATGTTATTTGCTGATGATATTGTGTTGATTGACGAGACTAGAGATGGAGTAAATGAGAAGCTTGAGGTTTGGAGACATGCATTGGAGACTAAAGGTTTTCGTATAAGTAGGGCTAAGACGGAATATATGGAATGCACCTTTGATGGAAGCAATGGTGAAGGAATCGAGGTGAAGATTGGTGACGATAACATTCAGAAGAGAGATTCTTTTAGATATTTGGGATCTATTTTGCAACATGATGGGGAAATTGATGGAGATGTTACTAATAGAATAAATGCAGGCTGGCTAAAGTGGAGAGGAGCCTCCGTTGTTCTCTGTGATAAGAAAATTCCTTTAAAAATTAAAGGAAAGTTTTACAAAGCAGCCGTGAGACCTGCTATGCTTTATGGTTCTGGATGTTGGCCTGTGAACCATAGAAATGTGCAGAGAATGGCTGTAGCAGAAATGAAAATGCTAAGATGGATGTGTGGACATACACGTAAAGATCGGATTCGGAATGATGCAATCAGAAAGAAAGTTGGTGTAGCTCCGATCGAGGATAAGATGCGAGAAAACCGCTAAGATAGTTTGGTCATTTGCAAAGAAGGGTCAACTGATGCACCGGTTAGGAGATGAGAGTGTTGGGATGTTGAGCCGGCTAAGAGAGGGCGAGGACGGCCCAAGAAGTGTTGGAAAGAGACTATACGAAGGGATCTTAGTTTTTGGATATAAGTCCGAGATTGACCCAAGATAGATCTGAATGGAAGCGAAGAATCCATGTAGCCGACCCTACTTAATTGTGGGAAAAGGCTTTGTTGTTGTTGTTGTATGAGTTTGAGAATTATTATATAATATCGTATTTATTTTGCTAGTAATTTTTATTACATGCAGTATATTAATTCTTTTGGTGTTTGTAACTTTATAATTTCATCATCATATAGTATATTTTCATTGTATATATGAGTTACATAACATATAATCTTACATATATATGTTTGATTGTGGTTTGATATATACTTTTCTTTATAAACTAAAGCATACACCTCGACCGTCTTGAGGCTTACCCCTCACCTTAATGACGAAATCACATCGATCCACCTCATATTTTTTAAACCTTACCGACAGCCACCTGCCACTATCTTCTTCCTCGTTAGTTCACCATCACTGTTAGCAGCCACCTTTGACCTCTACCTATGAGTTTGCAACAAGTCAAGCCCCATTGTCGCTTCCTCATTGATTAAGCTGGAACCTTTAAACTTTTGACAGCGACACCAGATTGGAAGCTTTGTGTAATAAACATGACATGTATGTTCGGGAGGCACAAACTCAACCAACTAACCAACAGCACAGTACATTAGGTGGTTCTCCTAGCGACATCTAGAAAAATCATCAGCGTGCAGTCACTACTCGCTCCCTCACCACTACTCGTTCTTTCACCAATTATATGTTGACTATTACCAACACTCTTCCAAAAAGAAATATGTCTCTAATAAACACCCTCTTAGACTCCTAATCCTGCATTCTCCCACCAAAGGATATAATCATCATTTGCAAGGATTTTAATACCTCTGGTTATAATTATCATAACCAACTTGGCCAAGATTTTGATATCATAAAATCTTACAATTTTGTGCTATCGATTAAAGAGTTCTCATCACAGTAATTAATTGCATTAGACACAATTACTAACTTATAATTTCAGACGATAGTTCCACTCAATATTTAATATGGCGGCATTCGTGGGGTTCCTTCAGCTAAAGCATCACTTTGCAATATTCCACGGGGCTCATTCAGCTAATCATCATTTCGCAATACGAACTAAAGGAAAACTACAAAACTAAAATCAAATTAAACGATACTTACGCGCTAAGAGCACCACCTCCTTTTGCATGGCCGTCCATTTTAGTAATAATAACAGCTCCAACTGATACACTATGTTTAAATGCCTGTGCCTGGTCAAAAGCAGCTTGCCAATGCTACTATCCATGACAAATATTACAAGATCTGGTTTCTGGACCAATAACAATTACAATATGCATAAACCAATGTCATATGAAACAAAGTAAAAAGACGCTCTTTATGCAAGTAACAAAATGCATACTATTGCCTCGGACACTTGTCTCATTTCTTCGAATAAGGCAGCTTCTTGTTTGTGGCGGCCACTTGTATCTACAATAATGAGATCACAGTTTTCCTTCTTAAACCTCTCAACTCCCTCTGCTGCTATCTTGACTGGATCGGATTCCATATTAACTGTACGGAAATCAAAAAGCCCAGCAGTAATTAGAGATATATTGAAAAAGGACATGATGTAGACAACACACTAGTGATGTGAAAAAATCTACAAGAAGATACCTGCATCTACATAAATTTCTATGTGAAGAAACAAGGGAAAATAACTTCTGGATAGAGATCTATAATAACAGACAAGCTACAGAGCTTCCGTCTCTGCATGCTTTTCTTTAAACCTGATTTTCTAATGGGATTGAGAACTAAGCAAACAACAATTCATCCTTGTTTGATGAAAACTCTGCTAAGTGGTAGAGTAGACTATCAATAACTATGGAATTGGATATTTTCAAATATTTTGTAAATCCTTGGGGGGCTGCGTTAGGTAGCCGACAGCCAGAGTAAAAAATAGTCAGAGATCTTTCAACATGGATTTGAGCAAGAATCCATGTATGCGACCCTATTTAAAGTGGGAAGAAGACTTAGCCATTTATTTTTGTAAATCCTTGATTATGATGTCATGCACCAAAAAATTGGGATGTCTATGTTGCCGCCCAAAAGATTCTATATTATTTAACAAAGTGCAGTCATTTCTATGATTCATGAGCGCACCTTACAATACTGTATAAAAACATACCTTCCATAAAATGGAATTTTTGCTTTAGCTGGCATTCTGTTCAACTGATCGAAGGCACCGGCTCTAAAGGTGTCAGCACAAACTAGAGCTGGTTTCCATCCCTTCTTTTGATGGTAATATGCATATTTTGTACATGTTGTGGTCTTTCCAGAACCTGAAGTAGAAAAAAACGTAAGTAGATCATGTGTTTTGAGGGTCAAGTAAACTACATGTACATTCAAATAACTCTCTGATTGGCAAATCACTCAAAATAACTCTTCGAATGGCAACTAGGCACTACTTGAGAAATACATGAAACCTAAACGGTTCTCCTTTCATATTATACATTTAACTTCTTTTTGGCTCTGGTCTAGGCACTCTGGCACCGACTGTAGCTACATTTCCTACATTAGGTTTTATTATTTCCAGCTCTAGCACATTCTGCAATTGGACGTTGTGGTTACATAGGTTTGCCTGGGGTTGCTAATGTGCGGATCACAGGTTCGAATCCCCGCTCAATACAATTTTGGCTATATTACTATTTTTTTGATAAATTTCCAAGAAAATTTGGCTGATTTATCCTTCTAATACAATTATTTAAATGGTAGGGTTTCCTCCCCACAATTGTACTTCGTAAACATTGCTATCCAAATTATCTGTTTTATAAATTACAACTATATATCCTATAAAATATTATAGATTAATAATTTATTTTCAAAATTTTCATCTGAAAATTGCAAGCTTATCCCTTTGTTGAAGGAAATTTTTGAACTAATTGACCTTGGTTTTGATATTAAAATGAGAGAATTACTATTAACTTTGGGCATGCACCACCTGCAGTGTCCGCTCTTCTCCCTCTCGCTCTTCTCTCTCTTTATATATATATTTGATACATAGATGTCTTTATAGATTGACCTTGGAGAAAAAACACATGTGCGAGAGGAGGAAGCGTGAGCGTCTGCAGCGGGAGGTGCGGGGTGGGGAGCTTGCTTGAAGGCGATTTTCGGAGGATGGCAATGAGAAGCGTGGGTGGAGAGGGCCAGAGGAAAATGAAGGGTCGTCTGTTGTTTCGCACGCAAAGAAGGGGAGACAATGCTAAAGATGTGGCGTTGGGGGACATCGGGGCTTCTTCGTGCGCCCTACCCCTGTATTGCTTCTCTTGCAAAAGAGTGGTTTCACCGGAGGAGCGTCTACCACCTTAGGTTGAAGTTAGCGAGTCTCGCTGCGGCTCCCCATGTACGTGTGGAACCTACTATGGTGGTGGGGCTCGTCAAGTTGAGCGGTGGTGTGACCGGTACGAGGCTTTCTTTTGCGGATGCTGTGGCGAGGAAGATTTCGTTGGAAGTGAAGGATGGGATGCTAATCGGTTTCTTGGACGAAGGAGTTGTTGGTGGTGGTGAAACTCCACCTGGGCAGCATTTTAATCGTGTTTGGGAGTGAGTTCACGGGCGAAGTCGTTGCCCTGGGGAGTAGATGGTGATTGCGCGCGGGTCTCTCGAAGTCCAGGTTGCTCGCCTAATTGACCGGAGGATGAGAAATGTTGTCGATTGGAGGCTCCCTCAGTTCGCTAATGAAGTGATGGCGATTTTCCCAGGCGGGTGGCGAAGGTGGTGGGGATTCCCTTTCTTTCCGTTCTGTGGCGAGCTTGGGACCGCGTTGAGCAACCTGGGTTCGGTGAGGATACTGGAAGATGCCGCTCACTAGGGTCCGATCCGTCAGTAACGCTAGTACTCATGGACTGCCCCGGTACTACTCTGTTGGGGTCTTTAGTTGTGTTGATGGTGGGGTGGGACTCCTCCACCCTTTGGATTCTCTTTCTTCACCTCCGTCGCATTCTCTTCCGGTGGTCAGCGAGGAAGCGCCTCTTCCGCTTCGTAGCCATGTCAGCTCGGGAGAATTAAAGCTAGCACGGATATAAGGGAGCCATTTTTGGAATCGAAGATTCGTGTCGGTCCGGTTGCTTCGGATTTGTCGTTTCAGGGCAGATGGGGATGATGAGAGGCATGCGGCCCCTCGATTGCGTACTCCAACTGGGTTTATCTTTTCGCTTAGGGATCTCTTTATCTCCCTTTCCTCGATCTGGTTAATCGGACAGGAAGCCCTTCTAGATCCCTTCGGCTCCCTGATTCGATGGGGGAATGGTCCGCTTTTCTGGATGCGATGCGGGCAAGGCTCTACTATCGGGTAAAGCATACCATCCTTCGAGTTAGGCGGACTCCCTTTTAAGTCAGGTTGATACCCCCTCTTTGGGTCCTTTCAGGACGGGTGACCCCTCCTTGGGATCGGTTCTGCTACTCCAACTGAGCTTTGCCAGGCACGGACTTGCCGGAGTTCGAGCTTGTAGAAGATTTTGTGTGGACTAGCTTCAGGTTGCGAAGAGTTTGGGAGCTCCAGACGGTGCTCTCGTGACGGGAGATGATGGAGAGGAAGGATATGTGGGTTCAACGAGCTCAACAGTGGAAAGGAGAACCTTTAAAAGGTATAGAAGAAGGCGTGCAGTAAGGTGGCAACATGAGGAGGTGCCAGTGAGTTCGGAGCACAAGTTACATTTGGCATCAGTGACAAGGGTGGTGTATATAAGAGGATCTTATTCAGGTTCTAAATGAAGATTTTGTCGGGAACATTAGGGGTCTGGGTGACCCAGATAAGAGCAGGGTGATGGGTTCGTGGTTAGCGGAGTGGGGTTGCGATGTAGTTTTCCTCCAAGAGACGAAGCTTGGCTCTTGCTCAGATGTTGTTTTGGAGCACGTTTGGTGCGGGTGCATTATCCGAATTCCGAGCGATTGATGCGGTAGGGAGTGTTTGGGGGATTGCTTCTGTCATGGAAGGACTCTGCCTTTTCCTTTCAGGCGGAACTAAAGGGTGCACTCATGTCATAATGGTGCTTCTGGACTGTGTTGCGTCAAGCACGGTCTTTGATTTCTCGTATGTCTATGGGCCTTCTTAGCAGACCCTTAGACATGAGATGTGGTCTAATCTGAGAGCGGTGCGGGTGGCTTTCCCGGCTCGTGCCTGGCTTGTGGGAGGAGACATTAATGTTTCCTTGCTTTCTTCCTACTGGCCCGGTCTTTGTGGGGGTAGGATCCGAGCTCTGGCGACTTTGCTGAAGTCATTGATGATCTGGAGTTGGAGGTGTTAGCGGGCGGCCGACACGAAGTTTACGTGGAGGAATTCCAGCTCTCTTTCTCGCATAGACCGCTTCCTTGCTTTCTTCTGAGCTGTTGGAGGTGTTTCCTCTCTCCTTTTCGTCTAGTAGAGCCCACACTGGATCGGATCATACACCATAGTGTGGGACTCTGGGGACCTCTCTCCTCCGGAGAGGATTCTTCATATTCGAGTCGTCTTGGTTGCAGGAGGATTCCTTTCAGGACATGGTTTTCTTTGCATTGGTTGTTTGAGGTAGTGATGATGGTTCTACGGCTTCTCGTTTTTCCCAGAAAACTTTCGTCATTGGTGTGCGCACTTTGTGCTTTTAAGGAGTCTAGGGAGGCTCGACTGGCTAGGAGGACAACAGCGAAGATGGTGCTCTTAAGGCTTGATGGGTTGAAGGATTCGAGGCCGCTGAATGCTGAGGAGCTGGATCAGAGAGCGGCAGCACAGAGGGAAATCATGGTTGAGGACAAGAGGGGGATAATTGAGTGGAAACAAAGGTCCTAGACACACTTGGTTCAAGGAGGGTGATGCGAGCACGACCTTCTTTCACATAGTGGCTAGTGAAAGGAGGCGTTTTAATGGTATTCGTTCCATGGTAGTTGATGTAACAGGTTTTGAGGGGGATAGACAGATAGGGAATGAATCACTTTCGTAAGTTTTCAAGGAAAGCAGTGGTTAGACCATGGAGGCGGAATAGGCTTGGGGCTTCCCAATCTGTCGGATGCTCATGCAAACAGTTTTATCTAGAAAGTGACTTTGGACGAGGGACAAATTGGTTGTTTTGGAACTGTAGAGACATTTCTAGTATTTATGTACTCGTGTGTTATGTTTATTA